>OX596186.1:8372799-8915299 GCA_951394245.1 Cyclophora punctaria
CTACTTGGCGAGTACTCTACTAACAGTGAGTGGGAGTTGGTCATATTGTCACTACAGCCTACGCTATTTTTGTAACTAAATTATAATGTATGTGGATGTACAAAATAACTACTAAATTTATACTAGATATACTGTATTTTGTCACAAATAGACGCTGTCGTTGGAATATGATGTCAATGAAATTAAAATCTTAGCAGAAATAATAAAAAAACAATATACCCGGACATATATATTATATATATATATACCCACAGTTACTTACACCCAAACTAGGCTCTAAACTTGTATTGTGGGATCTAACTAACTGATACTAATACATATACATACACAAATACTTTATGTGATTATATGTATAATTGCAACCATAGTCTAAATTCGTCGTTAAACTTGACTACTTATAACTTTTAAAATAGTCAACTTCAAAATAATATTTGAACGAGTAAAGCTTTAACAAATTAAGCTCGCTCTTTAAAAGCTTACAAAGCTTACGGGGAGAATGCATATCGGTTAAAAGCAGACATTTTTTGTATATGCATCCGAGCAGGTTTTTCAGGCTGATTTATTTCTCAAATATAGCATTTTTAAGTCACTTAAAACTTGATGTAAAGTTGTGAGTTTATGCCCTTTTATGCAACCAATATGAGAATTGCTATTGGCAATATGTTACGATTGTGGGTATCGCTGGGTATATGGTATGCTAGAAGATTGTCACATATCTATAGGGACTAATGCCTTTCCTTATTACTAACACTTAGGGTCGATTTCACCAAACAAGAGTAAATCTTACTCGAGAGTATACGAGCAGTTACTCCTAGTATAACATGTTTTTACGTTTCACCATAGACTTTATCCAAGAGTAAACGTTTATGCTGGGGTAAATCTCTACTCCGCCGATTTTTAAGGAACAGCGAGCTTAAACTAGGGATAAGTTCAATATGGCGTCCGAGTGCCGTTGTTTTGACAGCTGATTTTATAAATGGCGCGCTGGTATAAATGTATTAGTACATATTAATAGGTATTGTTTTTGTGAAAAGTAAAAATAGTTTATATGAGCCTGTGTATTGTCTAAAAATGGCAGATCGTTTGAGAGCATTAATTGAGGATTCTGATAGTGACGACGAGTTGTTTATGAAAACTTTGAAAACACAAGGAAATCTCAAAAATACAAATAATAATCAAATACAAATAAACTCTAATATACAAACACCACGAAATATTGATAAGGTTATTAAGGTTTGTAGACAGAGAATGGTAATGAAGTTAGAATTTCTGTTTTGACAGTTTTGACATAGGTATAACCCTACCGAATAGAATAATACGCAATACACTTTACTTATTAGAGGAGAAACGAGCAATTGAATTTGGGTGGGTTATACAGTCATTCATTTCAATCATTCGGACTCACGCACTGTCACGGAATATCTATCCGAGAGTATATTTACTCCGGTGTAGAGTGGTGGAACGTGGACGAAGTTATCCGAGAGTAAAATATATGAATAAATATATTTTGTGGATAGCTATAGCTATTCTCGAGTAAAGTCATGTTTGGTGAAATCGAACCTTAGTATAATTAATAATTATATAGTCCTAAATATTCTTCCAGTAATTAACCACATGTATAAATGGTTAAAGGCCTCGGTGGTCTAGTCCGTCCCACATTGCCGAGCAAAGGCCTCTCATCTCACCGAAGATATCAGTACAGTGAGGAGGAATAGGCATCAATCACCACGCTTGCCAAATGCGGGTTGGTGATCTCAAACCCGAGCCATATTTTGAAAAGTAGGAATTTTTTTTCGCTTGACCCGGGCATCGAACCCAGGATCTCAGTTTTGGCAGGCGAGTGCACATACCACTATACCACCGAGGCGTTATATAATATATTTTTAAAACACATACCTTGTATTCTTTCTTGCCATGTTCTTCATGTTCACCTTCAGTTTCAGCATGGTGTTCGGTCCCGCCACCTGGTGGTGAAAAAAGTAATTACATATACATCTATCTACCTATCATTTAAACTAAGTAAATAAGTAAGTTCGAGTAGGTTTGTGGTGAACCCTGGCGTCGGAGTTTTTAGACCGCCTAAAGGCCTCCGAAATGGTCTAACGTCCGACAGTTAAACGTACCCTCCGATGCACGGTAGCGCGACCCCCATTTGGATGGATGGCCGATAGTAGCATTTCTATCATTTAAAGTTATATATTAAGAGGTAGTTGTAATGTAGTTTACTCTTTGTCAAAAACTTCTCTCTCACTTACTAAATATTTCTCCACATAACACTCTTAACTCCCTCTTTTTCTTCAAGGATGAAACATATTTTTCCGTTAAAAATCCACAGATATTATTTACGTGCAAAATCGGGACAAATGTTTTGTATAACTTCCCTTATCCTGAATTATTAGCGTAAAAGCGGATAATCGCTTCAGTATGTTTCCTTGAAATGTATTATGTTTTAGATTCTTTTAATATCGGATAAATGACGTCATTTCGAAACATGGAGCTGTGAAACGTTTAAGCAGTAGATATGGATGCGGTAAGTTGGTGTGTCAAATATTAGTGTAATGTTTCATACCCGAATAATCAAAAAACTATTTGTTTCCAGTGACACGTAAGTTCCTTATAGTTTCGAAAATGGACAAAAATATTGAAGTAAATTTTATATTGAGTATTTCAGTGAAAGTGCGAAAATATAATTCCTCTAGTAAGCCTAGTATTTAAGTAGTGGGTAAATAGTGTCGGAGTTTTTAGACCACCTCAAGGCTTTCGACATAGCCTATCGATTGAAACAACCGGGACCGACTGCTTAACGTGCCCACCGAAGCACGGTAGCGCTCAGATGGAAACGCCACTATCAGCCACCCAGCCAAGTAGGGGCTGAACTGGACGTTGCTTAACAATCGCAATGAACTGACATCGCTTTGTTAAGCTAGGCCACGAGCGCTACTATACTTATTGAAAAATGCTTTTTCTCAACATTTGCAGATAACAAATATGAAAAAACTACCACATCCAATCTTTCCGTTCGTACTGAACGTATCTTGTTGCAAATAGATTAGATTTGCTGCAAACTGCAAGATGTCAAGCTTGGCGCATTGTTTCCGCCCATCCTCGCGTCTGGACACCGTCTCCCGTGATAAACGTCGTGATATGATTCTATTTCGCATTCTACATTTAGAAAATTACATTTTTATGACCGTTTTAATCTTCATTTGAGGTTGTAATGTCACTTGCGTGGCTTTGTTTGGTGGTGTTAGGGATTAGGCACAATGAATGACATCGCTTCGCATTTGATTCATTTTTCAACTGACTTCGGTTCGATAGTTTTTTTATATATTTGTGACTGAGATATTAGAAATGAACCAATTTAGAAAATTCTGTCTCTATATGGAAGCGGATGCGCACAAAATGGTCTAATTTTTAACCGATATGAAAAAATAGTGCTAGTTTACATAGAAACCTGAATCGGTGTAGAAAATATGGTCTTGTCGAAGGGAGCAGCTGAGAATAAAGGGCCAGTTAAATGTCACAATACAATGGCAATGAGTAGGATACAGGAGAGTCCAAGATACCCGCAATCTCGGATTGGGGATAGATTTTAAGATGAACTTCCGCGCCCCGCGGCGTTACCCGCGTTGTACCCGTTCCCGCGGGAATTTGGGGAAGTAGCCTAAATTACTCGTTGTTACATCAGTTATCTGCCAGTGAAAGTGCAATCAAAATCCGTCCAGCCATTTCAAAGATTAGCCGGACAGACAGGCAGACAGACGGACAGATCACACAATTTAAAAAAATCTTGTTTTGGTACACATACGAGTATGTATCATGTGATTCATCTATACTAATATTATAAAGCTGAAGAGTTTGTTTTGTTTGTTTGTTTGTTTGTTTGTTTGTTTGTTTGTTTGTTTGTTTGTTTGTTTAAACGCGCTAATCTCAGAAACTACTGAACCGATTTGAATAATTCTTTTTGTAATGGATAGCCACATTCAACGGGAAGGTTATAGGCTATTTTTCATCCCGGAATTCCCACGGGAACCGGCACAATGCGGGTAAAACCGCGGGGCGCTGCTAGTGTGTCTATATAATGCATTTAGTAAAAAGCGGTTATTTTAATATTACAGACACTTTAATTTTATTTATTTGTATAGTTGTATAGATAACAATAAAAAAACAATTTCTCCACTATTTCTTTGATTTAAATACTTAATTACGTAATCTGAAAAACATTACGTAAAGTAATAATCCGTAAATAATGAGATTTTGTTAATGAATTATTGAAAGTGTGAAAAGAGAAAGCTATTCATGATTCATTTTTGATTTGTGACGACTGAGTAATTTGATTCAACTGCTTTTACTACTAAGCTTATCAAATTAGATACTACTACACAAATACTTTATCTATAATATAAAAATGAATCGCAAAATGTGTTGGTAAGCGCATACATTTTGAACGACTGCACCAAATTGGATGATTCTTTTTTTAATGTGTTCCTTATTGTCAGGACAAGGTTTTTGTATAAGAAAAATAAGGAAAAAAATCTCAAAATTCCCACGGGAACGGGGGCGCTGCGGGTGAAACCGCGGGGCGCAGCTAGTACTTTATAAATATACTATCTTTAAGTAGTTCATGTCTATAGTATCTTATCTATACATAAAAGGGAAACCTGACTGACCGACTGACTCACTGACATTTAAAACCTACTTTAAATTCGTTACAGAATTCCTTTCATGATGTAAAAGAGCACTAAGAAAGAATTTTAAGAAATTCAACCCCTAATATGGGATGGTCCTTACACCCGAAGCGAAGCAAGGGCGGGCCGTTAGTACTCCACACATAAATATAAAAACCTCAAATATGTTATTACCGTTGAAAGTGAAACACACGTTATATCCCGATATGAATTGACCGTGAACTTGTCCGGACAACCGGAAAATAAGACGGACAGCGGTTTGATCGGAAAATTATATTCTGCCCTGTAATATTGGATATCCTACTGATATTATTAAGCACTATCCGCGCCCCGCGGTTTTGCCCAGGTTGTGCCCGTTACCGTGAGAATTTCGGTATGAAAAATGTTCAAGTCGGATTGGTAGTTTGTGAGATTATCGCGTTCAAACAAACAAAAACTCAAATTCTTTAGTTTTTATTATATTATTTACTATTCAGAAACGGCAAATCGGTGTTGTGGCATGTGCACTCTGACTGAGGTCCCGGGTTCAATTTCCGGGTCGAGCGAAATCATGTTTCCTACTCTTCAACCATGGCTCGGGTTTGAAATGCCCAACCCGCATTTAGCAAGCGTGGTAATTATGCCTAATCCTTACTGTACTGATACCTTCAGTGAGATGAGAGGCCTTTGCCCAGAAGTGAGACGTTACAGGCTAATACTTTTAGTACTTACCCAAGTAAGGCATGTCAGTCATCATTTCCGATATAGCTGCATCCTATACGAGTAATATCCTAAGCGTTGCTAACGTTAAGCGAGTTTACTAGATGCGAGCTGGTGATAGCTGGTGACCGCGGGACTTTTTTAAATATGATAATAAATTTACAAATTCTAAACAAACGAAAAAGATTTTTGCATCAAGATTTGTCATCACCATTTGCGAATTTTTTGTCACTTACTCAAAGTATTAAAAATGTAATGTCGCGGTCAGTGAGTCGAATCGTCGGTCAACTCGGGTGTCACTGTTCCGTGATGAAATCAATTTATTGATGAGTTCTCTCGGTGAGCGAGTTGAGGTGTGACGAGACGATGGAACTGTGGTTTGGAGAGGCTTAATGACATGCAGAGTAGAAGATGATTGGATTAGAGTTGTTATGAGGAGTGAAAGCAAATACTTATCATTTGTATAGCATAAATTTAATTTATGTAACAGGTTTGTGACATCAAAAATATTTTTTTTTTAAATTTTCAGTTAAATTATTTTTTCCAGTAACTAGAGCAGCTCTTATTAAAATATAAAACATAATTCCATTGAAATATCAGGAACTTTCAAAGAACTATCGAAAAAGCATAATTTTAGAACCAAAACTCGTGTACAAACAGTAAACTCGCAAGGTAAATATGGTATGTATTTGAAATAATGAATAGGTATTTAGAACGTAAACTGACCTTCAAGAAAATCGGTAATATCTAAAGTCCATATCTATACTAATATAATAAAACTGAAGAGTTTGTTTTTTGTTTGCTTGAACGCAATTTGATTTAATGTAATGGCTAGCCATTCAACGGGAAGGTGATAGGCTATTTTTCACCCCAAAATTCTCACGGGAACGGGCACAACGCGAGTAAAACCACACCGGTAACTAGTTTATATTTTCGGACTAGTGAGCACAAACAGATAATAAATAGTAACACCGAGTTAGGCTGCGGCTCCATTGAGGCGGAGACGAGCGGAGCTGAGAGGAGCAGAGCTGTGAAAAGAGGTATGTGATTCCACTGAGGCGGAGACGAGCGGAGCT
The DNA here is from genome assembly GCA_951394245.1 of Cyclophora punctaria. Lineage (NCBI taxonomy): Eukaryota > Metazoa > Arthropoda > Insecta > Lepidoptera > Geometridae > Cyclophora > Cyclophora punctaria. The sequence goes on from OX596186.1 coordinate 8,379,263, forward strand.
GAGATGTGGATTTCACGTAATATATGATTGGTCGATCCCCACACGTCTCCTCTCAGCTCCGCTCGTCTCCGCCTCAATGGAGCCGCAGCCTTAGGCGTCGATTTCATATTACGTCTGTCAAGTAGTGACTTGTACAACTCTTTAAAAGCGTTCAAATGACATGAGTCATGTCACTGTTGAGCATTGGCCCATGCGCCAAAAAACTTGCCCAAGGTCCTTTACAATCTATACTAACAATATAATAAAGAAATAAAGTTTCCAACTTTCTTAGTTTGTTTGTAAGGGCTAATTTGAGAAACTCCAAATCCCATTGGAATAATTATTTTTGTTACGGATAGCCTGGGATAACATTCAACGGAACGGTTATAGACTCTTTTTCATCCCGAAATTACCACGGGAAAGGACACAACGCGGGTAAAACCGCTGCTAATTCCTAAATATATTTATCACCAAAAGGTTATTACCACTTCAATATCGGATAGTACTCAACTGACATTGAAACCAACCTACAATACTTCATTGCAAAACTTTCTAGGCTAAAGTCAATGGCCCACCAAGAGGGTCAATATGCTTAGCGATGTGACAAAACGATTAACAGTCTCGGATGAGTGGACACTAATTAAAAATAAGCAAGAAGCCACGTGGAGATAATGAATTGAAAGGTCAAATAGAAAAAAATGTGGCAACATAATGATAGAAACAGTTAATTTGGAGAAAATTAAGCGTTTTTATGTGGGTTACTTTTGATTTTATTTACTTAAGTATTTACTAGGTACTTAAAGTTTTTGTACTAGCGTAAGGCTATGGTATAGCGGTATGGCTTCGCTTGGCATAAGCGAGATTTTGCATACAATTTAAAAAGACTTCCGAATTGCGAACCAATTTTATTGAACGGTACACAGAGCTATTTGTATTGCACAGTTTGTTTTTAGATCAAACACAAGGTCGAGCTAAACGAACGATGATGAATTCAGTTAACACCAATCAGCCACTTTTTACTTAGCTTTCGATACAAACAAATTGACCGGATTACGAATACGGATTAGTATGTTGAAATCGTAAATAACACTATTATTTCTCATCTCCTAGTACCCGATTTTGATCGCAACAATCCCCAAACGCGCTTAAACCCTTCTTAGTGAAACAAACGCCCCAAATTCTCGTATCTCTAATCCGATGCACGATATGAATGCACTCACTTAAATACATTCAACAACACCAGCAGTAAACCACTTAGCGAATCAAGCAATGTTTCTGAAGCGGAGCGGAGCTCACACCGACCAATCACAATGTATTATGAAAAGATTTTGACGATGTCCAACTCTTCAGCTTGTAGTAGTATACGAGTAGATCAATCCAGTGAGTTCAATAGAAAGAGTGCAAACATATCAAACATATCTTTTAAAAAAGGTCGCTTTATGTGAACAACGCTTTGTAAACAAGAGTATTCAAACAAAAAATGTGGTCAACAGATAATTTTGTTGAATGTACAGATTCATGGTACCAAATACGACTAGGAATTTAAACAATAGATAACGTAAATCTAGATATCTAGGCTTCAACTAATCGCTTGTCCCTGAAGTTTGGATTTGACTTAGACACTATACCTAACTCTGTATACGAGTATGTAGCTAGACTCTTGACAGCACTCTACCGGACTATCTTATAAAAATTGATGGAAAGAAGTTCGACTCAAATAATGTCTACTTAATTATCAAATCTATTTAAAAAATCTAAATTGAAATCGCTTCATCCGTTCGGGAGCTACGATGCCACAGACAGACAGACACACAGACAGTCAGACACGTCAAACTTATTACACCCCTCTTTTTGCGTCGGGGGTTAAAAAGATGTGACTCAGAGGGACAATAATTCAGATTTTTTTTGAAACATATTGTAACATCCCAAAAAAAAGTTTAAGTATCTATTTGAAAGGAATAAAATTATAAAAATAGAATACACCTCTTTGAAATCAATTCAAGCTGTCATTATATAACAAGTAATGAAGTTAAATTCATTCGAATGTAATAAATATGTACTTTATCTCGCGTGTATTGAAGCATACGTAATCCTGTTTATTTTATCAACAACCCAATGAATACGATTGGAAATGATATTAATTTTCAACCAACTTCAAAAAACAAAGAAGTTGGAATTGAGACTACATTGACGGATTCATTTCGTTTTTATTTCGAAGGTCAGAAGAATTCTGTCTTCTGTGACTACGGTACCTGTAAAGAGGCTCAAACGTCAGATAAAATCACTACATAGTATAAAACAAAGTCGCGTCTGTTTGTCTGTTTGTCTGTATGCTTAAATCTTTAAAATTACGCAACGGATTTTGATGCGGTTTTTTGTAATAGGTAGAGTGATTCAAGAGGAAGGTTTTTATGTAAAAAAATTCCCGAAATTCCCACGGGAACGGGCACAACGCGGGTAAAACCGCGGGGCGCTGCTAGTTGTAAAATAAAAGCGAAGTGTAGCCGTAAAAATATAGCTTCAATTTAAAATGAGAAGTATTCCCTTAAAGTTAGAAACCAGTACAAAGAAGACTCTCATTTCGACTGTCTGTTGGTGACCTAATATATCTGTTGTTGATGAACCGATTTGTATTGTCTTTCAGTATAATATGAAAGCGTATTCTAAGTGTGCGTCCATACTGCGGGCCTAGCGCGGTGGCGACGGCGGGCGCGAAATATCAAACGTATGAAACGCGTGTAAGTGTCCATACTGAAGTGACTAGGCGGAAGCCTAGCGCGACAAGACCGAGCGACTCCGCGCGCGGTGATTTCAAACGCACCGATCCGCGCGTTGTGGCCACAGTACGGGCCTAGGCGGCGAGCGACTTAACAAGCGGGTGGCAGGTGTATCAAACTAGTGGTCTTACCGCTCGGCGTTTTGACGTAAAATGGCTTCGATCAACAATACACACTAGATTTCGGGTCAGCGCAAATAATACGGCTGGGTGCTTAGGGTCTCATTTGAAAAGTGAGCCACTCTTTTATTTAGTTCCCTCGAACCACAGCCAAAAAAGTTGCAAAAATAATGGCCGGAAAAACAATTTAACGGCCGGAGTGTCTTACTTTCTGTGAGTACATGTAGAATAAGTTATATTTTAAGCTTTTAACTAAATAATATCAAATTTTGAAAAAAAATACTGATTTGAAGTCACCGCTACAAATGTTTGGCCAACGTTGGCGCAAATTTTGTGAAACAAAACAGCAGAAACATGGAGTAGATTTGTTTTGTAGTAATAATTTATTTATGCGGGGGGCGATTTTTTTTTATGTCGTGGGGGGGTGGTTGGACTTATAAATTTGGATTTTGTAACTAATCCCGGTAGAGTATTCGCCGCCATCTTGTTTAAAGTTCATTTTTTTTTAGTTTTTCTGAAATAACTCGTTAATTTTCAACTTTAGAGCAAAAATGACAGTAAGTTTGATCATTATTATTTAATATATACGCTAAGATCTATATTTGCAGAGTTATACTATCAAGTTTATCAAAAAAATCGTAATGAAAACAAGTATGTATACTATCAAACCTAGATAGCCCAAAACATAAATAATTTTAAGTAAACTTTTACGTGCATATTACAAATTATTTAAGTGTTCAACACGACTCCATTCCATCTGTAGTTCTTCTAAAAGAAACGAAACGAAAGGAAGGTAAACACGGGAATAAAATACTTTATTTGTAGGTCGTTAAGGTTGATTTCACACTAAATGTTGTCTTTTCGTTTCTAAGTGACAGTAGTAATTTTAAATATTTGAAGATTTGCTAGGTGTCATGGTTGTAATTAGGTTGAACTTCGAACTGTTTTAAAACTTTTTGGTCAGTTCGGTAGTAAACAAAATAAGCTGTCACACGTAATTCATGAGGACATTTTTTTGCTTTGATTTTGTAAGTGACCCGATATCTAGTTGTGTATTGTTGATCGAAAATTGTTTGCAACCCCTGATATACGTCTGATCGCTACTAGAGCTCGCGCCTCAGTGTGGCCACCTCCGCCGCCGCCGCCGCGTAAGCCACCGCGTAAGTCACCGCGTAAGCCACCGCGCATTCACTGTGGCCGCACACTTACAGATTAATCCAACTTTTAACCGACTCAAAAAAGTTAGTAGGTCTTTTAAAACTTTGATTGAAGTCTTTTCAACGGTAAAATGATAGATGAATTTATTTTACGGTATAATTTATTGAAATAAATTTGCTACTAACGCCCACCCATCCGAGTAGTATCCGGGCTGCACGTTGCTTAACAAACACGCCAACGCAACGATACCAAATATACGTGTTACTAATTATTTACCATGTGAGGGAATTCGATGAATAATATATCAAATTAATAGCTATTTACTATATATGTACCTTACATTTTGATGTTGAATATTGTCATATTGTGGGTGGTTACCGCAAAAGCGTTATTAATAATTTACGTTGACGTTTTCATTAGCTAGTTGTACGCCTGACTTTACCTCAATCAAAAATTAGAACGATATTGAAATCTTACTATATTATAAATGCGAAAGTAGTGAGAACGGATGTATGTATTGATGTACGAGTATGTATGTTTGTTGCTCTTTCACGAAAAAACTACTGGACGGATTTGTATGAAACTTCACTGTAATATAGGTTGTTATACATCAGAATACCACATGGGATACATTTTATCCTGAAATTCCTGCGGGAACGGGTACAACACGGGTGTAGTTTACGATTTTCTTCTTAATGCAGATATGATATTTTATTCTTCGTTAGAGGAAAAAGGCTAAGTGATTTCATTTCATTATTAGCACAACATTAGGTGCCCATTTTCTTGTAAAGAAGGAATTTTTGTTTGGTTACAAATTTTATATTCGTTTTTTTACAATTTAGTTAGTAAAAATAAGTAAAGCATTTGCCTGTAATGTCCCTCTGCTGAACTAAAGCCTCTCTTCTCACTAAAAATAAGAGGCCTTGGCCCAGCAGTGGGGAGGTTTAGATAGATTAATTTAGTATTATAGTAGTCAACTAGCAGCGCCCCGCGGCTTTGCCCGCGTTGCCCGTTCCCGTAGAAATTTTCGAAAATCCTTTCTTACTGTGCACTTACGTCACTTGAAGAACCTTCCTGCCAAATTTCATGTTTCTAGGTGTAGTGGTTGAGGCTGTGCGTTGATTATCAGTCAGTCAGTCTTCGTAGATAGAGATGTTAGAGATAGAAATGTTCTTCGTAGATGTTTAAACTTTTATTACAGGCAGATACATTTCCTTTCATATTTATATGTATGGTATCCACCTTATTATAAACAATGTATGCAATAATATTTGATATTGTTAATATTATAATACTTCCGGATTTTAAAACTATTAATTATTCTATACATATTATAAAACACACTTCCGAAAAGCTATCTGTCTGTATGTAATCGATTTTCTCAAAAACTTCTTAACGGATTCTCATGCGGATTGCACCAATATACAGAGTGAGTCAAGATGAAGGTTTGTGACTACTTGTCATGACAATTTTTTTACACGGACGGGTACAGTGCGGCTTATTCCGCGAGGCACTGCTAGTTTATTAATAATAGGCTTTTGTTGTTATTAAAAAGATAATTGTTTAATAATTACTATTATGCGTAAATTAAAAATGCGTAGCGAGATTCTAAATTTTTGTAAAAAAAATTAAGAGACCGCGCAGACTTAGTTCAGACAGTTTTAAGACAGTCTTATGTTGTATGAATACATTTAAAAGTATTTCATTATACATTTAAATAACATTTAAAAGTCTGTAAAGACGTATTGTCTCTGGTCTAGAGTGTGCTTATTCATAGATTAGGAGACTATAATGATATTAAAACGCAAGACACACATAGTGCGGATGCGGGCTGGATGCGGGTCACCTGACGTTGTATTCCTTCTATTTGTATGAAAGGTTCACGTTTGCGTAAGGTTTGCGTAGGCTTTCGAGATGTAAGGCTTTTTTATTAACACTTACAAGCAGCATTTTAGCTATCAAAATGGTTTGTCCCTTTCTGACATACGCTATTTTCCAAAGAGCAAAAGAGACAGAACATCACTAACAGTGTTTTAGTAGAGAGCGTTTATGACTAAGAGTGTTTGTCCACCGCCGCCGGCACCGGACCGTCACCGGCAACGAGATTATTTCGGCCCGAGTTTATTATGACGTGACGGATGTGCGGTGGACACGCGGCTAAAGCAAAACGCTCTAAATGTATCTACCGCTACTTCGGCGCCGTCATCTCGTTCCCGGTGACGGTCCGGTGCCGGCGGCGGTGCACAAACGCTCTTAGGCAGTAAATAATTTAGTCCTATAAAATTCTGTTTATATATTTTTAGTAAATACTGTTCAGGTTTCAGTTGTTAATCGTATATTGGTATTGGATTTCGATCAACATTTAATTTGTTTCAAATGTTGTTATGTTGTATTGGAAATCATATTATTTCATCAATTGACATTTTCCTCAATGCTTATTAGAGCGAACGATTCTTATACATATAGAACACTAAACGTGATGTTACCCGCGTTATATTCGTTCCCGCGGGAATTTCAGGATAAAAGCTGAGCAAACCACGCTTGCCAAACATGTTTTCGCTCAACCCGGGAATTGAAGACAGGTCCCCAGTCTTGGCAGGCGAGTGCTTATATCACTAGATCGATGCGTTGTTGCGAAAAGTCCCTAAATAGATATAGATTAAAAAAAACTATTTATGTATGTCAGATGGTGAAACCGTTCCATGAATTTAATTGTACAGTTCTTTCAAATTAATCATTTCTAGTCGTCCTTCTCCGTACGTTTTGAATGAAAAAGACAAAAGAACATGCGCGGTACGACTGCGCACTACTGTAGTTAGGCTAGAGCTACCGGACGCCTAGAAACGTTTACATTGAAAGGACCGTACGCAATATAATCTACTATCATTGTCTTCATCACATCATCTACTTAGTTTGATGAAAAATATTACTGTTATTATTGTAGTTACAACTCTTTGCCCTTCGGTTGATAAACAGTGTTCTATTATGAATACAATGTTGTTTATCACTCAGTCACTATAGCTTAGTGTGTATGTATTTGTAGCTTTCCATCAGTGCTATGTTACGTGAGAAGAAATACACACAAACATAATAGTGACAAGTTTGTTGGTTTGAACGTGTTAAAGAACGACAATCATATTTTAATAATAAATCTTTAGTTATATAGATACACGAAGACTCATTGGCTTAATTAAGTAGAGGATTATTATTTTTATTTGTTTAAACGGAAACTTACGCACGACGGAAGTTACTTTAAACAAATACTCGTAATAATGACATTAACGTACGTTTCAATATAGAGTAAGGTTTGTATTATTTTTTGTTATTTTGTTTGGACGCCCTAATCTGAGAAAATACTAATCTGATGAATAATTATTTTTGTAATGAAGAGTCGCATTCAAAGTTTAAAGGTTATTTTTCATCCTGACATTCCCACGGGAATGGGCACAAAGTGGGTACAACGGTTTGAATGATAGTACCTGATAGAGGACTTCTAATGATGTTTTTAAACCAGTTTAAATCTAGACCGTTCTGTTAGCATTTTTTCATTTACTGAAATATTTTTTGAAAAACCTAGTCACGTCCCGCGGTATTACCCGCGGTGTACCTGTTACCGCGAGATTTTCGGGATAAAATGTATCTCATGTGTTATTGTGATGTTTGACCTATATTACTATAAAATATCATCCAAATCCGTAAAGTAGTTTTTTCGTGAAAGATTATCACTACAACATAGTATAAAACAAAGTCGCGTCTGTTTGTCTGTATGCTTAAATCTTTAAAATTACGCAACGGATTTTGATGCGGTTTTTTGTAATAGGTAGAGTGATTCAAGAGGAAAATTCCCGAAATTCCCACGGGAACGGGCACAACGCGGGTAAAACCGCGGGGCGCTGCTAGTGATACATAAATACCTCCATCCTCACAAACTTTCGCATTTATAATATTAGTAGAATAAATTTAAAAAAATCATACCTCGTATCTTGTATTTTCGAAGTCCATTATTAAAAGTAAAGTGCATCCGTAAACACGGTTTCAATGCTCAGTTAATTACTACCACTAACACTGTTAGCAGTTTCTAAATTAAATTTAAACTAACAATACTTAAGTACGAATAAAAAGTTTCATTAAAGATTGATTTCGTTCGCTTTTTGTAAGTTTGTAACTCGTAAAGCAATGTTAGAATTAGATATGGTCGCGAAGATAATGCATCAATAACGGTTAATTTGATCCAACAATACCTACAAAGTTTCATATTACTCCATCTATTTATTTTGATAGTTAACGTTTTTCAGACCTTTTTTTTGTTGCTAAACTGATTTTTGTAACCATGGTCTACATTTTAGATTATTTTTTAAGTTAACCGGATTGTATAGACGAGTGGCAATGACTCGCATTTGCTTTGGTCTGTTTGTGTATCGTGTTCGGATGGTTTAACCAAATTAAACATTAAGTGAGATTGGAGTGACCTTGGTGTCGGAGTCTTAGGATGAATAGCAAAAAGAAGCGAAAGTCTGTAATGTCCCACTGCTGGCCAAAGACCTATCATTTCACTGAAGATATCAGGACCGTGATGAAGATTAGGCATAATTACGACACTTGCCAAATGCGCGTAGGTTGACCTGAGCCATTTGCAAAGTAGGAAACATGTTTTCGCTCGACCAGGAAATTGAACCCGGGACCTCAGGGACGATGTAAGGACATATAACAACATAACGTACATCCAAAAAATAAAACTCAATGAGTATATTTTGGTAAGTATTTCTCGCTCTAATCTCAGAAACCAGTACCTACGATTGAAAATTGAAATTTTTTTATAATGTTTGAATGTAGTCAATATTCAAAAATACACGGAAACGGAGACAACGTGGGTAAAACGCGGGCACGTTAAAGTGCGACACAAACAATGATTTTTCTCCCTATTTTGATTATAATAGCACCAGGCCCTGTCAGGCGCGGTGGGCAAAACGAACTCAATACTGATGATAATCTATCTCTTTCTTTAGTTTGAAATCTAAGAAGGACAACGATCTGCCGCCTAGCGAATCACCGCCTATCTCACCACATTTAATGTATTTTAATTTTACGTCATTCAACTCATTCATTGTCTTCTTGATTTTTTCAGTTCAATCTGATTTCCCGGCACTTTGTTGAACGAAGTTACGTTTGTAAAAATTGTAATTTTGTTAGCAGTTATAAACCTTATTTCAGTGATTGATTCATGTGTGTTTCATGTAATATTGGTTCCTGCTACAATTTCAATTATACCTGATCCTACATAACCTATACAATGCAATATTTCAAGACAAAATAGATGCGCTTGATAGTCATCGGAAATGCACCAAATGAAGGAAGTATTTGAAGTACAATCACAATTACAATTTAGAAGGTTAATTATGTGTCGACTAGTTCCTATTTCAGTATATTGTGAATTCCATGATGATATCGTGTACTTTGTACTTTGAGGTTATTAACTTTGAGGTTAATAATCCCTCTGTATATACAGAGTACAAATCATATAAATAAAGCTTTAGTTGAATTGAACCTGGCTACTAATATTTATATGAGTTACCTTCTTCGATCCAAGAAATACAATAATGTGAACTTGTCAATCAATTAGCGAAAATACTTGTAGAATCTACAATAAGAGATGCTGCCTTTGATTGTTTAAAATTAATATCCCTTGTTTATTATAACTGTCATTATATAATGTATTACTTTTCTTTCAGTCACACAGAACTGTTAGTTCTCAGTCACCAAGTCACCAATGACCCCCAGTGGGTAACAATGCAATTAACAGAGGATCTCATGCAGTTGTATCTATCTACCAAGAATAAATCCCTTCTCAAAAATATCAATGTGATGCCAATTCACCTCCGTTCTTATGCTTGTAGAACACCAGAACATTGTCAAATGTGCTAGAGATGAAACCTAATCACAATTTAGGAGACTATAAATACAACCATTGTGGGTGGATTCCGATGAAATAACCACAAGAAAAGAAAGGAATTACGCCATTGAAATCAAATTTTGTGGATAACATTTTAAACTTTGTTATAAGTTAGACCAAACAAGCAAATCTCCTTTTATAGAGAAAGTTAAGTAATTGTTCACTCAGCGGACTCTTGAGAATTGTTTTTATATTGTGAAAGGCCATTATTTAATAAACTAACAAAATGTATGCAAACTGTTAAATAAACATTTAAAAATTATTTTAGTATCTGTTTTATTTTTAAGCTGCATTGCCTCTTTACAACAAGGTTTAGCATGGGAGGGCTAAGAATGTGTATACGAAAATTGTTTGCTTTTGTGAGTGAGATTAATTTGTTTGTGTGTTGGGTGAAGTGAGACGGGTGACAGTCATGTCCCTCTCGTCTATCGCTTTCTTTTGTTTGAAATCAAGGAAGAACAACACAATCTGCCTCTAGCCAATCACCGCCTATCGTGTCACTTTGAATGAATGGACTTATCGGTCGACTTGTTTCGTGGTCTGTGAATAGCACCCCTTATGGGTACAGAACACAACGTTATCGTGTTTCAGCAAAATTACCCACTACCGCCATCTATTGAAAAAACGGATAATTACAAACCTAAACAGAAGATGAATTCAAATGACTGTCACTTGTAAACAGGGACTGTATCAGTCATCCGTACCTCAGTTTTCAATCGGTATATATTTGGTAACGTTAGCCACAATGGTCTCGACGTTATTGTTAGTGCTAAGTGTATGTATTTCACACGGTTACTCGAGCATTCCTGGGAATTGAGAGACGAGTCTTAACTTAACCTAATGCATTCAGTCTTTCTTATAATGAAATGAAAAATTAATCAATCTTACTAATACTATAAACGCGAAAATTTGTGAGGATGGATGTATGTTTGTTACGTCACGTCAAAACTACTAGACGGATTTGGATAAAACTTTACAGTTATATAGGCTATACATCAGAGTAACGCATGGGATACATTTTATCCCGAAATTCCCACGGGAACGGGTACAACGCGGGTAACACTGCAGGGCACGGCTAGTCAATCTATATAAAAGACTGAAGTTGAAAATGATTGAACGATAAATCTCAGGAACGACCAGTCTGATTCTAATAATTATTATTGTATTGAATAACCACATTTAAAAGGAAAGTTTTAAACTACTTACCTCCCCCACTTTCATTCACTACGCGGCGGGCGAAACCGCTACGCACTACTAGTTATCTTAATAAGAAGTACGTAAATACAAGACTGTAATGTCCCACATCTGGACAAAAGCCTCTCATCTCACTGAAGATATCAGTACAGTGAGTTATCTCAATATGCGAGTTTATTTTAAATTATCTTAGTAAAATCTTTTAGGCTTAACACGTCATAGAAATAGTTAAGTAAGTTTCATCGGTGAAATAATTCCTAATGGCCTTAATTGGCCTAAAAAAAAGGTATGTACTTTTATAACAATGTTTTTAATAAGGAGAAAAATATTAAATGACGCAATTGTACCGGATAAAGAAGTTATTACAAGTCAAAGGCCAAGTAAGGTTATTAGAAAATCCTACTAATATTATAAATGCGAAAATTTGTGAGGAAGTATGTTTGTTACTCTTTCACAAAAAAACTACTGGACAGATTTGGATGAAACTTCACAGTAATATAGGTTATACATCAGAGTAACACTCGGGATTTATTTTATCCCGAAATTCCCGCGGGAACGGGTACAACGCGGGTAACACGGCGGGGCGCGGATAGTTGTTTATATTATTAATTGTTTATCCGATTGAAGTATTTATTATACATGTAAGTATTGGTTATTAGAAGTTATCATTATTACAAGGTTGGAAGTAGATCTAAGTTCTAAGGCCTCTAAATAAGTTAATAGTTTTAATAGACTCGTTCCCAGAGATGTCAAATGCTTCCTTAGTAGAGATTTAATGAGTGATTGTGACATGTAACGTATGAAAAATGACGTCAAATAGTTAATTGTTGATTTAATGGATGTCTCAAAGTGCGTTAGATAGACTGACTGTATGTACATATATCATTACAGCCCTCACAATAGTTGGTAAATCGTGTGGGTTTTTTCTAAAACTCTTCCTTTCCGCACGGACATGACCCACCAAGATGTCAGTTTCCCGCCGAAATTGACGTAATAAATACAAATTTAATCCTGAAGGTCGCTATGACGTGGTCGAGATACCTTAAACTAAGTAAAAAGCCAAGTACAAGGGCTGTAGTTCATTTAAAATTACACCGAATGACTGGTCAATGTTACTCTGTTACTATTTTTCTATTAATATTTTCTTCATAAAATGATCTAAACTAATATGGCCTAAATAAGGTTTAGTTTGAAAAGTGGAATGAGATCACTCAACCTTTTTTCTCTTTCTTGGGAATAGCATCATATAAAGCAGCACATAAAGTTGTTGGATGTTTCCATGTCCTCGGCTATCCTAAATAGCCAATTACAACGCATTGAAATTGCCAAAATATCATAAAGCATTGTAATTTTTCAAATGAACAAAATTGATTCTATTGAACAATATTTGGATGTTAATGCACTGTCACTTGTTTACAAAACTAGCTTCATCCTGTTAATAGCATTGCGTTAAGTTTTTATTACGTCTAAGGGTTTTCCTGATATTTTTCGACGGTTAATGCGGGTAGTTTGATGTGATATCTGAGACCCTTGCCAAAGCTACGTGAATGTAAATTGGGTAAAATGATGAAGGTGTGTTATGAACAGGTTTTGAATTTTTTTTTTTGCAAAATATGGTCACGGCGGTATTTTACTTTATGAAAATATTTGAGATTTCTTCTTAACGTTTAAAAATAAACACTGGTTTGTCCCATCTAGTTTCTTTGAAAACTATTTTTTAAAGTGCTTTATATATTATATATTTTTTTTTTAACTAATAGTATATGCATTATACATACTTAATGAAACGGGTCTTAATCGCGTTATATAATTTAACGTATTTTACTAAAATACGTACCCAACGTTTCGAGCGGATTACACCACTCGTGGTCACGGGATCATCCCGTTTTATTTTAGTAAAATACGTTAAATTACATACGCGATAAAGACCCGTTTCATTTAGTAATAATGAGTGCAAATCGTGTGAGTTTTAAAAGTAAGTATATGCATTGTTAGAAAGTTTAAACTTCTACGTTTAACGCCTTTATTCAGAGCTGGTAAATGCTTCCTTAGTAGAGAATTGATGCGTGACTTTAACATGAAATGTATGAAAAATAATGTCAATTAATTAAATGTGAATTTACAGAAACTCTCTAAGTGTAGCAGCAAGTTGTAAGTTTATATATATATATACTAGCTGTGCCCTGCGGTTTCATCCGCATTTATTCCGTCCCTACCTTTTAAACCTTCCCTGGACTTTCATGAATATTTCAAGATCAAAATTAGCTAAATCGGTTCAGCCGTTCTCGAGTTTTAAGCAGACTAACGAACAGCAATTCATTTTTATTTATATAGATAGATTATGTGAGATACTCAATTAGTATTTTTGTGTCTAAAATTTTATCAAAATTGTATTGGAGTAACAGCTGTCATTTTCTTGATGGTATCTTAATTAGAGTATACTACCTATGTGCTTATATTGTAATATATAAATAGATAATTGAGTACGCAATTAAATTAATGATCCCAAACACACACGGTTAGTGTCGAATCAACACTCCAGTACGAATCAATATTAGATGCAATTATTTGTGGATTATGTAATGTTTAATTACTTAATGAGACAAGGTTGGTTTTCACTATCATTGATTTTCATTTGCTTTTTAACGGCAATTTTATGCTTATCAAATAGTTATTGAACAGAATGGATTTTAAACAGTTGTATTGACTTTCTATTGGAATTTCAAATATTTTATTGAGTACTCCGTGATAATAATGAATTCATTTTCAATTGTATTGAGAGTATCAAGGTACGCGTTAGAACTACGTTAGGAAATATGTTTTTCGCTTTTGAGAATAACATCCTTACCAAAAAAAAACGTACCTATTCTCACTATTATTTCAACATGTTTTGTTCAACACATTAGACAATATTAACATTACATAGTATGCCATTTTGTAAAGAGTATTGTCACACACAAGCTGCTCGCTCAAATTTGTATTTTATATTGCACTTTAAAAATTACTATTTAAAACGGACGACATTTGTTTATTAAACATATTGTAAGCGCTAAAGAAAATTTGGAATGCTTGTGTAATCCGGCCTAAGTCTCTCAAAATTCAATTACGAATTCATTTATTTCTAGAAAATTAGTGGCACTAACAAAACAGTGCCAGTGTCGGAGTTTTTAGACCGATTGAGATGACCGGGACGGACTGCTTAACGTGTTCTCCGAAACATGATACCGCTCTGATAGAAATGCTACTAACGGTCACCTATCCAAGTAGGGGCCGAGCTATACGTTGCTTAACAATCTTAATGAACTATTTTGAATTCGTTAAATCTTACCTTTTTCTTCGTGAAAATCATCTTTATCTGATTTGTTGTTTTCTGTTGCTTCCGAGATGCTGTCCGGAGCACTAGTCTCGGTGCCTCCCGAAGTCGTAAGATTATCAGAAGGCGTATCTGCTTCACTCCCATTCGTCGTGTCTGTATTTTTGGTTTCCGCAGCAGTAGTGTCATACACTTCATTATAAGACTTAGTTCTGAAGAGGTTATCTTGTGTCGTTGGAGTAGTTTCTACGTTAGTCGACTGTGTAGTCTTAGCCTTTGACTTCTTCTTGTTTTTCTTTTTAGGGAAGAACATAGTTGGTTCTCCTTCTTTGGAATCTTCTGGAACTAAGGAGATTCTATCGTCGTCGTTGTCACTGATCGCTTTTGTTGTGTATTTTGCGGAGTATTTGACGGGTAAGTTCACACTTGGCGTTTGATTTCTTTGGACGGGTAACTTCGGTGTGACTGTCGGTTTGTTTATTGTACTTGTTGAGTCGTCGTCGTCATATACCATGTAAAGCTGCGGATTCCTAAACACAGATAGTTTCCCTGACTCTACGTGTTTGTATACTTTTGTTGTAGTCAGCGGTTCGGTCGTTGTGTCGAAAACTTGACTTCTCTCGTTTGAATTAGTGTCTTTAATTATAGCGCTTGGCATTTTGTATTTCTCTCCGATATCAACGTTTTTCTCTTCGTACTCGTCATAGTCAGGCACTACTTTTTTATTCTTCTTTGAGAAGTATCTGTTAGTTTTTTCTTTAGTACTTGTCACTTTGTCTTCAAAGTCTTTGTCATAATCGGTGGTTTTGGTGAATAATGCTTTTTGTTCTTCTGTATGTCTTTCTTTTAGAGCATCGACACCGCTCAGTATTTTAGCTTTCCTTTCCTCACTGTCACTTTCGTCTTTCGTGGTTCTAGCATAATCCTTAATTTCATCGTAATCGGTTTCAGGTTCGTCGACATTGGTCTTGCGTCTTTTGTTTTCTCCTTTATTTGCAATATCGACGTCTACCATAGTATTATCTGCGCCAAACAATGGAGGATTCTTCGATTCTTCTGGAGCTTCTGGTTTTTCCTCATGTATCTTATTCATTTCTATGACAATTGGATTTTCCGATTTTTTCAAAATGGTAGTGACTACGCCGTCTATGTTTGATAAGTCAGGATGGTTTATCGTTTTCGGGCTTATGGTATGATTCTGTGTGTCTGCTGGTCTGTTCAGATCGGACCACTCTTTCTTTTCGAAATAATCCTCACTATCTCCCTCACCACCTCCTTTTTCGTAGTAATCGTCACTCATTTCTTCGACCGCTCTTAAATAGTAATTTTCTACAGGCGCTAATCTCTTTTTCACTTTATTTTTCTTCTGAACGGGCTTGAATTCTCCCAATTCATCACCGTGCTTGTTCTTGAAAGGAACCCAGTCTGGAAATAGTTCTTTACTGCTGCTGCTGTCGTCACTCAGTCTACTAATACTTACAGCGTGGCAAGTAACAAGAACCGAGAGTGTGAATATCAAGTTAGCTCTCATTTTGACATAAAGAGGTGCGTTCGCGACGGTATCACGGATGAAACTGTCGTAGTTATTATAAAACACAATTATTTATATTGTTTTGTAAACAATCCGATTCGTTTCGATCATTGGTCGCGCTAAAGGTTTGTGTGGAGCTGACCACTGAATGCGGCTTGGTGAATGGTGTTTGATGTTAGTTTTAGATAATAGGAAGTGTGTTTATGTTTTTAGATAGATTTCAATTCATGTTTTGTACTTTCCTCTGGTTTTGAGAATTCAATTCAATGTTCGGACGACTTTATTTGAATATTTTCGTCATATTTGAATTGTTCTAATTTTATATCATTGTGGAAATATTTTCGAATTTCTCCTAAAATAAATTATCAGAGATTTGAAAACATGAAATCAGTGACCTATATTTAGAATAGAGATTGATTGGCTTATCACCAGCGGGCTGTCAAAATAATCGATTACCAATTTGTAAGCTTCCTCTATGTCAACAACCCTTTGCTTACAAAATGTTACAAACCGATTTCCGTAACACTATTTCATATTGAACTTTTTTGAATCACACAATTTGAACTCATTATACTGAATCGAACTGGACTGTATCGCTTTAAAATATGAAGCCATCCCGTGACCACGGTGTAATCCACTCAAAATGTCGGGCAATTACTACATAGTATAAAACAAAGTCCCTTTCCGCTATCTGCCTGTCTGTTTGTCCGTATGTATGCTTAGATCTTTTAAACTACGCAAGCGATTGTGATGCATTTTTTCAAATAGATAAAGTGATTCAAGAGGAAGGTATAAAAGTATAAATTTTTTCGAAATTCCCACGGGAACGGGCACGACGCGGGTAAAACCGCGGGGCACTGCTAGTATCTAATATATTCTATATAACTGCTTAATTTAGAACTGTTTTATATAATTATGTTTTTGTTGTAAAATATAATTAAATACTTATAATGCGTATAATTAATATGGGTAATAGATAAACGTAGGAAATAACAGGTTTGTTGAAGCTACAAGTAATGCATAATGAGAAAGTATTTGTGTGTCTTGTAAAAGATTATTCGCATTGTATATTATTTTTATAATCTTATATCTATTTATATAAAATGTTTTATTTGAAATGTTGGTCGTAATCAATACCCCACATCCTACGCACCAGGGAATTCTTGAATAACTAACAACACCCGCGTTTTTACCCGCGTTGAGCCCGTTCATGTCGGAATTACGGGATGAAAAATAGCCTATTACCTTCCCGTTGAATGTGGCTATGCATTGCAAAAAGAATTATTCAAATCGGGCTGGTAATTACAATCAAACAAACAAGCTTACAAATTTTACCTGTTTATAATATTAGTATAGATTTTTTCTAATCATTTGAATGAATACTTATTGATTCAGACTTTTATGAGTAAGAAAGGCGTCTTTATTCATTGAAAAACACAAAAACTTCGCTCTGCTTCAGATATCTGCCTGATTAAAATTCATGATAGTAAATTATCTATACTAATAAAGTTAAGCTGAACGGGACGCCTGTATAATTAAAATATATAGCAGCGCCCCGCGGTTTTACCCGCTTTTTACTTGTTCCCGTGGGAATTTCGGGATGAAAAATAGCCTATAACCTTCCCGTTGAATGTGGCAATCTATTACAAAAAGAATTATTCAAATCGGACTGATAATTCCTGAGATTATCTCGAAAATACAAACAAACAAACAAATAAACTTAAAAATTTTACCTATTTATAATATTAGTATAGGTAATTACATACATAAAAAGGTGTCTTTTGTACTCTAGCAGCGCACCTCGGTTTTACCCGCGTTGTGGCTGTTTCCGTAAGAATTTCAGGGTGAATAGCAATATATAACTTTCCGTTGAATGTGGATATCTATTAAAGAAATAATTATTCAAATTGGATTAGTAGTTTTTGAGATTAGCGCGTTCAAATTAACAAAAAAAACTCTTCAGCTTTATTATCTATAATATAAAAATGAATCGCAAAATCTGTTGGTAAGCGCATAACTTCAGAACGACTGCACCAAATTGGATGATTCTTTTTTTAATGTGTTCCTTATTGTCAGCACAAGGTTTTTATATAAAAAAAATAAGGAATAAAAATCTCAAAATTCCCACGGGAACGGGGGCGCTGCGGGTGAAACCGCGGGGCACAGCTATATTAGTATAAATTAGAAGTTCATGTTATCTTCGTGAATTGTATTAAATTGTTTTAATTTAGAACCAGTGATGTAATTAAATGTCTTATCCACACTATTCTTTACTTACTGAAGCAATGCTAAGAAATCATCGCTGCCCGTCCCGTTGCAGACGAACGAACAAACCAAGTCGCAGTCGAAACGTACGTGTTTGCAATGAAATCAAGTTTATATATTTTTCAGGTGAAAGTAGTCTAGTGTCGTATAGATGCCTAGTTTCATAGGTTTAACCGAACACTACTCATTTTGAATTGAGACTACGTTTACGGATACACTTTGCTTTTATTTTACATTTTTGTCTGACGTTTCGACTCCACCGTGGTCACAGAAGACCAGTTCCTGTAAAGGTTTAAAAAAATACATACATAAAAAAACAACATTAATTATGAATGAAGCTTACTCTTTAATTAGTGACTGTGACATGTATTGTTTGAAATATTACGTCAATTCGGTTTAATGGACGTACATATCTGAGTGCGACAGATAGTTTAAAAATATATAATAATAAAACTCAAGCGTTTGTTTGTTTGAACGCGCAAATCTCTCCTATCACTCCGATTGGGATAATTATTCCTGTATTGAATATCCAAAGGAAGGTTATATACTACTTACTATCGATTACAACGCAAGTAAAACCGCGGTGCGGTGCTAGTATTCAATAACAATATACATTAGTGGTTTCTTAATTTTAAACGAACACTACTCCTTTGAATTGAAACTACGTTTACAGATACACTTCGCTTCTTCGCAGTCTTTTGTGACCTCGGTTCCTGTAAAGAGGCCAAAACGTCAGATAAAAATGTAAAATAGTGTATCCGTAAACGTAGTTTCAATTCTAAATGAATATACATTAGCTTAAACAACCCATATTACCGCTCGTCTGTGTACAGTTATGATCAATGACACCGTGAGATCGGGTTTGGTTTAGTTCTCAAACGTTTTTTATTGGCGGTGGACTTGCGATGAATTCCGATAAATCTTTGAATAGTATAAAACAAAAACGCTATTTTTGTTTGTCTGTTTGTCTGTATGCTTAAATGTTTAAAATTACGCAACGGATTTTGATGCGGTTTTTTGTAATAGGTAGAGTGATTCAAGAGGAAGGTTTTTATGTAAAAAATATCCCGAAATTCCCACGGGAACGGGCACAACGCGGGTAAAACCGCGAGGCGCTGCTAGTCTTTGAATAAATAGCAATATCTATATACTAATATAATAATAAACTGACGTGATTCTATGATTGGTTGATGTTGATTTTTGAACGCTTTAATCTCAAAAATAAACAATCCAATTTGAGTAATTCTTTTTGTAATGGATAGCTACATTCAACGGAAAGGTTATATGCCATTTTCATCCCAAAATTCCCACGCTAACGGACAAAACGCGGGTAAAACCGCGGTGCACTGCTAGTTTTGTATAAAAGACACTTGCATAATATGCAAGTGCAAGCAGAAAAATTAAATATTATTAACGGATAGGCTCCTTCAAGAGGAAGGTTAATGGTTATTTTTTCTGTATAGAAACTCACACAACAATTATGCAAATGCGGGTTAAATCAAATAATGTTTTCCTTGCATATCATTATCATATTCGTTAAGATGTTGAAGTTCTGTAGTGCCCCGTGGCATTATTTATCTGTTCCTGAAAGAAAAAGCCTTTAATTTCTTCTTCACAACATAGTATATAGTCCGGTTCCAGGTCCTAACAAAAATCAATTTTACGGTACATTCGTGAAGAAAGCATGAAACTTGGCATGAATGTAGCTCTCATGTATGTGCTTCAATCTCGATATGGGAAGCACGTCAGCAAATGAATGCTTCCCCCCTTTCCCCCCCATTTTATCTCCCTCATTCTGGTTTTTCGAATTTTCTACAAAAACTATACGACTGAGGAGTTTACTCTCCAGAGACCAAATCATCGTCGATAAATTGCCTACAAAACGATACTACATTTATAGTGGTAAGATTAATATATTTTTTAACCGACTTCAAAAACCGAAGGAGGAGGTTATCAATTCGGTGGGTATATTTTTTTTTTTGTTTTTTTTATGTACACCGATTACTCTGGGGTTTCACGTCCGATTTACGTGATTCTTTTTTTGTTCGATGCTGTACAAATTCCCATTGGACCCGTTGAAAGTTTTATCCTAAAATTCCTTCGGGAACCTGACTTAAATTGAAATAACATAATTTTTTTTTTTTTTTTTACTTTTTAGTGTATACTTTCTTTGTTTGTTAGTTAATTAGCTTCGTAATTCAATAACTCTTGGTAATGTTTTAACAGTGAATTACTTATTTTTTCCAATTGATTCGAACAGCGCGTGCAGCGGTTTGTTTAACCCGCCCGCTGCATATTTCGTACTTTTTTTAATTCGTCGTTAAATTTAAACGGGCGGTCCAATTTTAATAATTTAAAAAGATATTGAAAGTCACTTTCCTGAACTTGATTGTAGATGTATTTATGTTGATATATATTGATATCATCACGCGAATATCACAAGCTAACTATTGAAGTTGTTTTAAAATTAAAAAATTTTAACTAGAAGTGGTAATTGTACGTTAACTATAATAGATAGGCATATGCCGTCGCGGGTTTAAATGTGCAAAATAATGAGTACTTTAAATGTGTAGAACATTGTTTTTATGTATCATCTATAGTTTTCGCAGCGCACGCCATAGAAGCACGTCGATGAAGGTTTTTTCTATACCCTGCGTTACATTACTTCAATTTAAGTCAGGTTCCCGAAGGAATTTTAGGATAAAACTTTCAACGGGACCAATGGGAATTTGTACAGCATCGAACAAAAAAAGAATCACGTAAATCGGATGTGAAACCCCAGAGTAATCGGTGTACATACAAAAAACAAAAAAAAAAAATATACCCACCGAATTGATAACCTCCTCCTTCGGTTTTTGAAGTCGGTTAAACAATATATTAATCTTACCACTATAAATGTAGTATCGTTTTGTAGGCAATTTATCGACGATGATTTGGTCTCTGAAGAGTAAACTCCTCAGTCGTATAGTTTTTGTAGAAAATTCGAAAAACCAGAATGAGGGAGATAAAATGGGGGGGAAAGGGGGGAAGCATTCATTTGCTGACGTGCTTCCCATATCGAGATTGAAGCACATACATGAGAGCTACATTCATGCCAAGTTTCATGCTTTCTTCACGAATGTACCGTATTTTCGGATTTGGACCCGTACTAATAACACTAAGTCGCTTTCCGCTGTCTGTCTGTCCCTATGTATGTATGCTTATCTTAAAAACTACGGCACGGATTTTTTTAACAGAAAGAGTAATTCAGTAGGAAAGTTTATATGTACAAAAAAATCCGAAATTCCCACGGGAACGGGCACAACGCGGGTAAAACAGCGGGGTGCTGCTAGTGAATCCATATAAAACAAAATATTCAAATCGGACTGGTTGTTCATAAGATTAATTCTGAGATAAGTGCGACAAACAAAAAGAAATACTGTAGCTTTATTAGTATAGGTATTTTATAGTACCAAGTCAGTAAGTCCGAACAGTGTACACTGTTGTGACTATAGTAGGCCCATACTCTTAGATATTTTAAATTTGACTGTCGTCGACGACGAGGTCTTTGGTGAAGCCGCAGTCGGTCCTCCAGGTGTCCTCGTCCAGCAGGTACGAGGACACGATGGAGTAGAACTCCTCGATGGGGCAGGGCAGACTGCTGCAACCTTCCACGGGCAGGTACAGCAAGTCTTTGCCGGGAGACGACTGGTACACAGGCTAAAGACAGACACACACAAACACACAATAAGTAAGTTCCCTGGATTATCTAATAGACCTTTTTAAGAAGTGTCTATAAGATAATCAAGAGATCTTAACAGATAGATCAAAATTCAGAACGCAGTATGCAATTTTACCAATACAACGAATTGGTCGTTCTGGTCCTTCCTCAGCTCCAAAGCGAAGTATGAGGCGTAAGGAGGCACTCCCTGGCGGGGGGTGATCCTGGAGACAGCCATCAGAGCGTAGACGTTCAGGTCGTGAGCAGAATAGATCCTCACGCGAGGAGTGTTTTGGCCATCGATGACTTTGTCGGCGTATATGAAGAACTCGTTTAGAAGAACACCTGGATATGAATGGAGACATTAGCACGAGTGTTAATAAATATATAAACGGACAAGCCATTTGACTATTTAATGCGATCAAATTGAAACCATATTGCAAATCAGATCACTTCCTAGACACTGTTATATACGGTCTTCTGGTCTATGTAAAATGAAGGGGACACTGATTGACACACCCATTGGAGATAAAATGTAATACAGACTTTTTGTCTGCTAGATTAAAGAATTTGCATCTAAAACTGTTATAGTTGACTGAAAACTGCCTCGTTTAAATCGAATAAGGACCAATCTAAAAAAAAAATTTAACTATGGTTTGCAATACAATAGTATTAGTACCAGATTCCAAGCTTAAATAGCACTTATTTCCAAAAACAACGTCGATGGCTGCTCCTGCAGCCGCCTTGAGGTCGTCGAGAATAGCTTCGATCCTGCAGTCAAGAGGAACGCCTAGTTGTTTCTAACGACAAAATAATGTTATCTTGGTTTATCTTCACAATACACAAAACTTCTATATTTGTAGGAACTTGTAAAACTTTTATTAGGGAGCTGGCTTTTAAATTTATGTTTTTTTTGTGATTATTACCGGATGATAGATTGTTATGATTATCTCATATCTCTGATGCCTATAACTCGATTAATATTTTAAAATTTTATACATGAATAATGCAAGAAAATTATTCCAAAATTATACTATTTTACTCAATTCGAGAAAAAAACTGTTCTCATCAAAAACAAAGATGAATGAAGTTATTTTATTTAATGAAGCTTTGAAAAATAGTAAGTGGTGAAAGCCTCACCTGACTTATAACAGCATCATACACTTTGAACGCCAATACTGGATAGGTTTTAAACGTTTCATTCTCATACACTTCGGCGACCACCGCCAGGGTACCGGCATATTGATCCATACTACTAGGATTGGTATAAAATAAGCAATCCACGGCATTTGAAAGGATAGGACAATTTACCGTTGGCAGCAACTACAACGATACATACAAGGTAGGAATTAAGGTATATACTATATACATCAGTTCAAGTTCGCCTCAAGGCCTTCGACATGGTCTAACGATTGAAATAATCGGGACCGACAATTTAACGTTAGATACGGTTATAAGACAATTGTCAGGAATTTGTTGATCTAATAGGAGAAATCTCGCCTCCATTATAGCAAGGTAAAGAAAAGGTACTAACGTAATCATATTTGACGGGCACGGTGGTGTAAGGAGTCGGCACCCAGTTGACATTCCTGCTCCAGCTGCCTTGGTAGGAGGGGTACACTGCAGCCATCGCCGTCAGGACTGTCATCTTGGCGCGCGTGGAGTCGGTGGACCGGATGTAGATCTCAGACTTGTTGTATTGGGGCGACAGGAGCTGGCCATAACGGGTTCGGATGGTTTGCCCTAGAGCGTACGCCCTGCGCTTGCCAACCTGACGAAAAGTGGGAAATTTTCTATTTTGGTTGATTTAGTCTTCTTCCAAATTTGGGGGATAGTTTTCTAGTACTTACGTCAGTCAGTTGTCCGTACCCATACTGAGCACTGGCTGCTGCCACTGCGTCAGGGTCTGTTGTAAGAGATAATGTACCTTCGACTGGTGTTCTGTCGCCATGTCTGTGTACCTGAACAAATAAACCTTTATATGGTGCTGTGATAGATATATACAGGGTACCTTTTTAAATCGGCTAGCATGGGCAAGCCTGAAACTAGAAGAGATAAGTGACCTATTTTTTTATAGTCGTCGCATCTACTATAGGTGCACACTTGCCCATATTGACCATTTAAAAAAGCCACTCTGTATGTGTTCCATGAAAAACTTGGAAGTAGGCACTAGGCATATTCTGGTCATATGAGAAATTCAGAATTATACGTAGTCTCTCTGTTTCACATCCTTTACCCACAAGTTGTTAAGCAACGTGCAGCTCGGTCCCTCCTTGGATGGGTTGTCGATAGTGGCATTTCTATCTGAACGCTATCGTGCTTCGAAAGGCACGTTAAACAGTCGGTTCCGCTTGTTTCAATCGTCAGATCATGTCGGAGGCTTGTAGGCGGTCTAAAAACTCCGAATCCAAGGTTGGCTACTAACGTATTCGAAATGAATGAATGAATGAATGACACGCAAGTATTTGATCCTCACTTATGGTTTAACAAACAAGGGGCTACTGTTTGAAGTGTACTCACCAGCAAAGTAAAGACCAGTTCGGTCCCGTCAGTGATGCTGTCACTCCAACAGACTCCGACTGTTACCAACAGCCCAAACACTACTGTCTTCAACATTTTCTATAGCTAAATACTATCTTTTAGTAAATACGTTTAATTATCTAACGCGATACAGACCCGTTTCATTTAGTTATAATAAATACTATCTGTCTTGATGAAGAGTTCAGACTGCTCAAAATTTTAATTTTCTTAGTGGCTTTACTGTTTACATGGTTAATTTTATGTATAGGTATATTTGCAGCTGAGTAAAGAATATTGATAAGCGAGTGTTTATTTTTATTTATAAAATTTTGCAATGTTTCACGTATTTCTCACTATGCGTTCGCTAATGTAATGTGTTCAAGATAGTGGCACTCACTAGTGGAAGCAAATTAAATTAGGAAAGATACATAGAAATCTATAAAATTATCAGAATTTGTTAATACAGTAAACTTTCCTAAATAACTATATAATGTCAAAACCTTATCTATTTACAAAAATAAATAGTTGTACTTACCACAATTCTTACTTAGGGCCAACACGCGTTAAGCGTGCGCACGCCGCGTTTCCATACTGTCATAAAAGTGTACCGTCGCGTGCGGTGTGCTAAAAAAGTGGGCGCAAGCTTAACGCAGT
The DNA here is from genome assembly GCA_951394245.1 of Cyclophora punctaria. Classification (NCBI taxonomy): domain Eukaryota; kingdom Metazoa; phylum Arthropoda; class Insecta; order Lepidoptera; family Geometridae; genus Cyclophora; species Cyclophora punctaria. The sequence goes on from OX596186.1 coordinate 8,404,423, forward strand.
GTTGACCCTTAGGGAATATAGGCCTTTACATTATAATAGAAAAACACTTGCTAATGAAAATACCCTTTATTGCCAAACAACATATTCATATTCTATGCTTCCAATAGTCAAAGTACACAAGTTGATGTTTAAATGTTATTGTCGTCGACTACGAGGTCCTTAGTGAAACCGCAGTGGGTCCTCCAGGTGTCCTCGTCCAGCAGGTACGGGGACACGATGGAGTAGAACTCGTCGATGTTGCAGGGCAGGCTGCTGCAACCTTCAACGGGCAGGTACAGCAGGTCCTCGCCAGGAGACGACTGGTACACGGGCTGTGGACACACACGTCAGCTTCTTTAAACGGTTGCAGCTTTATTTTGAGCCATGTCAGAGGCCTTTGGCGGCTCAATAACTCTGACACTAGGATTGGTCAGATTGACCATCCACTCGATAAAGTAGAGGCTTTATTACCTTGAACATTATCATTTTTAAAGGATTGAGCGGAAAAGCTATTGGCACTTCTTTACCTGATTGGTAAAGGCAAGCCAGAGTCTTAGGATGCGTTTCCATCCAAGTGAACCAGAGCTTTAGGACTAAATACAACACATTGTTTTAGAAAAATCTCTCTATATTGCGTTGTGATTGGTGAATTGCGCTCCGCACCGTTCCGCTTGGCTTCAATAGAAATGCACTCTTTTCGGCCCCTTTGGAGTCAAAGCTATCGACATTCAAATGCTCGTTAGTTACTATGGGCTTTCTATCTCTATGCGACTCTCGGAAATCGACTTTAGTGCTGATATGATACTCAAACCGGCTACAGTGTTCTACAGCAGTTCAATACCTCTACTTATCATTATGCTAATATCAATAAAATACAATAGAACTCAACTCACCAACACAACATACTGCCCATACCGATCCTTCCTCAGCTCCAAAGCGAAGTATGAGGCGTAAGGAGGCGCTCCCTGGCGAGGGGTGATCTGGGAGACAGCAGAGAAAGCGAACACGTTCAGGTCGTGAGCCGAATAGATCCTCACGCGAGGAGTGTTTTGGCCGTCGATGACTTTGTCAGCGTATGTGAAGAACTCGTTTAGAAGAACACCTGGATAAAATAAAAAGAAAAAGGGTATTTTTACAAACTTCCATCGATAGAATAGTGATGATAAAATATTGATCGGACTTTCTTTTGGATGCATAAAGATTTTTGAATCAATAAAATCATCTTTTAGGTTGGAGCGCAACTAAATCGAATGTTTTAAAGAGGGCTAGGACGTAGCCTGTTAAACAGCCGGTCCCGGTCGTTTCAATGTTTAGACCAAGTCGAAGGCCTCTAAGCTGTCTCCAACACCAGGGTTAGACACTGCCCTACTCAAAAAAATTAGTTTAGTTTATGAATATTCTGTTTTAGGGACTAAATTATTTTTATAGCAAAGTTTTAACTCATAGAAAAAGTTGCTGGTATTTTTATTCACAAAGTAATACGAATTATATAATAATATGGTATGAAATGTACCAGCTTCTAAATTAATAGTGGCCTCGTCTCCAAAGATTATGTTGGTGGCTTCTCCTGCAGCCGCCTTGAGATCGTCAAGAATTGCTTCTATTCTCGGGTCAACAGGAACGCCTAGCTGTTTCTAAAAACGAACAAGATCTGGTTTAATCTTCAAGTTAGAGTAAGCGAAAACATTTTGAAGGTCTTAAGAACATTTTCAAGCTGGGTTGACAAGATCCGAATTTTTTTGAACAAGTGGTTTTGTTTGTTCCCCAGCACTTGGTAAGATCTAAAAACTCCGAATCTATTCGAAGACTCTTAAGCTAAGTCCAAGTTGTACAAGTCATCCCAGCTTTCTCAAAACATAAGAAGCTTCACCTGACTGATCACAGCATCATATACAGTATATATGAGAACTGGGTAGGTCTTAAAAACGTTACTGCCATACACCTCTGCGACTACCGACAGGGTGTCATTGTATTGTTCCAAACAGCTAGTGTCAGAGTAAAAAAGAGAAAATAAAGCATTTGAAAGAGCAGGACAGTTCGCGACGGACAGCATCTGCAACAAAACAATATATTAGGTCATCGAGTGTGACAGAGTCAATGCTACTACGAGTAGAAGTTCTAGAAAACCGAAACTAGCTGACCAATGACAAAACTACTTGCCACTTTGAGTAAAATGTACTTACGAAGTCATACTTGGCGGGAACGGTGGTGTAAGGCACCGGTACCCAGTTGACATTCCTGCTCCAGCTGCCCTGGTAGGAGGGGAACACTGCAGCCATCGCCGTCAGGACTGTCATCTTGGCGCGCGTGGAGTCGGTGGACCGGATGTAGATCTCGGACTGGTTGTACTGGGGCGACAGGAGCTCGCTGTAGCGGGCTCGAATAGTCTCCCCTAGATAGTACGCCCGGCGCATGCCAACCTGACAAAGAGGAGGAGTAAATAAGTTTGAGGGGCAAACCGTGCGGTCAAAGTTTTAGTTCGCTTTAAAGCATCCAACCGGGACCAACAATTTAACATGCCCTCCGAAGCACGGTAACAATCAGATATAAATGCTACTATTGGTTACATAGCCAGCTGGTGACCGAGCAGCATCAGCTGCATACCTCTTCCCAATCGTGAACAATGATTTATCATTCTAGATAAATAATAAATAAAATTCAATTTGCTGCAACGTAAAGAATTACACACAAAAATAAACTTTAAACTAATAAAACAAAGGTTAAAGGTGAAGGATTCTTGTGTGTTGTGTGGACAGAGTCTACACAACGTTGTTTTTCAGCCTTTCAACACAGCTACGTATGGTATTCCGAAATACCGTTCACCGAAAGGACGGTTCTCCGAAAACACTCTACTTTCTACTTTCGTTCAACTAACCGTCGGAGTAGAGTGTTTTCGGAGAACCGTCATTTCGGTGAGCGGTATTTTCGGAATACCATATAGTGATCCTTTCAACACCACGTGCTGTATAGCTTTGCTTTTTTAAATGTTAAGCTGTTCTAGTTACGTCAGTAAGTTGTCCGTATCCATACGGAGCACTGGCTGCGGCTACCGCCTCAGGGTCTGTTGTGAGGAACAATGAGTTTTCGACTGGTGTCCTGTCGCCATGTCTGTGTACCTGAAGAACAAAATTGAAAATGGTGTAATGATGTGAAGTTTTTATAAAACGGTTTGAAGGAAAACATGGGTTACCAAAAGAATCTTCAGGGATTAGGAAATATGTAACAAGTTACTCCTTAACTCCTCCTTTTTTTAAAACCGCAGTTATAAGTATTGATGCAGCGCTATGGTGCTAAACTCGCCCATTTCCGCCCATCAAAAACTATCAACGCGTCGTGGTTTTACCCGCCTTTTGCCCGTCCCCGTGGGAATTTCTAGCAATCCTAGCTAACTATCCATTGCAAAAAGAATTATTGAAATCCCAAAATCAGCGCGTTCAAACATCAAAAAATTCTAAAAAAGTCTAAAAAAAATATATTATTAAGGTACGGTGTGAAGTTAATATTTAGCTAGAAATTTGGTGTCACGGTTGCCACGGTGCAGGACAGCGACGTCAAGCAATGGAACAAAATATTGCAATGTAAGAACTATTTATGCAATGGTTTTTTTTATTGTTTGTCGCCGCCACTGTTACTGCACCATGGCATCCGTTCGAAGTAGACTTACCAAGAAAGTGGAGATAAGAGTGGTGTTATCAGTGACGTCACTCCAACAGACTCCGACTATTACCGACAGCCCGAACACTACTGCCTTCAACATATTGTTTTCAACACTTTCTATGGCTTGACAAAAAGTTCTAACTAACTAGTAATATGTATTATAATAGTTTTTTTTTGCAGCATTCCTGGCGTAGTTTGACTCTGCGATGGTAGTTCATTGCGATTGTTAAGCAATGTGGAGCTCGACCTCTATTTGGATGGGTGGCCGATAGTGGCATTTATATCTGAGCGCTACCGTGACGAGGAGGACACGTTAATTTGTCGGTCCCGGTTATTTCAATCGTTAGGCCATGTCGGAGGTCTATAGGCGGTCTAAAAACTCCGACACCAGGGTTGGCCACTAACCTACTTATTATTATTATTTTTTGCTTTTTTATTATTTCAGATGCGTTTTAATTATAAACCTTTTCATAATAATAGTTCTGGTTACTAAGTTAATCGAATCGAATCGCTTCTATATATATATTTAAGTAATACTTTCATCTGAAATAATCATTTCCTGTTTGTGTTGTGATGTATACTAGCAGCGAACCGCGGCTTTACCCGCGTTGTGCCCGTTCCCGTGGGAAATTTCCGGGTTTTTTATACAATATAAACTTTCCTCTTGAATCGCTCTATCTATTTAAAAAAACGCATCAAAATCGGTAGCGTAGTTTTTAAGATCTAAGCATACATAGGGGCAGACAGACAGACAGCGGAAAGTGACTTTGTTTTCGTATATATTGATGATCGCCATGTATATGGGAAAAGTTGTTGGTTACTTTTCATCCCGATATTCCCACGGGAAAGTAAAAGTTTGTACTGTGCAAGTTTGTTTTATAATAGTTTAATTTGCTTATTATAAATCACTTCTTAATACCTATATCAATATAATAGCATTATTAAAGTGTATTGTTCTTATGATAATGATTACCAATATATGAGTCATAAAAAAGATTACCGATTTCCATATGTTTGAAACGTGTAACATAATTTATTAGTATTTTATTTATTTGTTATCTAGATACTATAATCACGATATTTATGATTATATTTGAACTCAGGTATAAATTTTTATCTGTAACTAGCTGCACCCCGCGGTTTTACCCGCGTTGTGCCCGTTCACGTGGGAATTTTGGGAATTTTTATACATATAAACCTTCCTCTTAAATTACTTTATCTATTAAAAAAACCGTATCAAAATCCGTTGCGTAGTTTTAAAGATTTAAGAATACATAGGGACAGACAGACAGCGGAATGACAAGCAATTTTCCGAACAGCAAAAGAGTTAAAACACATTATAACAGTGTTTTCGTTACACCGCGTTTATAAATAAAGCGGTATGAGTCAGATGGTCTCCTCTCTATCAAAACATAAAGAGAGTGCTCTAGAGACATTTGTTTGTCAACTGACTTATCTGTTAGCCGTAGGACGGATAGCACAAGTATTCATACAGCGAATTGCACAAGATTCTTAATTTGATTTAACGCCTAAATTATTTAAAAAACAATTAATAATTTGAATTGGTGTTCTATTTGATGCACTATAAAGTTCAATTTTGAAGGAACAGCTTTTGTTATAGATTTAAGAGTTATGTAGTTGGTAGTTTAAAAAACAAAAGTTGTTTATTCAAATTAGTACTTTATGTTGCACCACATAGGACACTATTTAAAACGAACGTCATTTGTTTCTTAGACATATTTAGCCGCTAAATAAACTTATAAATGAATGTGCAATTCAACCTTAATTATTAAGCACCTGTAAAAAAGTATTAGCCTGTAATGTCCCACTGTTGGGCAAAGGCCTCTCGTCTCACTGAAGATATCAGTACAGTGAGGAGGTTTCAGGCGTAATCACCACGCTTGCCTAATGCGGGTTGGTGATCTCAAACCCGAGCCATGTTTGAAAAGTAGGAAACATGTTTTCGCTCGACCTGGGAATTGAACCCGGGACCTCAGTCTTGGCAGGCGAATGCACATCACATACCACTAGACCACCGAGGCGTTTCAATTCAAAATAAGTAGTGTTTGCTAAAACTTAAGAAACCAGTTCTGAAACATATTTAGGTACGAAATTGATTTAAGAGTTCTTGTGCAAGCCGTTCTGAATAATTTGCTCTGATCATTTAACCTTTTTGTGTGTCTAACTAGACTGACAAAGGACATTTATAATTCACGTTGAACAAGTAAATATAAAGTCTACTAGCTGCGCCCCGCGGTTTCACCCGCGTAGTACCCGTTCCCGCGGGCATTTCGGGATAAAATGTATCCCATGTGTTATTCTGATGTGTAACCTATATTACTGTAAAGTTTCATCCAAATCCATTCAGTAGTTTTTGCGTGAAAGAGCAACAAACATACATCCATACATCCACCCATACATACATCCATCCTCACAAACTTTCACATTTATAATATTAGTAGGATTGTGACGCAGGCTTAGCAATGTAGCAACTATTTTCAGACATAGTTTTAAAAATATATAAGATAGATACCGTCTTATTCTTAAAGGTAATTAAACTTAAACAGTGTTTTAAAGTGTTTTGTCTCTTTCGCTCTTTGGCAAATAATGTATGTTAGAATGGGACAAACCGTTTGATAGCTAAAGTGCGTTTATGATTAAAGCCCATTGTGTCTATGTAATCCATATCACATATGAAACCTTTTTCTTGTAATATATGTATTCGTAACTTAATTTGAAAAAATCTAGACTTGAAAAAGAAAATCAAAAATTATATTTGACTATCCAACTTTATTAACGAGTAGGTAATGCTGTTTGACATTCAGTCCCTGTATTCTATGAAAACATGGTCCTTACATCCCTAGGGAACTGTACTTCTTAAAAAGAATCCACGAATCAAATAGATAGATGAATTTTATTTGCTTTACTAAGAAGAGATTCTTTTTATGTAGCCTGAAATATTGAAATACTTAGAAAAGTCAGCAAGTAATGTCTTTGGAATATCTTTAAGGGCAAGTTCACATGTGACATTATTATCCAACGTGTGCTTTATAAACTACACTAGCAACGCTCCGCGCTTTTATTTCTTTGATTTTCATAACTTTCAAAACCTTGTCCTGACAATTAGGAAGACTTATGAAAGAGTCATCCAATTTGGTGCAGTCTTTCTAAAGTTTTGCACCTACATACATTTCGGCGATTCATTTTTATTTATATAGATTCTCACGGACCGCGCAGGCGGTGGCGGGACGAGCTGGACGCCTACAAGAGGGACTGGCAACTGGTGGCCCAAAATCGAGAAGAGTGGCGGGAGTGGGGGGAGGCCTTTGCCCAGCAGTGGGACATTACGGGCTAACAGTAACAGTATCAGATTCTCACGAGAAAGGTTACAATGATAAAACCGCTGGTGTTGTACTACAGGAAAGAATTCCAATAACTTATTTATTAACAACATCGAAAGTAAGAAACTTGGAATAGTTGGTGAATGAATGTTTTAATAGAGAACAGTCTGATTTGTGTTCGGAGGGCAGACCCTCGTCAGAGGGCGTGTCACAGAGTAACGAGATACAGTTATATAATAAACGTATAATTAAACAAACATTTGTTGCTTTGAGTAGAAAAAAGTAACACAAGTAGATACACTATTTATTAAACTATCACGATATGAACACATTGTAGATGTGTCCCGTCTTGATAAGTGTTTTTTTCTACACTAACATTATAAAGTGGAAAACTTTGTTTGTTTAGTTGTAATGAATAGGCCAAAAATACTGGACCGTTTTTAAAAATTCTTTCACCATTCGAAAGCTACATTATCCACGAGTAACATAGGCTGTTTTTCATCCCGAAATTTCACAGGAATGGACAAAACGTAGTTAAAACCGCGGGGCCCTGCTAGTAAAATATAAAGTAGTAAGTATCTTAAGAGTATAATACCTACTCAAATTAAATTGTATTAGGCTCCGCTTGTTCTATCCAGTGTATGCTACTCCGGGCAGCGCTGGTTTTCAACCACCCTCTTTACATTGAGTTCACGAAAATGACAGTTCTTGTGACCTATTCATTGCGATTGTTAAACAACGTGCAGCTCGACATCTACTTGGATGGGTGGCCGATAGTGATATTTCTATCTGAGTGCTACCGTGCACGTTAAACTGCCGGACCCGATTGTTTCAATCGTTAAACCATCGGAGGCCTTTAGGCGGTCTAAAAACTCCGACACCAGGGTTGGCCACTAACTTATATACTCGAACTTATTTTTTTTATTGCCTTGATATCTTTTTAATATTACCGAAGTAACCCTACTGCATTCATTCAGACTGTGCCTCTCTTACCGTAGTTAATATTGCACATTGAATAGTTTATCTAAACTTAGTAATTGGTTAATCTTGACAATGGAAAATGTATATCCTTGTTCTATCTATTGGTTATTTGGATAGTTTCCAAACTGAGATGAGGTTCGGGCAAAATTATCTGTTAGATAAGTAGTGATAATAGCTGGTATTAGTGTTTTAAATCAATCAAATCAAACTGGATTACTGTACATGAAGTATACCTTAGAGGCTTATCGCATCAGGCTGAACTGATGCAGTTTCGCCTGATCGAATTAGTACATATCACGGAAATACTAATGAAATAATCTCCTACCACATTTATTCCATATCGCATATGTATTACTTGTATAATTTTAAAATGACTGCAGTAAAATGAAGAAGGTATACTCTCATCACATTTCCAAGACAGCAAGTTATCATTCAGTGTATTGATAACAAATGTACGTAGTGTAGCGGTGTCTCGGAGGAAATCTACAGAGCAGACATGAACGGGTTAAAATAATCCACTAACATGTGAAATTGTATTTATAACTAACAGTGCCCCCGGTTTTACCCGCTTTTTACCCGTTCCTGCGGAGATTTTGGTATAAAAAGTAGTTACGAATCTTTGTCTTGAATTAGTTTGTATGTTGGTGAAAACCATATGAAAATCTGTTCAGTAGTTTTCGAGACATACAGATAGACAGCTTTTAACAGTTTAAGAATCTGTACATTTTTTAACATAGACAAAAACATTTTTGTGTGCTGCTGCGTGTGTAAGTGCTGCGATGTTAGCTTCAATTCCGAATTCCACAAAAGACACAGATAAGATAAGTACATCAGGGATAAAATGTATCCCATGTGTTATTCTGATGTATAACCTATATTACTGTAAAGTTTCATCTAAATCCGTTGCGTAGTTTTTGTGTGAAAGAGTAACAAACATACATACATACATACATACATACACACGCAAACACACACACACACACACACACACACACACATCCATTCTTACAAACTTTCGCATTGATTAGTAGGACGAGTATAGCGTTACTCGAACACTCTCTTCACTACAGGTCATTTTTTATCGAAAATAAAATCCAATAAGTAAAAGTTGAACCTGTTACAATGATTATTAGGAAAGATAGCTGTAACTTCCGATATTTACACTGTAGAGTGAAGTGTAAATAATTAACACTCACACACGGAACTAACCTACTCCGACACATACAAAAATTAATGTTCTTGACACTTTAAATTTTGAGCCCGATGGTATGGTAGACCACGAGACCACGTCGGCGGTCTTTAAACGGTCACAAATCTCCCAATATCTTTGCTAACCACTAACTGAGACGATGTTTGTTTCGATACAGTTTCATCTCATATTTTGGAATCGGTATCTTTACTACGAGTATAATCTAATCTGAGGTGTAGTCACTGACCGAGCCCTCAAACTATCGTCCAGCAAAATTGCCGAATTTCATCCTGACTAATATCATAAATGCTAAAGTCACTCTGTCTGTCTGTCTGTTACGCTTTCACGCCAAAACTACTGAACCGATTTAAATGGTACACAAAGTACATAGTTAGTCCAGAGCCTTAGAAAGGACATAGGCTACTTTTTATCCCGGAATTTCCCGCGGGAACGGGTATAACGCGGGGTTAGTGGCCAACCCTGGTGTCAGAGTTTTTAGACCACCTATAGACCTCCGACATGATCTATCGATTGGAACAACCGGGACCAACAATTTTACGTCCCCTCCGAAGCACAAAACGCTCAGATAGAAATGCCACTATCGGCCACCCGTCCAAATAGTACCGAAGTGCACGTTGCTTAACAATCCCAATGAGCTTAACTTTCGAGTAATTACCGCTAACCGCCACCGCGTCATAAAACAATATTATCTTTGAAATAAAACTCGAGTTACTAGAAGACCATCCATTTTGTTTCCGCTCTAAGAAGAGTGTTATGCCACAGTGGAGCAAGCAAAATATAAAATATATTTTAATAATGTAAAGTAAAGGTACAGCATAAGCATGTAATGTCCCACTGATGGGCAAAGGCCTCTCAACTCACTGAAGATATCAGTACAGTGAGGAGGATTAGGCGGTTATTGATGTAGCTAATGTAATCGTACTTTCTTAGTAATGTGTAAAGTTGGTGGGAGTTGATATGTCTGAAGGATACGGATAAGCACAATAAGCAGTTGCATGTATTTGTAAAAAAAAACATTTTCCGTTTGGTATGAATTCGATACGATGTCACGTTCAAAATCGTCCAAAAACGTAAACCTCTACTCTAAAGAAACGGCGTCAACGCGATAGGAATCGCGGGATACTACTATCACACAAACGAATATCGACTATTACATAATTTGATATTTTAGTAAGTTTGTCTTTTTTATCATTATTATTATCTCTGCCGAAATGATAACGATCGTGAATCATCGACAACATCGCAAAATGATAAGCTGAGTTTAGGTCAAATTAGGACACTTGGATGTATGACTAACTAGCAGCGCTCCGCGGTTTTACCCGCGTTGTTCCCATTCCTGTGGGAATTTCAGGATTTTTTATACATATAAACCTTCCTCTTGAATCACTCTATCTATTTTAAAAAAGTGAAAAACCACAGTAGTAAAACCGCGTCAAAATCCGTGCAGTAGTATTTGAGTTTATCGCGAACAGACAGACGCGGCCGGAGACTTTGGTTTGTAATATGTAGTGATAGTGATACTATAAATAATGCAAATCTACATTATGCTGTTCTCTAGAGACTATCTATTCTATAAATATTATAAAACAAAGTCTTGGAAAACCGTCTGTATGTTATTAATTTTGTTTAAAAAACTAAACAGATTTTCATTCTTCTTCTCGTGGAGTAGGTTAGTGAGCAATCCTGGTGTCAGAGTTTTTAGACCACCTAAGGGCCTCCGACAGGTCTAATGATTGAAACAACAGGGACCGACAGCTTTACGAGCACTCTGAAGAGTCTGAAGCGCTTGATATGTTTTTAAAGACCAGAAAGGTATAAACACATATGAAGTAGCGCACTACAGAAAAGACGTCTAAGTGCCAATGCCAGAGCGAAGTTATGCGGAGCTTAATCCACCAATCACAACGCATTAAAAATTGTCAAACAAGTCAGTGACATTTTCAAAATATTATAGTCATAGTAAGGCTGACTAAAGACAAATTTACTAACGTTTAAAAACTACAATGTGCTCTGTCTATTAAAACAAAATATTAATCAACGTTTCCCCGTGTAGTTTTGTAATCTAAGTATCATTGTAGTACAAGAAAGATAATCTACTTATAAATTATTAATTTTATAAATAAGTCTGAAAGAATGGATCACATGAATAGATATTATGTCTACAATATGATCTTGCTATAATACGGAAGTGTTTTAATATAACCATAAAATTATTGCACTGATTAGGTTTTATTTGAACTGGTATTAATATTCAGTTACTTTATTAAAAGAAACAAGTACGGGCTGAAACTGCGTGAAGCGGATGCCCGCGCGGTTTCATAAAAAGGTAAACCGTAAATGTCTTGAAAAAAAAATTGTTTAGAATGTAATAAAAAATACGAACAAATAATCATTACTCTCTTCCCAAAATTCTTATAAAGAATATTATTCTTAAAATTCTTATACTCTCCCAAATAAATTCAATGATTATTACTATTTCCCTATAACATCAATTTTTCAATTGATTTGTACCATTCATTCATTGCGAATACGTTAGTGGCCAACCCTGATGTCAGAGTTTTTAGACCGCTTAAAGGCCTCCGGCATGGTCTAACGATTGAAACAACCGGGACCGACTGCTTGACGTGCCCTCTGTAGCACGGTAGCGCTCATATAGAAATGCCACTATCGGCCACCCATCCAAGTAGAGGGCGAGCTGTACGTTGCTTAACAATCTCAATGAACTGACATCGCTTGGTCAAACTACGCCACGAGAAACCATAATTGAAAATATAAAACTATTATATAATCTTTCCACTACATTTAAAACACTAATCACTTACACCGTAAATAAATAAACTAACGTTATATTCCTTTTAAAAGATAATGTGACTTAATAATAAATTCGGCAATAAAATCAAAGTTATCGCACCTGAGCATAAACATTTAATGTGAAAGGAAATGTGTTTGTATATAACGATAACATAGAGGTTAGACATCTGTGTTTGAGGGTTTAGGGGATAGGGGTGTTCTGGAAAGGGACATCCTGGGAAAGAAAAGGGATGTTTTGAAACCAACGGACAGTTTGGGAAAGAGTCATTTTTTATACCTCTTACGCTCACTGTAAAACCCTAGGTAAGGTAAAACCTGTACATAAAACTTTGTATATATATGTCCATAGGGACAGATCGTAATATTGATCTTACGCAACGGATTTTGACACGGTTTTTTAAATATAAGAGTGGTTCAAGAGGAAGATTTATATGTATAAAAAATCCCAAAATTTCCACGGGAACGGGCACAATACGGGTAACCGCGGGGTGTTGTTAGTGTTTGAATAATAGAAGATTTCCATTCCTTTTCCAGCGCCCACATCCAATACACCCAAACACTTTTGGAAAATTTTTCATTCATTATATTAATAGGAATATCAAGCACCTATTAGTATACTCATATCAAAGACAAATTATTCACAATACAACCCACCGCTGAACAATATTGATAAATACTTGTATACCACATAACATGTACAAAAAATAGACGGTTATATCTTCAAAAAGATATCTTCGAGCGATCATTACAATAGCATATTTCTGTAAAAAATCTGTGTAGGTCGCTTCTAGTGAGTCACTACCACGCTTGAGTAAATCAATGATTATCACGAAACGCTCCTGAACTATCTTCTTCTTCTTATCGAGTGGATGGTCAACTTGGCCAATCCTGGAGTCAGAGTTATAGTGCCGCCAAAGGCCTCTGACATGGCTCAAGTAACGACTACTATCCGTAGAAAGTAACCGGGACCGACGGCTTAACGTGCCCTCCGAAGCACGGAATCATCTTACTTTTCGGGCAATCAGGTGATTCAGCCTGCAATGCCCTAACCAAACTGAGGACAGTCTCACAAAGTGATTTTTTTTGTGAGATATCCCCACCGGGAATCGAACCCGGAACCTCCGGATCGTGAGCCGAGCGCTCAAACCACTAGACCACGGAGGCTGTCCTGGACTATAAAGGTAAGTAAGTAAGTATTAGCCTGCAATGTTCCACTGTTGGGAAAAGGCCTCTCATCTAACTAAAGATATCAGTACAGTGAGGAGGATTAGGCGTAATCACCACGCTTGCCAAATGCGGGTTGATGATCTTAATCCCGAGCCATGTTTGAAAGAAGGAAACGTGTTTACGCTCGATCTGGAAATTGAATCCGGGACCTCAGTCTTGGCAGGCGAATGGACATACCACTAGACCACCAAGGCGCCTATAAAGGTAATTCAAGTAAAAAATAAGTACCTTTCTAAATAAATAAAAACTTAAGCCAAAATCTAAGTTCTTGGACGTTATTGGCCAATCCTGGTTTCGAAATATTTAGTCCACCTAATGGCCCTTTACATGGTCTAACAATGAAACAACACAACTTACATTTTAACGTGCCCTTCAAAGGACGGAAGCGCTCATATAGAAATCCCACCAAGGGTCACCCATCAAAGTAAAAGGCCGAGCTGCAAGTTGCTTAACAACCGCGATGAGCTAACATTGCTTGGTTAAACAACTAAGTGTTACAAACATGATACAAATAAACAAAACTAATAATATTTTTCTTGATAGTCGAAGTCGCGGGCGATAACAGGCCGTGTATGTTTATTAAGTATTCCATAAATAAATAATGTATAATGACTCGTAAGTCGTGTGAATCAGTCTCGTTTCAAAATATTTGTACAAATATATAAAGTACTAGCACCCCGCGGTTTTACCCGCGTTGTGCCCGTTTCCGTAGGAATTACGGGATGTTAAATAGCCTATAACCTTCCCGTTGAATGTGGCTATCCATTACAAAAAGTATTATTCTGATCGGGTATTTTCTGAGATTAGTTTACAAACAGAGTTAGTTTACAAAGTTAGAACTTTAGCTCTTAATAATATTAGTATAGAAAATAATTTTCGCACATAATATTGTTCTAAAATATGTAGGAAATAGAACGGGCCCGATGTTTTACCCACGTTGTGTTAGTTTCCGTGAGAAATATGGGATAAAAAGTGTAATCTTCTTGAATGTAGGTTGTAGGTACAATGAAGGTAGCAAAGAAACAATCAATAGTAATGTAATAATGCTGAAGAGCTGTTTATTAGCTTGTCTCAGAAAGTATAAATTCGACTAGAATGTTATAAGTTACAGCCTCCGTGGTCTTGTGGTTTAAGCGCTCGGCTCACAATCCGGAGGTTCCGGGTTCGATTACCGGTGGGGACAATAGCTCACAACAATCTCTTTGTGAGACTGCCCTCAGTTTGGTTAGGGCATTGCAGGCTGAATCACCTGATTGCCCGAAAATTAAGATGATTCCGTGCTTCGGAGGGCACGTTAAAAAATGACACGTCCAGGGTTGGCCACTGAGGTCAAATGAATGAATGACTATGCCAATCAATCTGGGATCAACGGCATCGATCAATGATCGATAGATTAGTTGATATCGATCGATATACTGCCGTATGGAGGACATATCCACGCTAATTAATTCATAATTACTTATTTAAAAAAGGGAAATTATTTACGTTTGTGTATGCCGAATATCTTTAGTCGTATACTCAACAGTTTTGACAACATACGGTGACCTTCGTCAGGACTTAAAGCGATCCGCCACCGACTCGCGCGCACTCATAAATTCATTCGCTAATTGACTCATTCAACAAATGTAAATGTAGTCATTTTACTAATTCCCTAACATACATATTGTACGTCATTTTTACATACACCATTCAAACACATCCAAGCATGATAATTGGTATATGAAAGCATCTTATTTTAGTTTTATTTCATACATTCAATAATTGGCAGAAAACTGGTTTTGCCAGTCTTGTCTAGTGTGCAAAAGTGGTTAGTTCTACTTCATAGTATCAGTGCAAGTCAACAATATATCAATAAAATATTGTTCTTATCGCATAACACCGTCCTTTGGCGAGTTCCTTGTATCAGGTTCAAACGCATTCAACTTACGGAGAGCAAATAATAAAGTAGTCCTCTCCTGTTCTAGTTTTATCTTGTTTAAAAACTACTCTGAGACGGCTAGTAAACAACGCTGGTGTAGGCGTTTTGGACAGCCTGTATAATAAAGTAGTGGTTTCTCCTGATTTCAACCTTAAATAGACAACTTAGTAGTGCTCGTTGCGTAGTTTGACTAAGCGATGTTAGTTCATTGCGATTGTTAAGCAACGTGGAGCTCGACCACCACTTGTATGGGTGACCGATAGTGGTATTTCTATCGGTGCTTCGGAGGGCACGTTAAATTGTCGGTCCAGATTGATTCAATCGTTAGACCATTTCGGAGAACTAAGAGTCGAGCTGCATGTTTCTTTACAATTGCAATGAGCTAACATCGTTTTGTCAAACTAAACCACAAGCGCTACAGATGAAAACATAACGTCATGTACCAAACTTCCGGCAAATCTATCGAGACCCTTAACATGAAAAACAAACAAATATATTTCAAAATTGGAACCCGCTTTTGTTTTAAACATTAATATCTTGATGGAGGTAAAACTCGTTACTTTTTGCCCGGGGGGACAATCCTTAATACCTCCCTGCCCACATGCATTCGCGGACGGCAGGCGTGACCTATGAATGGATAGTAATCTTTACAACGACTGTTAACGTATTAATAACGCATCCATAAATTACGTGATAATAGCAAATATACTCGCGTTTTTATCCTTTTATCTAATACTTCAGTGATCAATATTGTAGGGGACGTACTCAGGCAAGGTAAGTAGTAAGTTGGTTAAGATAAATAAAATATGCTGATTGCTGAGTTCACTAATGCTATTATGATTTGATGATGTGAGACGCGTATGCAAGACAACTATGAACTGAATGTTTGGATGCACCTATGTTTGTTACTCGCACGAAAAAACTACTGGACGAAACTACATTTGGAAGATTTGGATGAACTACTAATATATGTAGGTTACATCAGAATAACACATGGGATACATTTTACCCCGAAAGTCCCGCGGGAACGGGTACAACGCGGGTTGTGCCCGGTTCTGTGGGAATTTCATAACCTTTCTGTTGAATTTTGCTGTCCATTACAAAAAAAACAACTCAGATCGATAGTTTCTCAGATTACAAACAAACAAACAAAGTTATAAACTTTACCTCTTTATAATAATAGTATAGTTATATTCTCAAAAACATTTCTAAACAAATATTATTTTCTAAAATGCCACAGTGTTGTGCAGTGCTTATGAGCAAATAAAATAGGAGAATTTCCCTAAAACAGAATAAACCAATAGCCCCTGTGTATATATTTCCCCCATTTCTTAAACCTGAGTACGCTCCCATAAACCATGATTTATAGCAGGACAGGCACATTGAATTAAAACAGGTGTTTTTAAGTGCGATTGCAAGTTGCAATTATATTTGTATAAGACTTATTTGTAGCGATCGTGGCATTGGTGCACTAAGCGATATAAAGTTGATTGTTAAGCAACGTACAGCTCGGGCTACTTGGATGGGTGGACGATAGTGGCATTTTGATCTCTATGCTGACGTAGGTCGGAGGTCACGTATAATTATCGGTTTCTTTTATTTCAATAATTCCCGGTTGTTTCAAAATAAGGGTAATATCCCTTTACAAGATACTAGCAGCGCTCCGCGGTTCTGCTTCCGCTTCCGCTATCCATTGCAAAAAGAATTATTCAAATCGGGCTGGTGATTCCCGAGATTAGCTCAAACATACAAAAAAAGTTTGGTAGTTTCTGAGATTAGACAAACAATGAAAGTTAGAAACTATACCTATTTATAACTAGCTGTGCCCCGCGGTTTCACTCGCAGCGCCCCCGTTCCCGTGGGAATTTTGAGATTTTTATTCCTTATTTTTCTTATATAAAAACCTTGTCCTGACAATAAGGAACACATTAAAAAAAGAATCATCCAATTTGGTGCAGTCGTTCTGAAGTTAAGCGCTTACCAACACATTTTGCGATACATTTTTATATTATATAGATATTAGTAAATATTGGTATAAATTGCCAATAGTAGGTATACCTATTTGATTTACAGTTGTGTAAAAGTGAATGCAGTTATACCAAATCATGATTTGTCTAGTTCGAGAATACATTGAACTTTATTTTGTAATGGCGGATCGCATCAATTGACCGACAGTTAAATTGATCGAAATCATTCAAGGTCAATATTGTTGTGTAAATTGTAATTCAGGGATTTTGTGTATAGAAATTTCAAATTATCTTAATGCGCGGTTTTTTGTAGGGATTCATTTTTCTTCGAATATTTTTTTTACTAAAATAATTGTGATAGTAGAGTTAAAGAGATTATACAAATTAGAGTACAGTTAATTTGATATTCATGTAATAAAATCACTGAAAATAATACTATTTACTAGACATCTCAACTATGTGTTTATTGGGTTGAATATTTCTACTTTATACTTTTACCAATAACCTATCTGTTTGGCTTTCTCAGTTATATTCAATTATGACATAGTCTAAACTTATAAATATAAATACCTTATTTTAATTAGTTTATTGGACCAAAATTTGATATTTATTTTAATAGAAACAATGTGGAAACTTATTGCTATTGAATTGAGATTGGTTTCCCGTTTACTTTTGCTCTTTCTAGATGACGTTTCAAAAACAGCCTAATAGTTAAAATCTATTTGTTAATAGCTAAAGAATTATATGGTTTAATGTGACTGAATAAAAGAATAGGTATATGATATTAATAAAAAAACATTTTTATAACTTATGAACAATAAATAATTATTTAATATATAATGTTAATTTAAATATATCACAACCAAAACCACCACTAAAAATGTGCTTTCATTTTCAAGAGATTAATGACCTTTTAAGCGGTGCCAGACTCATCGACGACGAGGTCGTTAGTGAAGCCGCAGTCGGTCCTCCAGGTGTCCTCGTCCAGCAGGTACGGGGATACGATGGAGTAGAACTCCTCGATGTTGCAGAGAAGGCTGCTGCAGCCTTCCACGGGCAGGTACAGCAGGTCCTCGCCAGGAGACGATTGGTACACAGGCTACAGACAGATACACACAGTTAGTGACGCTCACTGGACACTTTTGTAGACTTTACAGGTTTAACAGATAGACCAAAAGGCAGTACGTATTATGCAATCCAACTTACCAATACGACGTATTCGTCGTTCTGGTCCTTTCTTAGCTCCAAAGCGAAGTATGAGGCGTAAGGAGGCACTCCTTGGCGGGGAGTGATTTTGGAGACAGCCATAAGAGCATACACATTGACGTCGTGAGCGGAGTAGACTCTCACGCGAGGAGTGTCGTCACCGATGATGGTCTTGTTGGCGTACGTGAAGAACTCGTTGAGGAGGACACCTGGAGAGAAATAAATATCCAAGATCAAATTGGGCTTCCCAAAAAGTGGATTTTGGTATAAGATGAAGGGAAAATATTATTGAAAAATATAATATGAGCTTTACCAGCTTGTAAGTTCATGTAGTCTTCGTCTCCACAGAGGATGTCGATAGCTGTTCCAGCAGCCACTTTAAGGTCGTCGAGGATAGCTTCAATTCTGGAGTCGAGAGCAACGCCCAAATGTTGCTGTAAATAGACATTAACGAGGATGAAATTGAGTAAAAAGAGATTTTACGTGCAACATTGTTGAAGATAATTGGTATTCAAAAATTAAATAATAATACCTTACCTGACTTATTATAGCATCATAAATCATGTAAGTCAGTACTGGGTAGCTCTTGTAAAGTTCGTTGTCATAAACTTCGGAAAGCACAGCCAAGACGTCAGCGTGTTGATCCATACTGTTGGGGCTGGAGTAGTACAAAGTATTCTCAAATGATATGAAATTAGGACAGTTGATGGCGGCCAAGTTCTGCAACAAAGCATAGTAGCTGTAGCACAAACCAAATCAAGCAAATATAGGTTTCTCGTTAAAAAGTGTTTACTTACGAAGTCGTATTTGGCGGGCACGGTGGTGTAAGGAGTCGGCACCCAGTTGACATTCCTGCTCCAGCTGCCCTGGTAGGAGGGGTACACTGCAGCCATCGCCGTCAGGACTGTCATCTTGGCGCGCGTGGAGTCGGTGGACCGGATGTAGATCTCAGACTTGTTGTATTGGGGCGATAAAAGCTCGCCATAACGGGCTTTCAAGGTTTGGCCAAGAGCGTAGGCTCTAGCCTTGCCAAGCTGTCAAATAAAACTGTGATTTAGTATGATCATTGTCATTATGACATTTACTTTTTAGTTTTACATCTTCGATCAATGTAGCAGTTTTGGGATAGTCTCCGCTAGTACTTACATCGGTCAGTTGTCCGTAACCGTACTGGGCGCTGGCTGCTTCCACCGCATCAGAGTCGGTCGTGAAAGACAATAAACTTTCTACCGGTGTTCTGTCGCCATGTCTGTGAACCTGTAAGATATTATATTTAGAAGCTCAGTTTAGAAGTTATCAATCGATAAACTTTTGATCTGGTGGGCTTTGATATTGCATAATATGGTTGATGACACTAAGCGTCTGATGACTGCCTGACAACATGTTTTGTCACATACACAACGATTAAAATGTCAGCTGTCGCGATAAGTGAAAACAGGTTTTCAGATGAACAAAGTTAAATATACCAAAGCAGTTATTCTGCTAATTACACGTTATATTCAACAAATAATTCAGACATAATGGTGTAAACAGACTCTGCTCACAGCTATTATATTTAATTAGAACGCTTGTTATAGCGGGAATCTTCATGGATACGAATAAGTTAGTGTTACATGGTTCTTTATGGGAATGTGAAGAAGATGAATGGTGGCATCTTGAAGACTCACTAGGAAGGTGGAGACCAGAGTGGTGTCGTCAGTGACGCTGTCACTCCAACAGACTCCGACTATTACCAACAGCCCGAACACTACTGCCTTCAACATTTTGTATATTAAAATATACTATAATATTATGTCTTGACAAAGTGCAAGCTGCTAATAATGATTAGTATTTCCTTTCGATTCCTATTTATATGCTTAAATTTTCAGTTATATAATTCGTACGGCACCTATCTATGGTGGGTTGGATCACGGTTAATAACTGATTATTTTTGGAGTTCCGCAAGGCGAAATTTTTTTTTGAGGAAATTGGTTGACTAATAGTTTTATGATTAATACTTTGATACACTAGTATTTTTTTACATAGTATTGGATTGTTTAAATACTTACTGATATTAATGCTGTGACACATAATGTGCTTCTCTGGAATAATTTTCAAGTGGGTTTTCTACTAAGCACTAATATGTATGTTCAGCAAGCGATGGGTCGTTGCCTTGCCCTAGGCGTTTATGGGCGGGCGGTCTATCCATTTTTTTTGGTAAACAAATTAATAGTAATCAACCTGAATATCAAAGCTATACGGTCTCTGAAATAGTTTTGGCAACTAGATCAAAATGGTAGTCGACTAGTATTCGCCCGTAATAACCCACTGCTGAGCAAAGGCCTCTCATCTCAACGAATATTACAGTATGGAGGAGAAACAAAAATATTGTACTGAACCATTGGACATAAGTGAACAGCTACTAAGTAATCAATAGGGTTTTATTACTCGCAAATGATTGTAAAAAAATTGCTGGAGTATGTTAATGTATCTCCCCGTAATCTGTATATCAGTTCGCTTGAAGCATATTATTTATTTATTGTTTTATTTGTAACACGCCTCCAAAAACTGAACTTTTGCAGAACATGTTTTATCTTTATCATTTTCACGCTGTCCACATGTTCGAAACACGATGTTTTGAGAACGATAGAACAATTTAAAGTTCTAATCAATTTGTGACGTCACTTTGTGAATATGTATTGTAAAACTTATAACGGATTTATTGGTGTATTTTTATATCTGTACTTTATAAGCGTAATACTCACGCGTTCAGTTTTTTGGTCTGTTTGTTGTGGGTGTGTCGTCTTTTACCGTATTTAAAAAATGAGGTTTCTATTAGGTGTTGACAAGCCTTAGCACAGAGGCAGGGAGAGCGCTTAATGTGTCGGGGGTTGCGGGTTCGATTCCCGCCCGGAGTTAACATTATTTGAAGACATAGTGGTTGGCGAAGATGTCTGGGTGTCAATTATATCACTACATAGTATAAAACAAAGTCGCTATTTTTGTCTGTTTGTTTGTCTGTATGCTTAAATCTTTAAAATTACGCAACGGATTTTGATGCGGTTTTTTGTAATAGGTAGAGTGATTCAAGAGGAAGGTTTTTATGTAAAAATATTCCCGA
Organism: Cyclophora punctaria; assembly: GCA_951394245.1. Classification (NCBI taxonomy): domain Eukaryota; kingdom Metazoa; phylum Arthropoda; class Insecta; order Lepidoptera; family Geometridae; genus Cyclophora; species Cyclophora punctaria. The sequence continues at coordinate 8,425,820 of OX596186.1, forward strand.
AATTCCCACGGGAACGGGCCCAACGCGGTAAAACCGCGGGGCGCGATTCCATAGTACAAGCTTAGACCTTAGTTTGGGTCTTATTAACCGTGAGTGAATATGTCCGGATATTTGTATTTCGTAGCGGTCGTAGCGTAGTTTGACTATGCCACTACACATCGTGAGTGCAAGGCAACGTGCAGTTCGGCTCTTACTTGGATGGGTGGCCGATAGTGGCATTTCTATCTGAGCGCTACCGTGCTCCGGAGGGGACGTTAAATTCTCAATGCTACTAGCATTTTCACTGTTTCAATCGTTAGACCTCGTAGGAGGCCTTTAGGCGGTCTATAAACTCCGACAACAGAGTTGGCCACTAACTTAAACTTGTAGGTAAAGAGGCGTATTATATTTTTACCCGTTACATTTTAAATCTCATCTTGCCAATAAAGTATAAAAAAGCAAGGTTGTCTGCGCTCATTGCTCTTTCGACTGAATTTTTATCACAGTAAAATTAGTTACTTCAGAATTTATAGAAAGTATTATTTTTTTGTTAAGAAGTTCCTAGAATTTAGGTCACAGCGCTTGTATGCTCTAGTAGCCGACCACTTAGGCGGTTTGACGGTTATTAAAGCCACGTGACGCGGTTGGAATAGTGGTTGAACCGCTACGCTGACTAACCGCACTGAAACTGCTTCAAGCGGTTGAACCGCTAGTCATATAGTCGTTCAACCACCGCGTTGGAAATTTTGTGGAGGTAAAGTGGATACAATCAAAAACAAATCCATATTAAAATAGAGTCCCTCGCACGGTTAGCTGCCCCCGTAAACATGTCACAAGTTGTGTCATTATTGTCATATATGAAGAGGATCCCAGGAATTTATATTCGTATATTCAATCCATGAGAGGATCATAGGAATAGAAATAGGAATGTAAAAATTATACCAAGGATAGTTATGATCTGGCGATTTTAATTAAAACCTTATTCTTAATACGGTGAAGACGACACGCCCACAACAAAGACCAACAAACTGATGACGTGTGCGAACGTTTTTATATTACAGATGAACATTTCACCGATAAACCCTCAGATTACAGAACTGTATGCAAATGGAACGCTTGAAACAAGCAAGTGATATCAACAAGGCAAACACTAATTGAAAGACGAATATAATATAGAGTCAGAAATATATCATGTATTAGCTGTGCCCTGCGGTTTCACCTGCATTTATTCCGTCATTGCTTACCGTTTAAAACTTTACTGAATTACGACAAATATTTTAAAACCAATATCAGCTATTACACTATTTAAACTATCACGATATGAACACATTGTAAACACTAATCTAGACGGGACATAATCGCGAATAAAACATTTAATGCATACCTCAACGTTTCGGTCGTGTCGCAACGGCCGTGTTCACGAGGGTACTCCTAAATCAATATCAGCTAAATCTGCAGCAGTGAAGCTGCAGCAGCTAGCCCTGCCACATCGACGAGTTTGACTCCATCGTGTGGAGACTCGACATTTTCGACGAGGACACCCGGAGGATCAGCTGCTGCTTCACTAACGACCTCGTCATCGACCACCTTGTCATCGTTTAACAGAACGATAATCTCTTGAAAATTAAAATGCAAAAAAAAATGTTTGAATGATGCGAACACCGTGAAAATCATAAAGATAACAGGACATTAGTTTTACATAATATGAAACAATATAAAATTGAACATTTATAATGACAATATAAAGATGATAATGATATATAGACGATTTAATTAGCAAAACCGGCCAAGTGCGAATCGGAATCACGCACGGAGGGTTCCGTACTTTAAAAACGGAAAGAAATCACGTTTGTTATAAGGGATTAAGCAATAAGCCCGTCGACTTTGACAAGCCCAAAAGTCGTGTGAGTCGTCGGCACACAGAGGTTTGTCAGAGCACTTAACTATGGCTGTTTCAAGGTGTGCGGGTTTCTTCCCGCCGAGCTTAGTAAGCTTAGAGCTTACGATGAAACGCATACTACATTGTAAACCCTAGTTTAAAAGTATTAAAAGTGCTTAAAAATACTTAGTACTTTGATTGTCTGACGATTCTATAGTTACACCCACAGATCACAAAAACTAAAGGGAGATGTGAAAAATGGGCGGAGCCGGTGTCGCAGCAATATGCGCAAAAACGGGACACATTGCGAGTCGAAATATTATGTGTAAATATGGTTACATCTTTCCTAGTAAAATTAAAATTTTATAGCAATTAAATTCTATAATAAAATGTAGTGCAAATAGGAGAAATATACTTAAACATGTTGAAAGCTGCACAAAATCAAACAAAGCTGAAAATTTACTTAATTATGCTTACATATACTGTACTCCTTCAGTAATCCGATTTTTTTTTAATACACTGTATTTAACGTTTTCGTGCAATAAACCCAGTAATCTAACATCAACCAATGAAAGCCCTAATCAAATATGCCTCCTAAATATTGCGGATCTCCGAAAATAATCACTCCTTTATCCACCATTGATAGCTCGAAGCTAAAAATTAGATAGACGAGTATAAATAACTAGCAGAAATTTATCATATTACTATTCGCAGCTTGCACTATTTGTTGAAACATTCATAAAAGTATATAATTATTTAAATATACAAAATGTTGAAAGCAGTAGTGTTCGGGCTGTTGGTAATAGTCGGAGTCTGTTGGAGCGACAGCGTCACTGATGACACCACTCTGGTCTCCACTTTCCTGGTGAGTTGGCAATTATAGAAAATACATTTTGAAAGGGAAGCCTTCAAATTCCGAAATCTATTTATTTGCCAAGTTTATTTAAGCATTTATTTAATTAAAAAAAAAAAAAAATAAAAAGTTTATTAACAGAACAACAAGTTTACATTCAAATCGATGTAACAAAGTTAAGACACTTATAGCTATTTACATTGGATAGTAACTGCAACTCCCAAACTAAGCATAGCTTGTATCTTGGGAGTCTGAGGACAATTATTATTGCTATTCAGTGTTATTTAAATACATTAGGGTGAACTTCATAACGGGTTTTACAATTGAGAGAAAATAAAAGAAAAATGGAATAATCAACTAATCTACTGACTTAATATAGATAAGGGATTTTCTGCGATTTTATGGAAATGTGTGTGTTTGTGTGTGTAGTGTGTGTGTGTGTGTGTGTGTGTGTGTGTGTGTGTGTGTGTGTGTTGTGTGCGTGTGTTGTGTGTGTGTGTGTGCGTGCGTGGTGGGGATGTTTTATTCATATGAGTTCCTCTGTTTCATTGTATGATAGGCTCAGTAACCACTTTGTAACTATCACCTTACAGGTTGATAGGGAACAGTCTTTAATTGGGCAGTGACTGGCAACCTTGTTGTAGGTATGTAGTGTCGAGAACCTGGGGCTTCGTCTGGATAGCAGGGAAGTCGCTTGTGGTGTGGGTATTCGGAAAACGCGTTTTGATTTAAGCAGTTCATAATCGGCACGACTGTGGAGAGTTTTGTGAGTTTTCAACGTGGCTCTTAGTACAAACAGTTGGCGCGCACGTAGTACTTTTAGTTCCTGATAAATAAGGTCCGTTGAGAAGTGGAAGGGCTTCTTTAGGATGACTTTAAGAAGCGCGCGTTGCGCTCTCTCCAGAGTAATGAAGTAGCTTTTACCTGCACTACCCCACACTGATATACAATACTGGATTATCGGTTGGCAGAGAGCTGTATAAACCTGTGTTAACAATTGCCTTGGAGCGCAATCACGGAGCTTTTTGATAATAAAAATAAGCCTTCTCACTCTACCGGAGATGTCTGATATGTGTTCTCTGAAATTTAAGTTCTCATCAAGTGTGACACCTAGGTATTTTATAGATGTCGTACGTTGAATGGAGCTACAAGCGCACACATTTAAGTTGGCATCCCTACTACAGTCATGAATTTTAATGGTTGTTAAACAAGGAGTTGAGGTACTGGTCTTGGAGAATGCAATGAATTTGGTTTTCTTTAGATTTAATGTTAGAAGATTCAGATCGAGTTTTTGAGCAATTTGGGTGAGACCATTTTCAGCAAGGCGATGTACTTCCTCCCATGACTTGGCGTGAAATACTATGGCAGTGTCATCTGCGTAGGAAATAATGTTTGCAGATAATAGTAACGTATCTATCACGTCGTTAATAAAAATGCTAAAGAGGGTAGGCCCAAGCACACTGCCTTGGGGTACACCAAAGTTGATAGATAAAGGCGAACTAGTATGGGACCCAATTTTTATGTACTGTTTTCTTCCAGTGAGGTAGCTTTGAAACCAAGCAAGTGTAATACCTCGTATCCCCATCCCTTCCATTTTCCTGAGAAGCAGATCAATTGGAACTGTGTCAAATGCCTTTGCCAGATCTAGAAATACACCTATGCAGTACTCACCTTGCTCAACGTGCTCAGCCACTAGATTGGTAAAGAGCTTCACCGCCTCCTCTGTTGATCTACCTCGACGGAAACCAAATTGTCGGTCTGATAGCAGTTTGAAGTCTTCTAGATATTTAACTAGCCTATTGTTGACAATTTTTTCCAGTAACTTGGAGAGAATACTGAGTAAAGCTATGGGTCTGTAGTTTTCCGCTTTGTCTTTTGGACCATTTTTGTAAATCGGTGACACTGCGGCCATTTTCCATACATCCGGAAAGACGCCTGATTCGATACTCAAGTTAAATATATGACTGAGTGGAACCGCGATCGTATTGACAGTTTCTTTTAAGAGTCTTGCTGTTATATTATCCGGACCTGGGGCACTGTCCCGTTTAAGCTCAGATATTAAATTGCGTACTTCGAAGTGATCAGTGGGTTTGAGAAAGAAGGATTTGCTCTTACTATTCGGGGGTTTGTAGTCTTTACAAAGCAATGTTTGATTGGACTTGATTTTTTGTAAAATTGCTTCTGCTAGTTTATTACCTACAGATACGAAGTATTCGTTACACCTATTAAGAGATACTTTAGGGTCTGAATGATTATTTATTAGATTAGAGGAGTCATTCTTGCGACATGACATTTGACAGATACCTTTAATTGTATTCCAGAGTTTCTTTGGACAATTTTTGTTTTCATCAATTAATCTGCTATTGTATTCGTTTTTAATCTTTTTTAGGAGTTTGTTGCAAAAATTTCGGTAACGTAGGTAGATTTTTCGTGTGGTTATATCCTCTGGATTTGCTCGAAATTGATTGTGGAGAGTGTCTCTATGGCGTATGCATCTAATGAGACCGGGCGTAATCCACGGTTTCATAGCGATTAGTTTACGACCTACTCTAGTTTTAATAGTGTTTTTTCTAATCGCACAATCGAGAATGTGTATAAAGTTATTTGTGGCCTCCATAACGGAGGTACAGTTCAGTACATCATCCCAACTGCAGTTGTTTATTTCAGATACAACCGCGTTAAAGTCTGTTTTCATTGTCCATTGTGGTTTGGTTTTGTTGGAATTATTTTTCAGTGATGTGGCAGCGATTACTATGTCATGATCAGTTATCGACGAAGTACATACAAGCCCTAGGGATTCTGTTGGCGATTTTATGAAAATATGATCTATACACGAATTGTTTCTCGTTGGCTTATAGATTGCGGGCAGGAGGCCGTGAGACGCTAACATTGATGTATATTCTAAAGTAGAGGTCTCACTGTTACAAATATTTATATTTATGTCACCTCCTACAATAATACGGTGCTTGTTTGACAAGTTTTGTAATGTTGAATCTAGTGAGGTTATAAATGGTTCTAGTTGAGTTGTAGAAGGGGAGCGGTATACACCTAGGATTGCCGTATTGTCATTTAAGATTATTAATAAACTGTCAGCGTCGGCAATAAGAGGCTCTGTTGCCACTACTTTATGGTGACATTTAGAAAAAATTACGACACCGCCGTTTTTATTCGTTTGATTGGTTGTCCGGTGCACATTATACCCCGAAAGGGGGTCAATTATCGTACCATCTGAAAGCCAACACTCTGTTAGAATAATAAAATCAATATCAGAGCCCGCTCTTTTTAGTGCTAACTCGAAGTTGTCAAAGTTGCGTTGAATGCTCCTGATATTCATAGAGAGAATTTTTAGGTTGTACTTAGTGTGCTGAAGAAAAGTTTTACATGAGTCTATAGAATCCAGTAAATGACAATCAATTCTAATATCGTCTATTTCGTCAAGAACACTAAGTAAAGCCATGTTTAAAATAAATAAAAGTTTTAGCAGGCCAAAAAGTCAAAGAGTTAATTGTCATACAGAGGCACTTAGTTGTGTGAAGCAGAGAAGCTATAATAAATAGTTTAGTGTGTGAATATGAAGTATTGTAGTTATCTGGATTTGTGTGTATGGTGGTGTGAAGGTGTATAAGAGTTTTGCTTGTAATCGACTCGTGGTATATATTATTGGGAAGATGTTTATGTATGTGAGATTTAAAGACAAGTAACAAACTTATTAGTAATGAAATACATTTATATCTATCACTGGTTAAGTCGTGTTTCCAGTTCGCATGTGTTACGGATGACGATCGATGGATTTCCCTCTTGTTTGCGAATGTGGACTGTCCCGTTTTTAATCCAGCAGTATTTGTAACCAAACTCCTTGCAACGTAGTCTAGCTTCCCGAAACAACTTGCGGTTGTCTTTTGTTAGGCGCTCATTAACATATATTTTGCGTGCCGCGCCTTGTATGCCAAGCTCTGAGCAAGACAGATTTCTTCTAGTTTTAGCTGCGTTTAAAAACTCATTACGCTTTTGTAGCCGTACGAAGCGTATAACCAGTGGTCGTGGTGCCGTCTCGCTGTTATTTGAAGAACCTGGTTGCAGTCGGGAACCAACGCGCGTTACATAATCGACGTCCTCGTCGCAGAGATTTACCCCGATTTTCTGTCCAATGACGGTCATTATGTGTCTAGGGCTTTCCTCCGGGTGTTCGTTAACTCCTGCGATCTCAATTTCATTTTTAAGATTCGATTGCTGTAAAATTTGAAGTTGCTCACGCATTTGAAATCTTTCGTTGAGTAGAACTTGTTGTTGCTCTTCTAGTTCCTGTAGCTTAGATTCCACTTGACCGATCCTAGATCCATAGTCATCTAATCGGGAGATACAGTGTGAGATGTGTTCGTTCAATGAGTTAACGCACGATTTCATATCGCAAATATCGGAGCGAAGTTTTTTAATTTCGTCGGTAAGCGCGCACAATGTACCTCCGTCTGAAATTGTTGGGGACGCGGACGGTGGGGCTCGGGTCTCACTCGAACAAGCTTTCATAGGTGATAGTGGGGAAGCGCGCACCGGTGTATTCGTGTTATCCTTTCTAGGTTCTTTACTTTGGCACAGGGGACATATCCAGTTTAATTTGGCATCTTCCGGCATCTTTCGTAAGTCCGTAATGTTGACACATGTTGGGTGGAAGCCGCTAGTGCACCGTGAACATTTTATTTGTTGGATTGTTCTAATGGTCTTGTTACAACCCGCACAGGTATTTACCATTGTTTGTAAATAGTTTAAAGATATTGTGTTAAACGATTAGTAGAATACGTAGTCTACCACGGCGAGAGAGAGACGAATTATTTAAAATCAGCAGGAGGTCTCGTTTCCGCGGGTCGAGGTACGGGGGCACTCACTGCATCTAGGTCCGCACGCGCAGACACTGGTGGCGAGAAGGGGATGAATTATTTGGAATTAGGAGGAGGTCTCGTTCTCGCGGGTCGAGGTACGGGGGGCTTGCACCGCTGACGGCGCGAGCGACGGTCCGATAACTCGTTTATTTATGAATATCACTGCTAACACCTTCACTCAAGTTTGGCACTTTTTGGTATTGATGCACTGATTATAATCCCGTGGCACTATTAACGGATTTTGACTACTGCAGACGTACGTCCACCCTCGGCAAAACTAGAACTGGCACTGTTCTGGCACAATTCAAACTTCTTATCTCCTGAGAAACTAAAAAATATAGGGTTTCGTTTCAAATTTATGTTTCGAACATGGCTGTAGAAATCTATGTTGGGATACGTATTTCCTCCTCACTGTTCTAATAAATTTTTCCGATTTGTAGATAGACTCTGTTCAGCACTAGGTCTTTACTATCTCTCCGTGTAATCACTTGCTTTATCCATATAACTGCCAGACTACGTCTTGAGTAGCTGTCATTAGTAAGGATTGTGTAGTAACTCTAAATTCTTCAGGTGCACAGACATGGCGACAGGACACCAGTTGAAAGCACGTTGAGCTTCACCACCGACTCTGCTGCGGTGATTGAAGTCAGCGCTCTTTACGGATATGGACAACTGACTGACGTAAGTGCTATAACAGATAAAAGCTCTGATCTTTTCGGTATATACAGCCTATGGAGTCGATTAAGGTTTTTTTTTTGGAAAGTTTACTTGAGAGCTTGCTTGCAAAAAATGCTCGGATTTTTTTGTACTTTTGGGAAATAATTTGATATTTTCTCATCAGCTTGGGAAGCAAACGGCGTACGCTCTTGGCCAAACCATCCGAGCCCGCTACGGCGAGCTCCTGTCGCCCCAATACAACAAGTCCGAGATCTACATCCGGTCCACCGACTCCACGCGCGCCAAGATGACAGTCCTGACGGCGATGGCTGCAGTGTACTCCTCTTACCAGGGCAGCTGGAGCAGGAATGTCAACTGGGTGCCGACTCCTTACACCACCGTGCCCGCTAAGTACGACTTTGTAAGTACACTTCAAGGAAAACTTCCATATATAAGGATTTTTCCAAAGATTCAGTTCTATGTTTTATTCCAGAACTTAGCCATCAACAACTGTCCTAACTTCATGGTCCCGTTCTACGCGGCGTACTACTCCAGCCCCAGTAGTATGGATCAATACGCTGACGTCATGGCTGTTGTCGCCGATGTGTACGGAAATGAGCTCTACAAGAACTACCCGGTTCTTTCTTATGCCATTTACGATGCTATTATTAGCCAGGTGATTATTAATTTAACTCAAACCGAACTGAGGCATCGTTAGATTTGAGAGAGTTTGCCATTTGCGAATTGTAAAAATGTTTACTTGATATATTGTGTGACCTAGCTTGCTTGCAGCTTGTGTTTCAATCACTAAAGCTCTAGTAGAGTTTAGTCATGACGATGTTATAATTTACCAATATTAATGCTAAAATGGCCTCAACCTGGCGGCGTTCAGTTGATAAAGAGGCTGCATCGACTGGACTCGGCTGGAAGGACCTGGAAGTTGCCGCACAAAATCGGAAGCAGTGGAGATCTCTTCTGCGAGCCCTATGTCCCTGATGAGGGATAACAGGATTTCATCATCATCATCAATGCTAAAATATTTTCAAATTCGACAACTACCATTTTCAGCAACACCTGGGTGTTGCTGTCGACTCCAGAATTGAGGATATCCTCGACGACCTCAAGACGGCTGCAGGAGCAGCCATCGACGTTATCTTCGGAAATGACACTTATGTGAACTTACACGCCGGTAAATAATATTATGATATCACTATCACATAGGTAGAGATACCCATCAAGCTTTTTATGTAAACCTACTGTTTGGAAAAAATTGGTTCGAATAGATTAGTAGTCAATCCTGGTGTCATCTTTAAGGATGCTTTCTATTGAAGCAGAGCGGAGCTATGCGGAGCTCAACTGCCCAATTACAATACAAAACCAAAAGATTTTGACAATTTTAATGCGTTGTGATTGGTTAATATGGCTCCGTACCACGCAGCTCTGCTTAAATGGAAACCGAGACTGAATATAAGTCGAATTCGTCACATAATAATGACACTATTGGTCACCCATACAAGATTTAACCAGCTGCTCGTTACTTAACAACAAATAAGAGTTAAAATCGCTAAATCAAACTAAACTACTACTACTTTTTACACAGGTCTAGCATGGTATTCTAATACTTGACTTCCAGGTGTCTTCCTCAACGAGTTCTTCACGTACGCCAACAAGACCATCAGCGGTGACGACACTCCTCGCGTGAGGATCTACTCCGCTCACGACGTCAATGTTTACGGTCTGATGGTTGTCTCCAAGGTGACCCCCCGTGTTGAAGTGCCTCCCTATGGAGCATACTTCGCTTTGGAGCTGAGAAAGGACCAGAACGACCAATATGTTGTGTTGGTGAGTAGAAAATATTATTTTTATTTATATATTTAGCGGTTAAGATAAGGGTTTGTCTTTCAATCATCATCATCGAGTGGATGGTCAACCTGACCAATCCTGGTGTCAGAGTTATTGAGCCGCCAAAGGCCTCTGACATGGTTCATGTAACGACTTCTATCCGTAGAAAGTAACCGGGACCGACGGCTGTGACACTGAAAGCTAATAACAACTGCTTTTAGTGTCCCATTGAACACTAACACAGAAATAATAAACTAACAACTCCACTTAAAGGCTATTTTAATGTATGTCTGCAGCCCGTGTACCAGTCATCGCCTGACTCGGAGCTGGTGTACCTGAACGTGGAAGGCTGCAGCAGCCTGCCCTGCGAGATCGAGGAGTTCTACTCCATCGTGTCCCCGTACCTGCTGGACGAGGACACCTGGAGGACCGACTGCGGTTTCACTAACGACCTCGTCGTCGATGACTCTAGCATCGCCTAATTAATAACTGAACGATGTAACTTTCTCTTGTGATTTTATAAATATAAGTATCTCTCTAGCAAATGTACTGGTTCTTTATTTCCTCAATAGTTCTGATATCTTTCGAAAGACGACAGGCGAATAGGTACAGTATTTCGCCCAACCTACTACTGTACAATTTTCACTTTATCTGGACAACCCGGACAAAACCCCCCAAGGCTAATTAGACCCAAAGAAACTATAAATCAATCTCTTCAGCTTTATCATATCAGTCTAGATAAAAGATCTTAAAAAAGATATGACTATACTTATTTCGACAGATAGGTAATCATAAATAAATAAATAAAATAAAAAACATGTTAGAGGGTTAACTTGAAAAAATTATAAGCTTATTATAAGATTTAATGTCCAGCTCGTCAATAAAATTTCTTAAATGAAATCGGCTATGATATTATTCATAATGTTTTTCCCTAAAATGTTAATATTCAAAAACTGAAAAAGCTTTCGTGTTTTGTAAAACACGGGCCTTTTTTGGTCTAATCTATTGAGAAAAACAAATGATTGTGCTTGATTCCTATGTCAAACCACGCTCACAGTCGATCTTGATCCAGCAGCATGAAAAACCTGTCAAATATATGTCAAGTAAATACCTTTTAAAGATGTTAAAACGACACACCCACACGAGAGACAGAAAAAAGGAGGCGTGTGCAACTGGTTATATAATTGTAAAGAAAATAAAAATTCAATGATAAACTGCAATAAATTATACAATAGAATAAAGTACAATCAGATTAATACCCACTTATTAGGGTTCTGTTTGTCAATGTCAAGGAATCCATTCATTCATTCATATCGAGCAGGTTAGTGGCCAACTATGGTGTCGGAGTTTTTAGACCGCCTAAAGGCCTCCGACATGATCTAAGTCCGAAATGAATGAATGTACAAAAAAGAAAAAAATTATGGAATAGTAGAAATAGGCTCGTAGTACAAAAGCCTAAAACAAAAGCTATACCTGGAAATGAGAATTACTAAATAATCAACTCAATGCATAAACAAGTGTTTTCATTTATCATTACTAGATATTCTTCTCAATAAATATTCACTATTCAATGTTACCAAGGAACCTTTCGTATATCAGTTCGTCTCGCTCTTGGCCAGCAGACTTCTTATTCGTCCCTCGCAAAACAGCGTGGTTCGAACATGCAGACGCCGTGGTAACCATAAAGATAAAACATATTCTACAACAGCGATCGGTGTTTGGAGGCGTGTTACGTATAAAACAATATAATCGATAGTTATGATAAAAAGATTATGAGTCATTTGGAGCTATAAAAGCTGTGTTTTACATTTGTGGTTCTGTATAGGAATTTTGCTTCGGTTATAAACTTAATTTCCTATGAAAAGTGTGTCGAAAAACTAAAGAAAATAGTAATAAATGAATTATTAAAGTAATAATTTCCCATGGTAGGACAAGGGCTCTAAATGAAAGGCGGTGATACGCTTTACGTCCCCCCTCTGCTCTGAGGCATGTTCGCCAACGCAAGCTGTCGGCATGGCTGGAGAAACGGACATCCTGGTATGCTGAAAGGTAGCCCCGCGACACCGATTCTAAGCCATGAATGACAGAACACGCATGGGGTTCATAGAGTATTGCCAGGCATGATATGATCTCCGTATCAAGGTGATTGTGCCGGGGTTAAGTCCCACTTACGTTGGTCATTTCTCCCAACAACCGGGGATGTATAAAGACATTCTCCACCCTTATACAGAAGGGCAAAGGCTATAAAGATGTAACTGAAAATCTGGCTAAAGATATCAGTACAATAAATAATAAAATGTTAGTTTAAAGTATGAATATGTTAGTAACCAACCCTGGTATCAGAGTTTAAAGAATATAAGCGCTCCTAAAACAATGTCTTTCATGAATGACAGGTCTGTAAGTTTCGGATGAGATTTATTTTTTTTGTATTTTTTATAATCCTACCTTATCTACTATATTTGTTCATAACTACATATTATAAAACAAAGTTCCCGGCCGCGTCTGTTTGTCTGTCTGTTCGATGAGTAGTGTTCGCTTAAACATAAGAATCCAGTAAATACATAAGAGATCACAGGATTTGTACGATGTACTCGACACACCCACAGCAAAGATATGTACAAGAGACCGAAGGCATGTGCAACCGCTTTTCTATCTATCTATATAAATAAAAATGAATTGCTGTTCGTTAGTCTGCTTAAAACTCGAGAACGGCTGGACCGATTTAGTTGATACTGGTTTTGAAATGTTTGTCATAATCCAGGGAAGGTTTAAACGGTAAGCAGTGACGGAATAAATGCGGATGAAACCGCAGGGCACAGCTAGTATTTAATACGACGAAATAATGGGCATTAAAGGACAATAAATTATTAACATCCTATCAGATATACGATCACAAATAATCATTCATACTTATGTAAGTTTAAACTCTGAGTCATCCATTAATTTGCGTTTACATTCCCCATGTTTTTATTTTAGTTTCATTTCTATAATAATATTAATATTATAAATGTTTTATTGTAGCTACAAGTCCTAATGATAATGATAGTATACGGGAAACCTAATGAAAAGACTATTGTTAGTAAAAAAGAACAAATAAACATTTAAAAATCTTATTTAATATGAGTCATCACCTATTTAATACAGATTGGACTATCTAGGTGTTGAGCAATAGCTTTAATGTAGCTGTTGGTACTACCCCTCACTCTGGTCGTCATTGATGCTGTCAGCTTCCTTAATATAGCTGAAAACCCATCGATATTGGCTTCAACAAACGTCAATGAAGCGCTACAGTATCGGGGTAAGCCCATGAGTAGCCTAAGATTAATATTATACCGGACTCTCAAAGCATCTATACTTATCAATGTTTCCTCAATCTAAAGATTCCTATACCAAAAATATAAATTTCGGGCATGGAGATAGGTTAACTCTGCCAACCTCAAATTTATGTATTTAAAATTCAAGTCCTTATGTAATGGCTATAAAAATTTACAGTTATATTCCTAATCATATAAAAAAGAAGATAATGTAAACAAATTTAAACAAAAAATTAAGTTATTTAACAGCAAAGCCTACAATCTACAAGATGTTTTTGATTAAAGAAGTGTATAAGTGTTTTTTGGTTTTGTTATTAGCCTTTAATGCCCTGATATGTAAGTTATATAACTTTCTGATATTATTTTTTTATTATTTATGCATTTATTATATTACTATTAGCAGCGCCCCGCGGTTATACGTTCGTTGTGCCCATTCCCATGGGAATGTCGGGAAATTTTATACACATAAACCTTCCTCTTAATATATCTATTTAAATAAAACAGCATCAAAATCCGTGGCGTAGTTTTAAAGATCTAAGCATATATAGGGACAGAAAGACAGCGGAAAGCGACTTTGTTTTATACTATGTAGTGATGATGATTAATTCAGTTTTTGTTTTAGTTTGCAGTGGTCTAACAGGATGTGACGTATTTAGATACATTATTACAAATTAATTTTGAATTTGAAATGTAACAATGTTTGATGTCATAACTATAACTCAATGCATTTAATTATATTGGTTGTCAATCGCTGATGACCAAGTTGTTTAAGCGACCTTAAATAAATAAATTTAATTAAAAAAAATGTTTGATGTACTGACAATCAAACCTACTTGTAAACTCACTCATGATGGTGTACTAGCCCTGCACCCTGAACTAGCCCTGCACCCCTGGGATATCCCCCACTTCCTCGTTGTTGTGGAGGAACAGTCGATTCGCTTCAGGGACCATCCCCAATGCGCTTCCTACAGCCACGAGCCGGTCCCAACAGCACCCGGAACGCATATTGCAGACACATTTTTTTAGTATGTTTATTGTATATTGTATATTTATAACATCGGTCATTTGATACGCAAATGATGAGTCTTTTCTTTGGTTATAAATCTAACGGATTCTGCTAAAACCTGAACTAATAGCGTCTCAATAGGAACAGGGACACTTGGAAAATGTTGAGGGTGAGTGGAACAGTAGGTACAGGTAGACAAAATCGTTAAAAAAAGCCTTGTACTTAACCTTGTACTTAACCTTGTACTTAACCTTGTACTTAACCTTGTACTTAACCTTGTACTTAACCTTGTACTGTCCAATACTTTTTAAACTCACACGGTTAGCACTTATTATGAACAAAGACACAATTAAATAATTTAGTCAAGAATCTGGGTGGGTTGTTTCAAAGCTTTGGTGACCGTAAATAACGTTTGTTAAAAAGTTCACTGTTATATATATGTTACATACAAAGCATTGTTTCATAACAAAAGTAATTCGGGCAGCCCGCAGAAAGCCAATTTTTTTTATTTTCTTACGTCTGTTGAGACTAGCATTTTATGTAAACGTTTACTGGTGTCAGCTCGAGCAACCCACCCTAATTCGTTAATTAATTTTAATTCGTTTAATTTCGTACTAAAGAATAAAACCTCGATAAAGAAATAACAAGTTCGAATGAGAACATAATTTTTCATATTTTGTCATGCTGTAGACATGCCAAAGCAACATGCACATGCCGTGGAGACTATAAAGATAAATTAATTTATGCAACAGTGCTCGGTGTTTGGAGGCGTGCTACGTATAAAACAATAAAATCTAATAGTTCCCGATAAAATTTATCACAAGGGATATAGATAGATAGAGATGGTTAATGCCGAAAATGCTATTTTAAAAGTCATTGTCAAGTAATAAAAGCTATTTTGAATGTTGTCGAATGGTTCTGTACTTTTTGAAGAGAGAGAATTTTTTCTTTGAAGATTTCAATGAAGGAGTTTTTGAACCGTTATATCATTTGCATTTAAAACGTAGCACTCGTGGCGTAGTTTGACTAAGCGATGTTAATTCATTGCAATTGTTAAGCAACATGTAGCTCGGTCCATATGGGTAGGTGATGGGTGGCCGATAGAGTTTAGGCCCATCTCGTAGCCAGATTTGGTAGCTAGCTACGAAATTAGAAAAGTGTTTTCCCATCTTGTAGCTAGCTACTAAATGGGAACGATCTATTCGGTAGGTTAGGGTTTTTTTTTATTAGTTAAAATCCTAAATCTTGGACTTTCGAATTCCTATTTTGTAGCCAGCTTCGAATCGGGATTATTTCTCCCATTTGGAAGCTAGCTACCAAATCTGGCTACGAGATGGGCCTAAACCGCGGGTAGTGGTACTTCTATCTGAGCTTCAGAGGACATGTTAAGCGGTCGGTCCCGGTTATTTCAATCGTAGACCATATCAGGAGCTTTAGGCGGTCTAAAAACTCCGACACCAGGGGGCCACTACCCTACTCGAAAGGAATGAATAAATTAAAAGTTTATGTTTAAACGTCCTAGAACTTAGTAATAACTAGCAGCGCCCAACGGTTTTACCCGCGTTGTGCCCGTTCCCGTGGGAATTTCGGGATAAAATGTAGCCTATAGCCTTCCTCGATAAATAGACTATCTAACAGTGAAAGAATTATTCAAATCGGTTCAGTAGTTTCTGAGATTAGCGCGTTTAAACAAACAAACAAACAAAACAAACTCTTCAGCTTTATAATATTAGTATAGATATCAAAAGTATCAGAATCACACCCTGAACTGCTATTTTTAAAAATCAACAGGCTGAACAAATCTGTCTACTACTGGCAAATATTTTCAGTAAAGATTTTCTAAAACGAAAGAGGCTAGAACCAGTTTAAATTAATTGTAAGTTGTAAATACAATATTTGAGTCAAAACAGACTTCGCACTAGTGTAAGCACTAGTAGTATTGCCTATAGGCAATACTCGTTGATTACCAAGATAAGATGTTCTAATCTGTAACTAATAAAATTTGCGAAACTGCAAAAACATCACTTATCACGCCCACCAATGAATAAGTTATCAATTCACATATAAATAGGAATCGAAATTTATTGAAGTCATTACTAGCAGCTTGCACTATTTGTCAACACATAGAAAGTATTTAACTATACAAAATGATGAAGGCAGTAGTGTTCGGGCTGTTGGTAATAGTCGGAGTCTGTTGGAGTGACGTCACTGATGGAACCACCTTGGTCTCTACCTTCTTGGTGAGTTTACAAGAAAAGTAAATTACCTAACTGCAACTAAGGTTACCTAAAATAACCCTATTTTTGGGCTTCGCCGCAGTGGGTGAAAAATCTTAGTATCAGTTGGTTAGACTCAAGAAAACAAGTTTGGGTGTAATTAACCGTATGTGTCCGGATGTATTTCTCACTCACTGAAGATTAAGAAAGTATAGTGAAAAGAAATTCAAGCACCGAACATTAAATGGGCTTCAAATTTTGAAGCCCAAAATATGTTGGAGGATTTATTACGAACATGCTTATCTTAATTTGAGAATTGACCTCGGGACTTAAGATTAGATGGAAGAGCACGCATGTAGGAATATCCTCTTGAAAGGAGTATCACGTACAATGCCGGTTGGGATTATCAAACTTTCCTAGCCCTACATACAATTGCTTATTCCATTTGTGTACAACATTTTACATATTTTTACATCCCTCAGATCCACAGACATGGAGACAGGACTCCGATCGAAAGCTCCTTGTCTATGACCACCGACCCTGATGCAGTGGAAGCCGTCAGCGCCCAGTACGGATACGGACAACTCACCGACGTAAGTTAGCTACGAGTATTACAAAAACAGCCGGCCTTACTCTCGACGTAAGAAAAAATAATTAGTCTCTATCTTAATTTGGTCGAATCGATTTGACCTGTATTTTTAAAATAAATCTGTACACCAATTTTTCCTAATTGTAGCAATTATGTTTAAAGTATTTTAGTGCCTATGTAACCTTAAATGTATGTACTTATACCATAATTTTCAGCTTGGCAAGGCTAGAGCCTACGCTCTCGGTCAAACCTTGAAAGCCCGTTATGGCGAGCTTCTGTCGCCCCAATACAACAAGTCCGAGATCTACATCCGGTCCACCGACTCCACGCGCGCCAAGATGACAGTCCTGACGGCGATGGCCGCAGTGTTCCCCTCCTACCAGGGCAGCTGGAGCAGGAATGTCAACTGGGTGCCGACGCCTTACACCACCGTGCCCGTCAAATATGACTTCGTAAGTAAAACCTATTCCTTATTTATACGCAGAAAATCTCCTCTTGTGTAATTCAAGACTGTTGACATACTTTAACTATTATATTTCAGAATGTAGCGACCAGCAATTGTCCTAATTTCATCACCGCATTCTACGAGTTGTACTACACCAGCCCCAGCAGTATGGATCAATACGCCGACACCATGGCGGTTATCTCCGAAGTTTACGAATCTGATACATACTCCACCTACCCAGTAAATGCTTACGGTATTTACGATGCTATCATTAGTCAGGTAACTCACGTTTTAATACCAACTCAATAATATTTAGTGTTTAAGACTTAAGCTGAATTCTATCTTGCTCTTTGTTCTTAGCAACATCTGGGAGTTCCTCTTGACTCAAGAATCGAAGCTATCCTCGACGACCTCAAAGCAGCTGCAGGAGCAGCCATCGACGTGCTCTGTGGAAACAAAGACATCATGAACTTACATGCTGGTAACTCTCATACTAATTTTTGAACTTACTAACTGGAGAAATATCTTCATTTTTAATTAAAACTCTATTGATTTCTCTTTAGGTGTCCTCCTGAATGAGTTCTTCACGTACGCCAACAAGACCATCAGCGGTGACGACACTCCTCGCGTGAGGGTCTACTCCGCTCACGACGTCAATGTGTATGCTCTTATGGCTGTCTCCCAAATCACTCCCCGCCAAGGAGTGCCTCCTTACTCATCATACTTCGCTTTGGAGCTGAGAAAGGACGAGAACGACCAATACGTCGTCTTGGTTAGTTGAAACTTGAAATTATGCTATACTGATATTAACTGATGAACAGAAGTACGTGCCTTATAGTAGTGTGCACATTACAGAATCCTTATCATTAGGGTAATTAAGAAATGACGATAATTTACGAGGGACCCCAAGAATCAGTCCGTTCCTTTGTCTTCGACCATCTTGTCCTGCCTATCTATCACAATGATTCCAAGCCAACAGAACTCTTAACTTTGGCTTGCGTTCACCAGTCCACAGGGACATTAGCAAAAGTGTATTTAGATAGATTGTACATAGAAGCATGATTATGTATGATTTATGTACATAGAAGCGTTCAAGTACTCCGAAGGAATTAAAATGTTTTTTTTTGCAGCCCGTGTACCAGGCTGATCCTAGTGATGAGCCGTTGTATCTGAACGTGGACGGCTGCAGCAGCCTGCCCTGCGCCATCGACGAGTTCTACACCATCGTGTCCCCGTACCTGCTGGACGAGGACACCTGGAGGACCGACTGCGGCTTCACCGACGACCTCGTCGTCGACGACTCTAGCATCGCCTAAATTAACTACCTTTACAAAATATGCTACGGTATAATGTTCCTGAATTTGATTATGTTTTATCGACTTATATAATTAAACGACTTATATTTATGAAGAAGTAGAGTTTTTTCGTTACAAGATTACTAAAGGCATAAATCTATAAAAAAATATAAGATCCAGTCAAATGATAATACTGAAAAATCCTGAAGTGAAACCAAGAATCCATTGAGGCATATACAATGACATTCGTTTTCTATTTACATACAATATTGAATCCACAATCATATATGCTTAAAGCCTTTCTTGCTTGTCGTCAAAAGAACGTAAAATGCCAAAATAAATTAAATGCACATGAGACGGAAATAGGCAAACTATAGAGTAGCGGCCAAAGTCATTTCCTACAGGATGGGAATTTATGTTTCATAATGAAAAGGTCTAATAATGTTGAAGAGTTAAAGCCACTAGATGGGGTTGACTTTTGCGCTTGAAAGCTTGCGCTCAAGGGCCTGTTGAAAAATTACACTCCAACAATTTTGAAAAAAGTTACATATTATTATGAAGTTGAAGTTGTGACACGTGATGTACAACTTACATTATTATGTCACTTTCGTATTATTTGTTCAGTTTTATTACGATGTGACGTAAAACTTACATTATTAGTTATGTCACTTTTTACAAAATTGTCGGATTGTAATTTTTATTAAGAGCTCAAGGAAAATACTTATTTATAGGTAATAGGCAAGGCATTTTGTGGTAATCGTTTCATTGTTCATACTACAATGTGAGTAATAGAGGTATTCCACAAGGAAATATTTAAATGGGTTTTTTTTATGATGAGTATTTTGATCTAACTGTTGATCAAGAAAATATTATAAGTCATATTATACAGTTACTGCCCATTTTTAATAGTAAACATTGTTTCTTAATGACACCCTTCATACTAAACTATACATAATCATGTGTATGCGAAATCCGTTCCATTAATTCTTATCTTTGTATAACAAAAGCAAAATGAGAATGGACCTAAGATCTCGCGCCGGAAATGACGCTTTGATGGCATAGTGCTATGAGCAACTTCCGGTTACTTGTGTGAGCAAAAGAAGTAATATTATTCAAGGTTAAGGTTTTCTATCTGCTGTAAATATACTTTACTCGACTGCACGAGATTGAGAAGGATAGTGTGAATGTGTATAGTTGTTATATCTCGAAAACTCAGTCATTCGATAGTTATTCGCAGTGAGATATTCCAAATGAATATAAATGACTGACTGCTTTGCACACAAAGACGCCTGTCTATACTAATTATTACTACAAGTATGGTTCAGGGGCCCTGGTAGTCTCAGTGACATTAGTTTTGCAGCCATTTGAACTCCAAGTTAACTTAATTTGAAGTTAAGTGTATGTTTATATTTAAACTTCCGTTTTAGAATGTATAATGTATAATAAAAAGTATAGACAGCAACATATATTCAGTTATAATATTTGAGATTACTAATTGTTAAGTATCAAAAAAAAGTTACTCAACATTTATTTCTTTTTTACAACTAATAACTTGTCACTGTACTGATATCTTCAGTGAGATGAGAGGTCTTTGCCCAGCAGTGGGACATTACAGGCTTAGTATACTAATGCTGGGGGGTAAAACATGGTGTAAAATAAGAAATTCATGAAATATTTTAAATAATAATTTATTTCCTTATTTTAAATTACATAATAACATGCATTCCCATACCCTAACACGTAATGATAAGCGTATTTTATGCTACAAAATAAAACTGTCGTGATATCAAAATATTACATTTAGTGCACTCTATTTCTTACACTTTAAGGTTGCTTTTTCACCAGAGCTATTCTATACTACGGTGCTAAGTTCATTTTAGTAGATACCAATGATATCAAATGTGACAAAACAATGTAGCCAAGCATAGCTCTGGTGTGAAGCCACCTTTGTCTTTTTCCTCTTAACTTTCATAAAACATCGAGTAAAATTTAATGGATATGGCAGAAGGAAATAATATACTTAGTTAAAATGACAAGTTTTTTTATTAGTGACATTTTAGGGATTGTGACACAAATGGCGAAAAGGCCAACATGGCTGCCCTTGTGTTTCGAAGCTTGATTACGTAGTGACTATCTAAATTATGGTTTTTACATATTGTGATTAAATAATGGTATAATTTGACATCATTCGCAATTCAAATGAATTTTATGTAAAATTTTGGCAATCTGAACTTTCTGTCTAATACTTTTTAAAAATATAAACTTTTAGAAACACTATTTTCGATTTTTGTATCGAATTGCAAATGACATCAAACCTCGGGGTATATTTTTATCAAATCAAATACAAACTTTAAAAATATTGTAGAACATTCCGAAAACTAAATAGGGTAGAAAAATTCCAACATTCACATAATTACCAAACATTTTTGAAGGATTCATTAATTACAAAATATGGCACAACAATATTTAAACGCTGACACAAAAAAAAGACTTCCTATTACGACATTTCAATGTCACACAATATAAAAATAATCAGTAATTACAAAAATTCTTGCAGAAATACTATTCTACTTACTCTTGAAAAAGTATGTGAAATAGTTGTAACATTTTAGTAGTTAATAAATGATAGTCATATAGAAAGAAGAACAATGTTGAAACAATAAAGTACGTTTCCACTAAGGCGGAACTAAACAGAGAATCACAGTGATTGGCTAGTTGGCATTTTATTTTGATCAGTCACCTTACAATTCTGTCATATAAAGCGCAGACACACAGTGCAACAGGCCCGCTGCGGGCCAGTGTGACGCCTTTCATACAAATACAAGGAATACAACGTCACGCGACTCGCACCCAGCCCGCGCCCGCACTATGTCTGTCTAGCGCTGAAGCTATACTCGCCTTACTGAAAACGTGCCCTAACCACTCGAATTTAAATACATATAAAAGAAGTCAACATATCTTGCTCGTCAACCTCTGGAGGCCGATAGATAGTTTCTTTTGAAGAGCGATATCTCCGTCCCTACAGTCTACCAGTGAAGTTGTAGCTAGTCCGTCTATGGTTGTGTCAAAACGTATAACGTCACACAAACATGTCCATCTCCGTCACCTGGGTTACCTAATCGATTTACTCACAAAGAAAACGCTCTACAGAATATATTCACTATCTCACTCTAAAAATGGACAAGCAACATATGTCATCTTCTGTAAATTAATGTGACAAGGGTGTTTGTTTCACTAAGTGTCACGCTTTTACAATACGAGCAAGAAAACGCAAAACTTACGTAATACAACTTTCATAAATAAAAACTTAACTAACTTTTTATTATTAGTGTCATGGCATGTCATACAATAAATAAATAATAATCAAAAATTAAATTGCGCATACATTTGTGCAAGCAATAATAATTTCAAAATAATACTTTTAATAAAAATAGAATTGCACCGAATAAAATGAACGAGTAACAACAAAGTAATACTTAGATCTATTTTCATATCATATTACTTGCAAACTAGATAATGTAAAAAATTAAAATAAAATGGCAAGAGATATAACATCACTAATTAATTAAATAAATTATTACTAACGAGTATTTATTGGAATGAAAACTTTTCGTCTACCACTGACATGTCATATTGACATTTAGACATAAGTCAACTGTCAGTGACTTTCAAAATTTGCGCGCGAGTGTTTTCATATTACGAATTAAAATTAGGTTTACCCGTTTCATTCACTCACTTGTGTCAAAGCGAATGTCAAAATACCCAACCGTGACAAAAGTGGTATGTTCGTTTAACAGCACACGATAAAGCCAAAAACTGTCTTTTTTCTACAATGTCAATTAGAATCAACATTTATTTACAATCTACAATCGTTTAGGCAAACGATACTCATACAATTTTTATACAAAAAACAAACAAACGTTTCTAAAACTTTTTTCGCGTTCAAGATAAATTATGGCAATTTTACTTTAAGATATTCATATAAATTTAAAAAGTGTGCATGTTAACATTATTAACCGTAAGTTGAGACTAATATACTTAAATTAACATAGCCCACATAATTCTTAAAGATACGATAAAAATGTAACTGAAAAGAAGCGTTTTTAAACAAAATTCAAAAATATTTTACAACACCATTGTAATGCCTCAGTTTGTTAAAAAAATATGCCTAAAACATAAATTATATAAATTTTATATTATATACAACTAGGCTTTTTATATGAAGTTTAATCTTAATTGTGACTTAATAGTATGTACTTTCGTTAAAAATATATAACACTCGGTGGATCCTAGTAGCTTTTTATTCATCAGGCTCTCTAATACAACAATAAAGATTAAAAGTAAATCATTCTATCTCTCGTCTCGAGAATGAACATTTAGTTTTATTCCAAGTATCATATTAGACACTAATGTTAAGTCATCATCAATTACTTATTGACTTAAAAGTTTATTAGACACCAATTTTAGGTCATAATGACAAGTTAACATGATGACTTAAAAATATACTTCAATTAGACCAGCGGTGTAATGCACGAACTATTATTACTTTTAAGTGTAGTAGAAAAAATATTAACACCTATATTGTTTATTTTTAATTGGGCACTTTCACTGGGAAACTTGATTTTTAAACTATTTTTTAATTTATTTTTGAAAAGCCTAATTACTTAATTTGATGATGTTATATTAATTATATTGATTAGATTTAGATTTTGAATTTTTTGGGTCTATTAATTCAATAACGTGTCTCCATTCATTAGTACGTAAAAGAAGTAGAAAAAAAATATTGATCACAAAAAATATTAATCATAGATTAAATTTTTCGATTTTCGATAGCATGTAACGCCATCACTATTACGAAACCTGAATCGGTTTGAAACCGCCGTTAATATAATTACGTAATTAAATAATTAGTCCATTAAATATGTAGGTATAACAGATTTTGTACAGATTTTGCATTTAGGCCTAAATTCCTCTGACGTCAGTCGTGTAGCATGTAGCCAATTAACAGATCCGTAGCGTGATACTACGATCAGTGGCCTACTATACCATACTTCGATCGCGTAGCACGTAGCCAATGGATAGTAGTAGCGCGATACTACGCCGCGGATGCAAGAGCCCGAGCGGAGAGCGATACGACTACCGCGTAGCACGTAGCTAATGAAGACACCCGTAGCGTGATACTACTACGACCCGTGACCTATATCTGCGGTACGACCGATCATCGCGTAGCACGTAGCCAATGGATATCCGTAGCGCGATACTACGCCGCGAATGCCAGAGCTCTTGCGTTGCGACCATCGCGTAGCATGTAGCCAAAGTTAATTCGTAGCGCGTTACTACGTCAGTAGCGTACCTAACTGTCCAATGAACACATTCGTAGCGCGATACTATGCAAAGTGTGCTGCTATATAAATTACGGACGCAATGCAGAAATTTCGAGCAATGACCTTATACTATCTGTCTCTGTCACTAGCACACAATTTTACTATTGTTTTACTCGCACAATGCGTTAAGGGGCGGTGAAACAGTACCAATAACAGACTATTGTGTGAGTGAAAGAGGCAATAATACAAGCTTTACACGTAATTCTTGCTGTTTAGCAACCGTACTATAGAGCAACGTATATTCGTACACGCGACCGAACGTCAGTAAGGAATTTAGCACTCAGTTATGGATGTTACCTTATATTAGTTATACGTTATAATAAAATGTGTAAGTACAAATATGAGACTCAAACGATAATACTGATTTATGAAATATATTCAAGTGTGAAGCTTATGTGTAAATGATAGCATGTTATTTTTACTATTTTCTATTGGGACTGTGGTTATACGTCACGTTCAATCCGTCAGTTTTAACGTCAGTCAATGAATGAATCTGTCACATTACATCAGTCCTTCTAACTCTTGTGAGAAAGACTGATGTATTACTGCATCGGGCATCAAGACGTCGATGTCAGTTTGTTGACAGTATTTTAACAGATGGTAATAAACATGTCATAACGTTGATAACATTCTTTGACTTAACTGATAAGTGTTGATAACATTATCATTAATTTTAATCCGTTGATTGTTTATCATCAAATTTTTACACTTCAGTTAGGGATAGAACTGACCTATTATGTCTGTTTTGTTATCAAACTTGACTGATCTAATAGCGGATTGAACTGGACGTATAAACACCGAAATAATGTGCCAAGTCTTATAATTATCGTTAAATAAAAAGTATTGTAACCTTATTTGTACGTAGTAACACCTTAACCTAATGTATTTTCAAAATATCTATTTTAGCATAATGTTGATATTTCGCATCTATTTTATGAACTTTCCGATAGAAAATAGTAAAAACGACTCGACTACGGTATGTTAAAACTATTTATTTAAGCGACCTATTACTTTATCTATTTAATTCCATAGATGTTATTATCTTTGGAAAAGGCAGTTTCAAAGTCATTTATGAAATATACGTTTTTTATTAACAATTTTTGTCTCAACCATGAATCGATTTATTAACCTACTCTTACACACACTTCGCTTATATAATTCTGTTTGATTCGACATTGCGAATTTGAATGTTTGAAATGTCAAAAAAAAGCAAAATTTATTAAAGGTAGTGTATGTAGTTATAATCTCTTTTTTTTCTTACTATAGGAAAAATGTGGACTGATGTGGTAGATTTTCCAGTCGAATACGATTCCTTCTGAAGAGGAAAAGGTTTAGCGATTTAATTCCATTCTTTCCCCATCACTGAATTCCTCAATAGTTCAAGTTATCTGTGGTCGGAAAATCAACCATGTCAGTTTGAATTTTAGCTCTGGAAAGGAGAAATAGAATACAGATTCAATATTATGTGAAGTGTAGAGACAACCTATGAAAATGATAAACATATTTAGAACTTTGTCATATTCAATTCAATCATTTATACCTAATAACATGTCGGAGACGCCAATTTTATAATGAGACAAAGTACTAAACTTTCTACATTTCCAGGATCTGACTGTACTATCGAAGAAACCAAATTTTTAAGGTCCAACCGTAAGCATATTCCTTAAGCAACATTTTAAAGGTCCCAGTTTATAATTCATAGCACGTCATTGACTATTAGGTGATTTCGGCGATTCCGGTGTCGGGTTCTTTCTATGCTGCTTCCGTCACTATATTTTGACTTCTGTTATCATATGGTTGTTGACGGCTGTTTCCGTATCTCCACCCATTCAACTGAAATTTTCAGTAAAATGTGATACTGTAACTGCTAGCATATGAACCTGTATACGATTTTCATTGTGTATAGTTAGTTAGATAGTTACTAATAGTCTACTCTCGTAAGTGGCGCGGAGGGCGCTCTCTCCCTCTCCCTACGTACACCTAGCGAGTACTCGCTAGGTGAGGCGGCGCGGGTCGTGCAGCGCGTGCAGCTGGTCGCGCGGCGGGCGCTCGCGCGGCGCCCAGTCCTGCAGCCGCGCGCCGCCCGCCAGCCGGTGCGTGAGGCGGTGCGCGATGCTGAACCCGCCGCTGCCCTCCAACTGGGTCAGCACGATTATTACTTGTCTGGAATCGAAGATAACACCGTGTCTCACTTGTCCGAAACAGGAAGTACACTGACGTCGCCGGTCATTACTTAATAAGGCCTGTCGAAAGGAAAACTCCATTCCATGCAGCACCACCGACGTCACTGGGGTTGACGCTCCTCACTGACGTCAGTGCCACCCCGACGTCAGCACGTCTCTGACCTCAGTGCCGCATTGAAGTCAGTGACATAGACATCATCCCCTCACTGACGTCAGTGCCACACCCACGTCAGCACGTCCCTGACCTCAGTGCCACACTGACGTCAGTGACATCGACGTCAGTGCGATACCGTCGTCAGCTCTGCACTGACGTCAGTGCCACACCGTTGTCAGCCCTGCACTGACGCCTATCCCTTACTGACGTCATTGCCATACCGTTGTCAACCCCGCACTGAAGTCAGTGCCAAATTAAACGCCACTATTTTCGATGCCCTTAAAAAAATCAAAAAAGTCAAAAAAGTCCTATATCTAACTGTCTGCCTCAAACTTACCTATGCAAAGGTGGCACTGAATCAATGGTTTTCAACTCGCCTCGCGTCGACACGACGTTATAGCTTTCTTGGCAATCACATTTTACATGGATCCACTTGTCTGTGTGTCTGTTTTCTACCATTACTACTAGGCCGGCCCATCCCTGAAGGAAAATTATAGACGGGTGTTAGTAATTTGTCATTTGTCATTCGTCATATTTTTATTTCGAAGGCTATGTTAATGATATTTGATCATGGAATAGACATCTGACGTCAGCAATTACTACTATAACAGGTTATTGAAATACGAATAGAATTAACTCAGTTATGTAAAGTATTAGCCTGTGTAATGTTCCACTGCTGGGCAAAGGCCTCTCATCTCACTGAAGATATCAGTACAGTGAGGAGGATTAGGCATAATCACCACGCTTGCTAAATGCGGGTTAGAGATGTCAAACCCGAGCCATGTTTGAAAAGTAGGAAACATACCTTAGTTAAATAATACGCAGTCATCCCTTGCCTGCCTTCGTGCCTTTGCCCTCTTGCCAGCGTTAACCCAATGATCGCGTCAGCTAGTATATGCGCGTGCAGCGGCGGTCTTTCGACGCGCAACGGTTTGGACGAGTGCGCGGCCAATACGTGCCTAGGCCACGCTCTAGCGCCGGCATTTTCTAGGCCAGTATGCCAGTGGTTAAATGCCAGGCAAACGACGAGGTAAAAACCTTTTTCTAGCATTTTGTGGCAGCCTACGAAGCCTCGTACCTGGGAGATGAATATAATGTTTTAGATAGACTTTATAATATCGAAGTTATTGAAAGATTGCAAATTGAGTATGTATAAAAATAAAAGAAATTTTCCACTCACTGAAGATATGAGAGTGTAAGTCGTCAATGTAAATCATCAAATTACTTCATTAGTTGACAGTATAATCAAATTGAAATTTGTTTAGAAAGAAAAACTCAATCAGCTATTTTAGGTTACGAGCAGAGATCAAGTTAAATATAAAGACCCAATCGTGGAGATTTGTTGACAAGTCAAATGACTTTAATGTCAAATCTAAATCATTGTCAAAATTTTGTATTTTCATGTCATAATTAAACAATTTAAATGTCATTATTTCATACCCCACTAGTTTTCTCCCCCACTGACCTGCCGTTTACTATGCGCCACTAGCTTGCCGATCTCGGCGTTTGGACCGGACTTAGTTCGGAACACAACCACGCACAGATCCAACTGAGAGCGCTGGCTTTTTGCTGAATTCCTGTATATAACAAAATCATAATAAGATACTGTCATGTTACAGTCGTTGTGTCAGTGTGGGCATTAATTATATCAGTTTGATTATGTGTAGTTCAATATAGGCATGTATGTTTCTCAATGCGGGCATATGCCATACCTCTGTCCTTCTTGAAAGAGTGTGAAGTCGACTTCAGTCGGATGCGCGGCGGAGAGCAACAGACACGTGAGGTGCCGCGGCGCCGACAGCGGCGGCAACGTGCCGGCTAGACGGACTTCGTGCCAACCAGAACGAACTTTACAGATGTCTATACAGTCGAAATATCTGAAAGTATAAGTAAGTGGCGCTGTTCAAACCATGTCTCACTTGCTACAGCCCCGTTTGGATCAGGATCTTTGGAAGGAAGCACAGGGTAATAGACCTGGGAAAAATTTTGGGCTGAATATATTTAATTTGAAACATCTATCTCGACTCGAGGAGAAGACGCGGCTACACATGAGCATATGAAGCACGTTACTTGAGCACGTCGTCGAAGTGTATCCAGAAGAGCCCGTGGTCGGTGACGGGCGCGCTGCGCGGGCGCGGCGCCGGCCCGCGCCACGTGTAGTGGCCCCAGGGGTTGCGCAGGCGCAGCACGCGCGCCACCGCCCCCGCCCCCCCGCCCGCCTCGCCCTCCGCCTCCACCACGTCCAGCACGGAGTACGCGTGCCGCGGCCGGAGCCCGAGCCGCTGGTACTCCTCTTCGTCCACCTACGTAATTAAGTAAGTTTGAAGTAGCCTTTGAGTTCTCAACTGAAAAATAATTTGATCAAAAGTGCGCTGTTCTCTACTGCCGGTGTTGGTGATAACCCCGTATTTTCATTCAATAGAAAATTACTCTATTGTTAGAAACTGCTCCTCCATAGATGAAGAAATTTTTACTCAGAATTACTTAAACGACGGCTGCTATTAAAGAACATTTGAGATCAACAACAATCGTAATGCGTGATGTAAGTACGACGACCAGAGTGTGCGATGTTGCATCCTAAATGTGTAGTGTTGTGAAGGAGTGTGTGTGGGGGTACCTTCATGTTGCCGCCGCCGCAGCTGGCGCCCATGAGGAAGCAGGCCTGGCGCGAGGACAGCAGCTGCGCCCACACGAGGTCGCGGTCGAGCGGCTCGAGCGGCGCGCCGCCGCCGCCGCCGCCCGCCTGCAGCGACACCGACTCGCACGGCGCGCCCGTCAGCGTGCACAGACCTACGTCCCACAACAACTCTTACTAACTCCACCTATTCACTTATGGACTTATGTCAATTTCGTTGACTTGGCAGTCTGCCTTGTGGACTTGGTTGTTATGTACGGTAATTTGGCAGTCTGACTTGAGGTCTTGGTTGTCATGTATGTTGACTTGGCAGTCTGACTTATGGAGGTGACTGTCAATAACGTTCACTTGGCAGTCTGACTTACGGACTTGGCTCTCAAGAATGTTGACTTGGCAGTCTAATAAATGGACTTAGCAGTCAGGCTTATGGATTTGGCAGTCAAAAACATTGACTTGGCAGTCTGCCTTATGGACTTGACAGTCTGACTAATTGACTTAGCAGTCTGACTTATGGACTTGGCAGGAAAGTACATTGACTTGACAGTCTCGTCTTATGGAATTGGCAGTCAAATAGGTTGACTTGGAAGTCTGACTTATTGACTTTACTATTGGACTCAACAGTGTGACTTGAGAAGGTGGATCTAATCCTTACCTTCTATAGCTCTTCCTGAAACCAGAGCCTCATAGCACCCGTGTAGTTTAGCGACCGCTTTTTCTATAAGTGGTACCCATAACTGTTTTCTTTTCGCCTGAAAAAGAACCATTAAAATTAAAATAACTTAATAAGTATGTCGGGGAAACAGGGATAATTATCCCACTATCGGGGACATGTCACATCAGGATAAGCACGAGCATTATACCGCCAATACAACATCAGATATCTTAGGATTCCTAGGTCTTGATCTTGAAATAATAACTCACAGGACTTCATTACAATGACATTGCTTGTATTTTACACACGATCATCATGGATTACAGATTACAGTTAGGATACGTCTAGATTCAATTAATTGATGGAACCTAAACGACCTCCCTTCACCCCATCAGTCGTCCTGTCCACGCCATAGAATATCTTTTCCCTATTCTATACTCGATTCGCAATACGATCGTGATGTCGTCAACACCTCATCCTTCCAATCTACGTTTCCCATCTGATCCCAATCCAACCGTCTCCATTTCCCTCCAAAACTCTAATAATCAACTCTCATCTGTCATAGTGCGTAACACCACAGACTTAACACAGTCTATTCTCCTACCATAGACTACACCACGAAGGTAGAACTCACGTCACGGAATAACAAAACTACCGATTCCATCAGTCAACTGAATTTACAAACTACTCTTAAACTTCTACAGACTACAAATAATGTAGTGACGTTATAATCCGCTATTTGGTGTGGCGCCACTGATGCCACGCTCCAACATACAGACTAAAAATAATGTAGTGACGTTATAATCCGCTATTTGGTGTGGCGCCACTGATGCCACGCTCCAACACGGCCATCCTGCTAGCACACGTCCTCGTGTGTTAGCTAACCTGCACAGAAATAACCAACGAGAGTATTTGTTCGCCTCGGCCACTTCTGACCAATCATATTTCTACAAACAGCTCAAATAAAGAAACTTCGTAACTGTATAGTTTTTTTTTTTTTTCTTTTAAATTACTCGAATAAAACTCTACTTAAATATCAACCAAAGCCATAAAAAATATCAACCAGAGCCATGTACCACTGTCGGTTGTAACAACAAATTAACACAATTAAATTAACCACACAAATCGAAACTTCACTCTAGTAAGCCCCTCTATCGCCACGGCTCTCGAGCCGTCCAGCAATCGCAATTGCTCTCACAGCCGCCGAGTCTACTCCTGGACTCTATGGTTCCTCCAGAACCCGACCTCCGCCAGAGTTGCCTGCTACCGCGTACTCACGGACCACAATGTAGACACCGACCTCTGGTACGGTCAACACAATACGGCCGATAGAGTTCTTACTCGAGTTTCAACCAAAACAAGTTTACTTATCCTCATCAGGATCACTATTAACATCAACTTCGACTGGTACATGACCTACTGGCATCTTTCGTAATCTATCGTGACCAAAACCCTGGGGCCAGTAACAGTGACAGACTCTGGGTTATTATTCACACACAATCAACAATTTAATCACAATTGATTTACTACCGAACTTTTATTCGTGGTCACAACACAAGATTTAGCAAACGCATTTGCCCTTTATGCACTTCCATTTCGGAATGCCGAGTCGTCCCATGACTCTACGGTCTTCGCTACCAGGCAAGACCCGACCACACTACCCAGAGCTACCGCCTACTGCCTACCCACGGACTACTACAAGTAGTAGACACCGCTTTCTAACGGCCTACAGCTACGGCACTCTGGTGCGGTCTCAGACTGACCCATACGACATAAAACCAGTAACAATCAACCACTTAATTAACCTCACTGTCTCCACTTTCGCCTGAGTCAGCTGTTACCTGACCCACAGGCATCTTCCTAACACGATCAAGTGCATACTTGTAAAAGTACGTTTAGAGTTCAAAGCTTTCAACGTGTACCGATCACCATCGTTCGGTCACTCCTGACCTAATTAACTCTACTTCAACAAAAGACTTAGTTAAGCTCAAACTATTATTCTTTTCGTATGAACAAATTTAAGTATCTCAATATTCATAATCACATTGCTTATCTAAACATTAGAACTAGAACATCGTCAGGCGCAAGTACCCATTAAAAATCAAATTAATCTCAAATCAAAGTAAAAGTCAAGTGTGTGTGTCTTGTCCAGCTATCCCCGTAGCCCCAGTACGCAGCCATCCCTGTGACTGGCTGTGATCACCCATAAACCTGATCATCCCTGTGATCAGCCACTTTCGTGATCATCCCAGTGATCACCCATAGCCCTGATCATCCCTGTGATCAGCCACTCCTGTGATCATCCCAGTGACCACCCGTGATCATCCCCGTGACCACCGAAATTTACGACTCAAAAGGACACGCACAACTAGTTACCACACAGTCAAAAGTGACTACAGTTCATCATCACAAGGCTCAAAATCACTAACAATGGGTACTTGCCCTTCGGGCATTTTCCTATACCAGTCAATGATACTATATTGTGTACTCGTTCGGTCAACCTGACTATTAAGAAGCTACAGACCATAATTCTTAGCTAATTAAAATTATTATCAATCGGGAATCAAAAATACACAGAAAATATAGTGCCACACAGGCTGATGCCACACAGGCTATTGCCACATAGGCTATTGCCACACAGGCTGGTACCACACAGGCTATTGCCACACAGGCTGGTGCCACACAGGCTATTGCCACACAGGCTGGTGCCACACAGGCTATTGCCACACAGGCTGGTGCCACACAGGCTATTGCCACACAGGCTGGTGCCACACAGGCTATTGCCACACAGGCTATTGTCACACAGGCTATTGCCACACAGACTGGTGCCACACAGGCTAGTGCCATACAGGCTGGTGCCACACAGGCTGATGCCACACAGGCTAGTGCCACACAGGCTGATGCCACACAGGCTAGTGCCACACAGGCTGTCGCCACACAGGCTAGTGCCACACAGGCTAGTGCCACACAGGCTGTCGCCACACAGGCTAGTGCCACACAGGCTTTTCACCAATGGTTAATATTAGCAAAGACCTAACTCACCTGCGCCGTTATCGACACATTCCGACTCTACTATACTGGTAGGTGCCTCCAAACCTACATTCAACTCCAATGGGACGTAACACTTTATTAACTATCAGTTACTAGTTTATCAATAATTAGATTATCTCAAAATCATTAAAATCTCACATGAATCATCAATGCCATGTAACACATGAATACTAGGTACCACGTCATTTTCAACTTTAACTTCAATAGACTATTAATCTCAAATGCACATTACAATATGAGCCATGAGTGAGTAACATTAAGCTTGTCTAGTCACGTCTAGTCACGGCAACCAGCCAACCAGCAATCACATTGCTCAACAACACACGGTCTCAGCAGACCACTCCACAGTACGGTCAATCCAGACCACGACCATCGCCGAGTTCGAACATTGAACTCAATAAGTCACATAGTCACATGAAACCCTTACTCATACTCTCATATTTTACAACGGGATAAACATCCAAAATACTTTCAATAAGCTTTCTACTTTATCAAGTGGTACGAAGATTCACTACAAAACTCTCAATGTTAACTGACTCAAATATCACAAAATAGCTCACCGGATATTTCCCAACAAACCAATCATTACCGCAATACATCACCAATTTAACATCCAATGTGAATTTGTCGTGATAGATTCTTGAATAATTTGGAATACCGCAATCCCTCATATTCCTCAGGTTACAGGATTGAGAAGAGAACCACGTTCTACTCCGGACGAGGTTTATCAATACTCACAATAATTACCAGCATTGATCCAACATGAAAATAAGAAAACATATTAGAACATATCACATTACATAACAAGATTACACTTGAATCTTTCGGAAGCTCATATTTACCTTCTTAACTCCACAATAGAGTAGAAAACTAACTAACTATACTCACAAAACATTCCAAGTTTTATAACCAATTGCAAAATAAACATTACGTAAAGCGCCATAGTCATCGGGATGATGATTCAGACATATCTCGGAATACTACGAGCTTCATAATCCAGTGGAAGGTACATGAATTTCAATCTCGTCGTCGTCGTCGCCGTCGTCCATTCCAGTAACAAATAACAAATCTTAAATTTCTTTCTCAAATCATAAGAAGCCATTTTTCCATCAACGCCGTAGTTATGTGGACTACATCGTTTATGTTTCGTCCACCCGTGGGAATATAGCATCCAAATTCAAATACCACACCATGGCGATATGATATTCAGCACCAATCTCTCAGTTGCTATGGTGAAATTTATCATTCTCTGCTGGAAACTTAGTGGGCAATAGCGATCCTTATCCTTCTCTGTTGGACGCTCGGTGGGCAATAGCGATCTTTATCCCACTTCTGATGTCGGGGAAACAGGGATAATTATCCCACTATCGGGGACATGTCACATCAGGATAAGCACGAGCATTATACCGCCAATACAACATCAGATATCTTAGGATTCCTAGGTCTTGATCTTGAAATAATAACTCACAGGACTTCATTACAATGACATTGCTTGTATTTTACACACGATCATCATGGATTACAGATTACAGTTAGGATACGTCTAGATTCAATTAATTGATGGAACCTAAACGACCTCCCTTCACCCCATCAGTCGTCCTGTCCACGCCATAGAATATCTTTTCCCTATTCTATACTCGATTCGCAATACGATCGTGATGTCGTCAACACCTCATCCTTCCAATCTACGTTTCCCATCTGATCCCAATCCAACCGTCTCCATTTCCCTCCAAAACTCTAATAATCAACTCTCATCTGTCATAGTGCGTAACACCACAGACTTAACACAGTCTATTCTCCTACCATAGACTACACCACGAAGGTAGAACTCACGTCACGGAATAACAAAACTACCGATTCCATCAGTCAACTGAATTTACAAACTACTCTTAAACTTCTACAGACTACAAATAATGTAGTGACGTTATAATCCGCTATTTGGTGTGGCGCCACTGATGCCACGCTCCAACATACAGACTAAAAATAATGTAGTGACGTTATAATCCGCTATTTGGTGTGGCGCCACTGATGCCACGCTCCAACAAGTATATGATATTCGTTTGGTCTAATTATAATCAAAATGTGTGTACTTTTTATGTCTAAAATGACATTTGCATTTAACAGTATACCTACCTTCGGATTCCGTAAATATTATTATTTTTCAAACGTCAACAATGTTTCGTGATATTAAGGTATTCAACAAAATACATTGAATTATTTATATGTATTTCATTTCTACAGACATTTTCATAAAAGAAAATTGCAATGTATTTGAATATAATATTATATTTACTAGCAGCGCCCCGCGGTTTTACCCGCGTTGTGCTCGTTCCCGTGGGATATTCTGGGATGAAAAATAGCCTTTAACCTTTCCGTTGAATGTGGCTCTCCATTACAAAAATAATTATTCAAATCAGCTTGGTAGTGTCTGACATTAACCCTTAAAAACAAACAAACAAAGTTAAAAACTTTACCTCCTTATAATATTAGTATAGATTTACCTGTGAATAAACCAAATGGCCCTTCTTATTGGCGGGCAACAGATCGTCAACCGTGACGGTCAACCACCGGCCGTCTTTGCACAGTCGTAGTTGGTACGCGCCGACGCGCGGCTCGCTGCGAACTATCACGCCGCGAACGAGCGCCGAACGTTCGGCGAGCACCGCTAAGGCTGATAGAAGCCAGCAGTTGCCTAGGACACCTGGAAGAGAAGAAGGGATATTGAAGTAAGTAATTTTGTTTTTTGTTAGGGTTTTTATGGGACGATCCAAGTATGATTGTACTAGTGATTGCAATGCTCTTTAATCTAATTAATGCGAATGTTTGTACGCTGCTTTAACAACGAATGCAACGATTCACGAGCTATACTTCAGAAACTCTTACTAGTACTTAGTCGAAAGCATATCTGGCGGGCGAGTGTATATAGTACTGTAGTCATCAGTATGTGTGTGTATGTATGTGTGTGTGTGTGTGCGTGTGCGTGTGCGCGCGTGCGTGTGCGTGTGTGTGCGTGTGTGCGTGTGTGTGCGTGTGTGTGTGCGTGTGTGTGTGTGTGTGCGCGTGCGTGTGCGTGTGTGCGCGTGCGCGTGCGTGTGTGTGCGTGTGTGTGCGTGTGTGTGTGCGTGTGTGCGTGTGCGTGTGCGTGTGTGCGCGTGCGTGTGCGTGTGTGTGCGTGTGTGCGTGTGTGTGCGTGTGTGTGCGTGTGTGCGTGTGTGTGCGTGTGTGTGCGTGTGTGCGTGTGTGTGCGTGTGTGCGTGTGTGTGCGTGTGTGTGCGTGTGTGTGCGTGTGTGCGTGTGTGCGTGTGTCTGCGTGTGGGTGTGTGACCTTGCGAGATGTCGGAGGGGCGCGGGTCGCGGAACACGGCCCAGGGCAGGCGCGGGTCGGCGTCCACGTGGATCTGGTGCGGGCGCAGCCAGCGGGTAGCCGCGCCCGCGCCCGCGCCCGCGCCCGCGCCGCTGTAGTACAGGCTCGCGGGCGACGCGGGGAACGTTGTGTCCACGTACTGCTCGCCACTCTGTAACAACCATACATTCTACTGAGTCCCATAGAGAGCACTTTAAGCTTACAGCCGATACCAATAACCTATAACCTGACATCCACTGAGGCAGCCTCGACTAGAAGCAAACTGCCTACAATTAATACAAAATATTCACCGTGTCGTAGCGAGCCTTAAACCTCAAAAACCCGACACTGCCTCTAGTAGACAGCAGGCCAACAAAAGGGTGAAAGTTATTGTCAGAAAATCTTGGTATGTAATTGAGTTTTTAGAAATGTTTTGGAGAGTTACATACTATAAAGTTTGAATCGACGATAGCCAACATGATATTTACGACCATTGACGAATACAAAGAGAGATGATATGGAGCCTGAACAAAATGTTCATCCTAAGCGAAAGTTTGAGACGATGACCTTGTGATATTATTGCGGCAAGAAAAGAGACAAAAAAGCCGCTTGCCATACTGCTAACCGTGCGCGTCTCTGAGTAAAATTATAAACCTGTTTTGTCGGAAAATAAATTACTCGGCGATTTTAAACTCTAACGTCCATACATATTGGCCGAGCTAAGGCTAACGCGAGCTTTTCGGCAAGTCTACGCAAACTATTGCAGGCGGCCAATGGATGAGTTGGACGAGTGAAGCTGCCCACACGTTGGATGCTGTCAGTTCTAGTTATGCATTCGAACTACGTGGTTATCCGATGCTTATTTGCGAACAATATGGATATAGAATTTGTTGCAGCTGCTGCTATTTATCTGACTTATTTATATTTATTGGAACGAAGTTCCTTATCGCGCGTTGCGAAAGGGGGCTAGACGGAAAATATGGTAACGACATTTTTTAGGCCAGAGAGGGAAGACAGAGAAACTTGCGCACGCCAGAGAGAGACAGACAGATAAACATGCGCGAGAGACACAGACAGAGAAACTTGCGCACGCCAGAGAGAGCCAGACAGAGAAACATGCGCGAGAAACTAAAGGCGTAATGGCGAGCTGACAAACATGTGGACCCGATTGGCCGAGTGCACACAAGCGCCTTTGATTTTTTTTTTTTTTTTTTTTTTTTTAATCTAATTTTGCCTTTGATTTGTACAAAAAAACCGACACGGCTCCGAAGTGAGGCGAGCGACCGCTAGTGGTGACAAGTCATTGCAAATGACCTCTGTTCACGTTGGCGCTTGTGTTCACTCGGCCAACTAGGCGAGCGACACCGAGCGATGGCAAGGCAAAGTAAACATGCCGTCTACACGATGGTATTGGCCCTCGCTCGTCAACGTTGGGCCAACATGTATTGCAGGCTTTAGAGTTTAAAATTGCCAAGTAATTTATTTTTAATAGATTAGGCAGTAGCTTATGGAACTCTTTAATTAAGGCAACATTAGTGATCAATATTCAAGTATAAACTCACCGCCGCACACTGCGCCAACACTTCTTGCCACTGTGTCCACGCGTGGGACTCTTCACTTAGTCTCAGAATCTCCATCGGCATACTATCTTGGGGTTCGCTGTCGTCTTCGTCAGCTGTCAAAGGTAAAAAAAGAAACGTTGAAAACTCAGAATACAGAAAGTACCAGAACCCACGAGCGCGCCTAATACTGTAGCTACTCAAACTAGCCTTAAATAGTGTAGTTTGATGCGCAACCGATCAGTCACTTTGTGACCGTCGGAACGCGCTAACGTGTTTTACCCGTGACCAATTTCACGAAACTATGCCGTCTTGTGTCGTTCCTACCTGTAAAAATGCAGTGGGTCTGAAAAAGAAACAGGATGGGATCACATTTCACGTGTAAGTCTCGCATTTAGGTATCGTCTTATTTAAATATTTAATTATTTTCTCAGATTTCGATTGTCATTGAGAGTGATGCGTCAATCTATGTTAGTGTTGCCAATATAAGAGTTTTGATTTACCCTTCTTTTTATTACCTTTTGACTACTTTTGAGGGCTTTAATTCGTTGTAGAATTTTAATAAGTAATATAATAAAAATAAACCAACTTGAAAAAAGAAAGTATAAAGCGTAAGTGTGACTCGTATCTACCTAACCTAACAATACTATTAAATAGTAAGTATGTTAGTCTATAGGATTTCTAAACATATTTTTGGTGTGCGTGTGGGAGAAGGGGAGAGGGGGAGCGGGTATTAAATTATGTTTCTATATTAGCCATCTTAAATTTTAGCTTCCCTGCTGATGAGGAAAGGAAAGCGGTGTGGACAAAAATTATACAAAGAGCACGGCTGGAACAGTTCTGGAAACCATCGAAGCGAAGCGTAGTTTGCTCGATGCATTTTGACTTAAGTTATTATTCATTTTTTATGTAACTCTTGTACCTAGCTGTAAGTTTTCCGAATACTTTAAAATAAAATAAAAATATATAATTTTTCCATCACCCCTTAAAAGTGTGCAAACATCCACCTTAACACCATGTTTTATTTAATATACATATCTATTTCTTGAGATAAAAAGGTAGGTACATAGTTATATAGAAAAGGAAAATTTTTATTCTATTATCATATTACCTCCGAAACTCCCAAAATTTACCCCAAAAATGGGCAAATAATGCGAGAGCTAACAACACTACGCGAGGGACTTTGTTCTGTTTTTGGACACAGCGTGTAGCTTGTAAATACATTTGAATGCCGTTTCTGGTACTTTCTGTATTCTGAGGTTGAAAAATAACAAAAGCAGGCTAATAGTGAGTAATAACATATTTCGTTTCGAAAAAAAAGGTAAAAACCGGACCGAAAATGTAACGCGCCCGCGCCTCACCGAAGCACTCTTCTATCGGCCACCCATTCAAGTAGAGGCCGAGCTGCTCGTTGCTTAACAATCGTAATCAGCTAACATTGCTTATTCAAAGTCAAATTAGCTACGAGCGCTACCGTGCTATCCTACTAATATTATAAATGCGAAACTTTTTGAGGATGTGTGTATGTATGTTTGTATGTATTTTTTTATGTACTCTTTCACGCAAAAACTACTGAACTGATTTCGATGAAACTTTACAGTGTAGTATATAGCTTATCATAATAACACATGGGATACATTTTACCCCGAAATTCCCGCGGGAACGGGTACAATGCGGGTGAAACCGCGGGGCGCGGCTGATAGTGTGTAACAGACAGAGTTTAGGGTGTGCTCACGCTCATCGCCGGCGGCGGGCAGCAGGCGCGGGCGCTGCGTGCGGCACATGTCGCACGCGCCGCTCGCCGCCTCGTTCACGAACGTGCACTCCGCACACGCCCACGTCGTCTCACTAGCCGTTGGTACCGCTTCAGGCCTAAAACAATTAACGAACAAAAACTTATAACGTCTTTACAGTGTATTGAAGATTTTTTCAATAAATAACGAAAAATTACACTATTTAAACTATCACGATATGAACACATTGTAAACACTAATCTAGACGGGACTTAATCGCGAATTAAACATTTAATGCATACCTCAACGTTTCGGTCGTGTCGCAACGGCCGTGTTCACGAGGGTACTGGATTGCGAGTGTTGTTTACACTATTTGGTTGAAGGGGCACAATCTACCCACATCAACCAAAATGTTATTAGGTCCGTACTCCACTGCACTATTTAAGGTCCACGACACACTACACTGACAACACGGCCGTTGCGACACGACCGAAACGTTGAGGTATGCATTAAATGTTTAATTCGCGATTAAGTCCCGTCTAGATTAGTGTTTATAACGAAAAATTCACTAAAAACGGCGCCATTTTGGAAACCAACATGGCCGTTACACATTGAGCTAAATTATTATTTTTTTATTTATTTGAAATAATACATTTTGGTTTATGGCTTATCTATAGTATACACACTTAGGTTCAGGGGGAGGCGTTTTATGTCGCGAGCCGCGGCGGGGGAGAGCGGGCGTGTGGCGCGAGCTGCGACGCGGCGAAGGGCTGCGATTGGCTGGAAATAAAATGAAGTCATTTTAAAAAACTTATTGAAAAAGTTGAGTTACCTTAAAATAATCATGTCTAAATCACAAAATTTATAAAAGTAGTAATATTAACTAACCCGCAGCACAATTTCCATCGACAGTAGTGACTCCATGTTTGGGCACGGGCGGAGTCTTGCACGCGAGGCAGAAACTCGCTGATAAAGGGTTCTGTAGCGTACACGACGTACACGACCTGTGGACCATGAAATGAGATAAGTACCCGTTCCCACTGGAATTTCGGGATAAAATGTATCCCATGTGATATTCTGATGTATAGCCTATAGCGGTGTAAAGTTTCATCCAAATCCGTTCAGTAGTTTTTCGTGAAAGAGTAACAAACATATTACATCCATTCATACATCCATCCCCATAAACTTTCGCATTTATAATAAATAATATATAATATATTTATAAAAATAATGTTGTATAAAAAACCGTGATAGATTGCATATCAAAGTGAAAAATGATCCCGACAATGTAATTTTAAAAATAACTTACTTGAGATATCGAAATACGTGCAATAAAACTTTGAAAAACTTAAAATTTACTTATTACAAAATGGAAATGGCTAAAAATAAAAATGATATTAGAAAACAATGGAAAACAATAAAACACATATGTAACATGAATAAAAAAAGGGATAATACTCAAGAACTTATAAATATAAAGGGTAATATTTCAGATTCTCTTAATTACATTAATGATTATTATGCAAATGTAGGAAGCGTTCTAGCTAAAAAAATACTAAATAGACTCGATACTGACGAAACTACTCTTAGTAATAACTATAAACCTCTTTCCATGAGCCCTACTTCCTTTGTGTTGTTTCCTACGGATGTTGGTGAGATAAAGAATATTATAAATTCGTTAAAAAATTCGTCTAGTACTGGATGGGATGGAATTCCAGCTAAGGTCTTTAAGCTTGGCATAAACTATTTAGCATTACCTGTCTCTATACTTTGCAACAAGATATTTGAGGATGGAATATTTCCAGATGTCTTAAAATTGTCTAAGTTAATACCTATTTACAAAAATGGGAATAAAAATGAAATAATTAACTACAGACCCATATCCCTGTTAACAACTTTGTCTAAAATTATAGAAAAAGTTTTAAATAAAAGACTCAGGAATTATCTTGAAGCGAAAGGACTTATTTCACCGAATCAATTTGGCTTCCGCAATAAAATCTCAACAAAACATGCCGTAAATACTCTCATTTCTCTAGTTGCAAAAAGTTTGGATTGTGGCGAAAAATGTCTGGCCATTTTTCTAGATTTATCAAAGGCCTTTGACTCGGTTTCCATTCCTATACTTCTAAAAAAGCTCAAGTGTCTTGGAATTCGCGGAAAACAACTTAAACTTTTCTTGGAATACCTCAATAATCGAAAACAAAATGTACTGCTCGGAGATTTGCAAAGCTCGTCCCCCAAGCAAATGAAATTTGGAGTGCCTCAAGGTAGTGTGCTCGGTCCAACCTTGTTTGATGCTTACGTTAATGACATGTGCAACCTATATATTCCAAATGGCAAGATTATTACCTATGCAGATGACACAGTTTTATTCTTTAAGGGCAGTTCATGGGAAGAGGTGTATAATTCTGCTAATATAGGCATTAACATTGTTGCAAGATGGCTGGACACTAACCTGCTAACCTTAAACCTAGACAAAACGAAGTACATTACTTTCAGCTGTAGAACGGATGGCCAACCGTCAGCTTCCAATTTTGTTATCAAAGCTCACCATTGTAACAATCCAAACAGCCACTGGACCTCTTGCAACTGCCCTACTATCGCCCAGACTACTACAATAAAATATCTAGGTATAATAATAGATAGCAACTTAAACTTTCAAAGCCATATTTGTGCAGTAGCAGCTCGTGTCCGTAAATTAATTTATATTTTTAAGATCCTTCGTCACATTTGCGATACCAAACAATTAATGTCTACTTATTTTGCTCTTTGTGAATCTGTTATTGGCTATTGTATATCTTGTTGGGGAGGTTCCTTCAAAAGTACCTTGATTAAACTGGAAAGAGCACAACGTGCTATTCTTAAAGTGATGTCGTTTAAACCTTACTTGTATCCTACAGCCAATCTATACTCCGATCTTCCTATTCTCACGGTGCGGCAACTGTTTCTGTTTTCATTAATGCAAGATCAGCATAGGTCACTGACGAATGTCACAAACAAAAGACGAAAAGATAAACTTTGTAAATTACCCCTTTACAAAACAAAATTAGCACACAGGTTCTCAGACTATCTCGGCCCCTTTATATATAATAAGTTAGTAAAAATTATCCCAGATCTTCCTACGCTATCGTCATTTCAATTTAAAAAAACCCTATTTCGATATCTAAAGTCAGTGGATTACGACACGACAGAATCTCTTCTAAAAAGCCAATTGTAAAGTTGTGTAGTATAATACATTCTTATGTTAAATTTATCTCATGTTAATTTTCTTTTTATTTATTAATTTTTTTTTTTTTTTTGTTCCACTTCAATCATAACCTTGCACTATTCTTATTGAAATTTTCTTAAACTACTAAAGTAGACGAACGACTACCCCCTGAGATACAGTTCCCACTAGTTCAGGGGGTAGGGAATCTTGTATATGTATAAGGCCTTAGTAGTAACACAATGTTAGCATAGTGTCTCTCCATTTATATTAGGCTACTTTTGGAATAAATTATTTGTATTTGTATTTTGTATTTGTATTTGTAATATTAATAGGATGCGTCAGGGATTATGACCCCACTTACCAAAACTGGTGCGGCTGCGGTTTGGAGGCGGCACAGGCCGCGCACACGGGCGTCGCCACGTCGTTGACGAGCGTGCAGCGCGCGCACGACCACGTGTCGACCGGCGCCGGAGTCGCGGTGGAGTCGGCTGGGGGACAAGCGAGTGGATAAAAAAAGGTATGAGCCTGCTGCTGGGCAAAAGGCCTCTCATTTCACTGTACACTTCACTTTTATTTCACATTTTTATCAGTATTCTGTGACCACGGTAAAGGGGCCGAAACGTCAGATAAAAATGTAAAATAAAAGTGTATCCGTAAACGTAGTTTCAATTCCATGCAAAACATTGTTCATATGGAGTCAAACTCACCAACAGCAAACAACAGTTCATCGCTATTCAAATCGTGGTCGAGCGACGCTATAGGCACGGTCAGTTTCTTCGGAGGGTCATTTCTATTCGGTTCCGGCGTCTTACTACCGCTAGCTTCTTGAGGACGATTACTGTAAAGTAAAGTTAGCCTGTTATGTCCCACTGGGCTAAAGAAAAATGTATTGGTAATGTCCTATTGCAGCAAGGTCTTTTATAAATGAAGATATTAGGTCCGTTAGAACAAAATATTAGGATAACGAGACAATAATTATAGAGAACTTTTCAAA
The DNA here is from genome assembly GCA_951394245.1 of Cyclophora punctaria. Classification (NCBI taxonomy): domain Eukaryota; kingdom Metazoa; phylum Arthropoda; class Insecta; order Lepidoptera; family Geometridae; genus Cyclophora; species Cyclophora punctaria. Next base: position 8,469,665 of record OX596186.1, read on the forward strand.
TGTGTCAAAGTCTAAATAAATTAAGGGTCCTTTTGGACAGATCGGTTCAGGTCCTATGGCATGATCTTCATCGCATAATAAAAGGTTGAAATAAAATACAAGGCATTGAAATTTAATTTTTTACAGATAGCACTTAAAAAATCTTATTTTAAAATTAAGTAAAATTATTATATTGCGATTAAAAATTCAGTGAAAATTATTCTTTTGGACCCAAGTTGGTCTAGCCAATCTGACACTAATTATACGTGATAATTACCACCATGCAGTAATATTTTTTTAATATATAAAAATATCAACATTAATACAATCACAATAAAAGTAGCAAAATAAAGATACTAGTTGTATTATTAACAAAAGTGCATACAACAGAGAACAGATAATTAGCTAAATACATAAACAAAGATTATCTTCAAACAACGGCAAACAAAATCGAAGCCCACAAACGCTGCAAAATAATAAAAAAAATAATCCTGAAACACTGACAAAACTGACAGACTGTCCAGTGACAAACTGAATGTCTAAAATTTGCCGAGCAAGACAAATTTTCAAGATTAAAAATTCCGGCAAAATTGTCAAATATTGACAATTTAGTCGACTTAAATCTCCATAAAATTGAAAGATTTTTAATTATATTACTTGAATTACTTACTAAAGTCACAAAAGTCATACGGTAATAAATTCCTTAGTCATATATTCATACATCAATAATCAAATGTATCAATATTTAAATGACTGTCATTACTAACATTTGTCAAATAAAATATCTGTAATTATCAAAGCTTAGTACAGAATACGACTTGCCTGTGCGAGTTTTCATGAACAATTCATGATCATGTCACTCATCAATTGTGTCAATATTGCCACGTCATTTCAGTCTAAACATTTGTCAATATTTTCACACGCTGTCAGTATTATCAAGAGTTGTGTCAATATAGCCATGTCATTTCCATCCTGTCTGTCAATATATCAATATGATCACAAGCTGTCAGTATTATCATGAGTTGTGTCAATATAGACATGTCATTTCCATCCTGTCTGTCAATATGTCAATATTTTCCCAAGCTGTCAGTATTAAAGTATTATCATCAATAAAATAGAGAATGCGACTCGCCTGTGCGAGTTGTCGTGTATGGTGATGGCGGCGGAGGGTGCGCGGCCGCTGCGGCATACGCCGCACCATCGCGCCCACCACGAGTTGTAAGCGAACCAACATGCGCTGCACTGCCACATCCTGTGCTCCAAGCTGTTGTAAGCATACATAATGCACGTGTTACGCCGCGTTTTCACTTGCCACAGTGATCGAAACTGTTTAGAATATTAAGGCTCTTATTACCAGCATTTTATAACACTTATTAACAGCGTTTTAGCTATCAAGTCTAGCTATGGTTTGTTCCTTTTCGACAAACGCTAGCGCACAGAGCAAAAGATATAAAACACTTTACATCATTAATTAAAATTAGGCCCTTAGTATTCTGAAAAGTTTTGAACACTTGCTCGCTCGCTTTAATTGAATGAAAGAGCGAGAAGGCAGTACATTTTGAACTGTTCAGAGCATTTCATTTCATGTGTCATTTTTAACCATCTTTCGTAGCTAAACCACGAGTATGTTACTCATCTTTAGTTAAGCTAACCAACAGTTAAAATTAATAGGAACTGTTAATAAAAAATTTTTGCTTAACATGGATCAAAACATCGGGTCTTAGTGAAAACACGGCTATAGGGTAGATACACACACACATAATATTCGGAACGGCATTAATCGGCCTTGCCGGCTGGCAAATCTAGATACATTATGTCGTTGGATTTTCTAGAATCGTAAACTCTTCTGACTTCCAACAACGAGTCGCCAATAGAATAATTATATGAATGAATACTTGGGAAATACAACTAGGTAATTTTTTGGATCGGCTTTGTCGTTCAACAGATATTGCCGAACCGATTGTGCCGGCCCGAATATGTGTGTATCAACCCTTATATACTTGCTACCAGCCCTCGCTGAGATTTCGTTTAAGTATCACGCTATTGGTCGAAATCGATCAGTGATGGATTCGATTAGAGTCGAACCCAATAAATTTTTGTTCGACTTCGACGAACGTCGTGCCATTATAATATAGGAATATTAAAAACTATAGAGAAACGTCGAGTAACACATTCCACTATTAATTAACAAGAATACATAATAAATATATTTTTAGATGCTGAAATACCATTTTACTTAATAGCGATTATTTTATTTACAAAAAATAAAAAAATGTCGGCATTATATTAATTTACGACTACCCAATAACCCATTTGTTATTTATTAAATCAAACCTTCAAAGCATAATTAAATTAAAAGCAAACAGTCAAACCTTTATTAATTATTATTGTACAAAAGTAACACAAATCCGACCACCATAATTTATAAAATACTCATTTTGTCTTTTACTGCGGTCCCATAACCAACTTCTATAGACAATCTCAAATCTTACTAATATTACAAATGCGAAAGTTTGTGAGGATGTATGTATGTTTGTTACTCCTTCACGAAAAAACTTAACAGGACAGATTTGGATAAAACTTTACAGTAATATAGGATACACATCAGAATAACACATGGGATACATTGTATCCCGAAATTCCCGCGGGAACGGGTACAACGCGGGTAAAACCACAGGGCGCTGCAAGTAACAGATGTAATAAACCAACTGTGATACAACTTACCCCATAGCTTGTGACGGCACCTTCCCTGGCTCTCGCGGGTTGTGCGACACCTTCCCGACCGAAGGAAGCATGTTGTACACTTTAGCACTGGACGCGGCTCCAATATGTGACGTCCTTAAACTAATGCTTTCTTCGACAGGGGACACGCAATTTTCAGCTCCAAGCAACTCGTCTATGCGCGCATAGTCTCCGTCAGTCAAGTCGTTAGAATACACCACTTCATTCTGAGAGTTACTCATAACTGTCTTAGTATCTTGTACGGATACGTACGAATATCTAGTGCCGTTGTTGTTGACTTGTAACTGAAGATTGAGGTCCTTGTATTTCCCTTTGTTAGGCAAAGCGTAGATCACGCCTTCGGTGTTAGTATCCCAACTGACCTCTTTATCTAATTCTAGGTTATTTTCGTCTATCTTCTTGTCCTGTTCGTCTTTCAAGCTGCAGTAGCTAGCCAAAGATCGTTGGTAGTCGTTGAGACTCCGTCTACTTGAAATCACTTTGCCTATTGGTCGCTCTGCGCTGGTCTGTTCGGAAAAAGACCGCCGGTACGTTGGACGTATTTCTGGAGAGTTCTGCGCACTGATTGATTTGCGGAATGAACTACCTAGGGTCGATGTGGTTTGAGGCCAGTCTGGTACTGTGATCATGACGCCTCCAGACGAAGGTAGGGAAGTGGCGCCATCTCTGTTCACAGTTTCGTGTCTGCTTAACGTTGTTACGCTCAATCCTCTAGCATTAGGCAGCCTAGCTAAAGGAGAAACTCTTGGCGATAAACAAGCTTCGCAATGCGTTCTGATCCCTGAATTCTCCAACGTACACTTACCACAAGCCCACTTTTTCAAATGCAACGCTTTGCTTTGCTCTTTTTGATAGTCCTTCACATAGTTCAACTCCCAATTGGACTTGCTTTCACACTTTTTCGGCTTCCTAGTGACTGTATGCAGACTTCTCAAAAATGATTCTCTCGGATGCTGCCCGGTGTTGAAGCCATATCTTTCTGACACCATTAGGCTTGTGGGTCTATTGATAGTACTCCTATTTTCGTCTAGTTTCCACCATTTGTGTTGTGAGTTGATAACTGAGCCGTGGGAAAGTGATCTGGTGACGCCATGGGCTGAATCTGTGAGTTGGGTCGGCGATAACCTTAGGGACTGAAGGTCTAAGTTTAATGGACGACCATCGGCATATCTTGTCGTTGGTTTGTATGATGGGACTGCTAGGGTGTTGGACCTTATCATAGTGTTGTCTGTAATAGAGATATTTAGGGGTTTAGTATATTTAAAAAGATATTGTAAAATAAGTACTTATACAGATTTTTTTTCGTAGTGACAATAGTAAAACGCCTGAGTAATTAAAGTCATAATCTAAGTATTCATAGTATAGAACAAAAACCCAAGCTGTCTGTCTGTATGTAATTGATTTTCTCAAATACTACATCCAAACCTGAATAGAAATATTTGACTTAGACAATCAAAGACATAGCACTTGTCTCGTTGCGCATCTTAGCCTTGCTGAACAAATAATATGGAATCTAACTTAACATCGTCTATTTGCGAATATGATGAGTAAAGAAAAATTTAATACCTTGAGCAGACTTATCCTTGTCCGTCATCCCTGCTGATTGATCCTCATCGTCAGACAATCTGGAAGCATTTCAAAGTAAGATAAGTAATATCTATCAATGCCTTTTCCCTGCCTGTTCCTGTGGGAATTTCAGAAAATAGCCTATAAACTTCCCGTCTAATTTGGCTATCCATTAGGGAAATAATTATTGAAATCAGATTCCGAGATTACCGCGTTCAAACAAACAAACTTTTCAGCTTATTATATTAATATAGATATTACAATATATAATGATAATTTACCTGTATACCGGCGCGTGGTGCGCAATAACATCGCAGGCTGTACATCGCCAGGCAGCCGACACGTTGCGCAAGCCGCAGCCGCAGCGCCAGGCCTTCGACGCCTCGGGGGCAGACCCCACACACGACCACCCACTGAGACGAATAATAACAAAATAGATACAACCGGACAAATTCAAACACAGTGCTATGGAATCTAACTGACTGACACTAACACATATACATACCTAAATATTTTATAAATAAATAAATAAAATAAAATAATCATTTATTGCTACAACTAAAAGAATATGAAAAGACAAACTACAAAATTACAAAAAAAAATATATCATTTCACACCCCGACGTTGTCGCCAACATCTATGTCTGCACATATTGTTGACTCTGCAGGAATCAAACCCACAAGTTAGTTTATTACACTGGTATATACGAAAGTATGGTGCATATAAGTACATTTTAATTGATAATGATAAAGAAAGGTATCTCAAAAATAGTTCAAACACTCTTAGACACATTAACTATATTTGTCTTGGACAATGATCTTAATTTTTGCCTAGAAAAATTCATAAACAGTTTGGTTTCTTAAGTTTAAGCAAACACAACTCTTTTTGAATAGAAACTATGTTAACACTTCACTTTTATTTTACACTAGCTTTTACCCGCGACTTCGTCCGCATTAAATTGTTACTTTGGACAGTAGTTTTATTTTTAACCTTTAGGATCTTACCAAAGTATGACTCAAGCTGCACACTCACTGGGACGGAACGTCTCGGGATTTATCATTTTTGCTTGTGAAAATTCGAACGTAGCTTCATAGAAATACAGCATAAATGGCTATGCATTCAAATGACGCCGCGGGATTGACAAATCCTTTTCGATGCCGTGGCGCTATTTTAAAGTAGGTATAGCATTTGTTTATATACGAATACGTTTGATTTTATATTAGCAAACCTTAAAATCCCTAGCCGTGCCGTCCCAATGAGCGCGAAGCATCAAACAATTGCTTAGGTGAAAAATAGTAAACATAATATAGAAAAATAGTATCTTATCCGGAGGGAAATTCGGGATAAAAAGTATCCTATGTCCTTTCTCAAGGTCATATCTATGTCTATACCAAATTTCAGCAAAATCGGTTCAGTAGTTTTGGCGTGAAAGCGTAACAGTATCTTATCCGGAGGGAAATTCGGGATAAAAAGTATCCAAGTCCTTTCTCAAGGTCATATCTATGTCTATACCAAATTTCAGCAAAATCGGTTCAGTAGTTTTGGCGTGAAAGCGTAACAGTATCTTATCCGGAGGGAAATTCGGGATAAAAAGTATCCTATGTCCTTTCTCAAGGTCATATCTATGTCTATACCAAATTCCAGCAAAATCGGTTCAGTAGTTTTGGCGTGAAAGCGTAACAGTATCTTATCCGGAGGGAAATTCGGGATAAAAAGTATCCTATGTCCTTTCTCAAGGTCATATCTATGTCTATACCAAATTTCAGCAAAATCGGTTCAGTAGTTTTGGCGTGAAAGCGTAACAGACAGACAGACAGACAGAGTTACTTTCGCATTTATAATATTAGTATGGATCTTTGTCTGAAGTTTCGGCTCCTTTACATAAACTGTGGTCACAGAAGACTTCTGTATTTATAAATGTACTTTCAATTCAGTTCAATTTAACACTTTAATAGTTGTTAGACCCAAACATTGTATTAAAAACATTTTGCTAAGTACTTAATGTAATAGACAAAAATGTTGAAAACTTTGTAAACATAAATACTTTACATTTGTTGACACCAAGGCCTTGCAGCCAACAACTCTATGCCAGCGAAGTACACATTTGTTGACTCTGGGCAGGAATCAAACCCGCAACCCCAACACAATACACAATCTCACATATTGGTCAAAGGGACCAATGCAATAGAATTTTGCAGACACTCCATTATAATTATTATGCCGGAAGAAATGCCAAAAGAATAACTTTTTTTTTACCAACTAGATACCAAAGAAGGAGGTTCTTTATTCAAACAGTATTTTTATTTTTTATAGATTTAATTTGAGTGAAGAAATTAATCTTATAAGAACTGTTGAAACATAGGTATTGGATATTTTTAATATAAATAATGTATGAGTAACAACCAAGTAAAAACACTGAGTTATTGCAATATCTGATATGAATTTATCTTTAGTCAACCTATGTTGCTTATGTGATGTTTAACCCTAGACACTTGACGTTCATATGACAAAGTATTTAGGCAGTTTAAAACATAACAAAGAGGAAGAATTTCTATTAAAAACAACTTTAACTGCTAATAATAGAATGCACCTACCTTGAAAGAACATTGTTCAAATCAATTTTACTACATATTTCTAACAAAAACCTACACAATAACAAAGGCCACCGTGTAATAACGTTAATGAACTTGTGTTGCGACGAATAAGCAATAAAATACAAAGGAATTTCTAACCTAAAACTTGATTGTTGAAAAATCAATACTTTGGACTGACAATGGAACAACTACAATGAGTGAATTAAACTCACCTATCGAAAGGTTTTTCCGAAGGTATATCGATCCGATCAGATCCAGGAGTAGTTCCTTTGCTTTTTCCAGTACGTGAATTGTGATCCGGCGATGATTCCCTGCAATTTTGTCCAGAAAATCCGCTGTCATGACTTGATACCCGTTTTGTACCACATTTTAAACACTTTACACTCTCTGTAGGGTTGATTTGACCGCACGTTTCACAATGCCATTGCAGCACCGATGCGATTGAACCCATTTTAATTCACACATGGCTATGAAACCATTACAATTCGTCTTTTTACGGAAACAAATTACAATTTGAGAAAAATGAAAACAGCTGATCCACCATGTTGTTTGTGTATAAATTTTTTTATAGAGTAAGTAGGTATGTATAGATTATAGAAGGAAGGAACGGTTGTCTTATCTGTTTGATTGGGTTCAAATAATACGTTTTATTTTATTATTGCTGCGTTAATTACTGATAGATTTGTGACAATAAGTAGATTATCACTACTACCAAACCTTAAATTACGTTACATAATTTTTGAATGTTAAAAATAAACAAAAATCATGTTTTAATTGGATAGGATTTTAAGCGACATCTCTGACAAGTATGCATCACTATTTCGCTAAAAGTTTCGAATATTAGTAGTTACATCTATTTGTAAGAGATGGCGCTGGTAGTATTTAAAGTAGGGTTTAATTTATTTTAATAAATTTGGAAAAGAACTTTATTTCATTATAAAGCTACCTAAATGAATATTCAAAAACTAAACAGCTCAGCAAAATAGGTGTTTTTTAGCAAATACATATCATTATAATAAAAGTTAAAAAAAATTAGAATATCCTATTTCTTTTAAACAGGAACAAAATTGCAATAGCCGCACAAGTATGTAAATAGCCTGAAAATAGCTTGCACTGTAAAGCGTTATAGGTCACATTATAAGTAAATAATTAGGAACTAACTAAAGACAAGTAAGTAGGTAATGTATCATTGCTCGACAAAGACCACTCATTGCGTTGAGATAGTAGGTAGGTACTTAATGAATATGATAAAAATCACTGCAACAGACATTAAAGTTAAAACCCAGGTAGCAGTTTGAAATATGGCTGACAAAATGTCGAAATTAAACTCGTTTATAACAATTTGAGCGCGATGACTACCAAAAACCTGCCGCACGAAAATACGAAAATGTCGTAAATTTTGAATTTATTGTTTGTTGCTGGTATGAATGGTAATTGTTTAAGAGTTTTGAGCTTGGGTTTCACAGGACACTGACACAAAATACTTACGTTTTTGTGACGCGATGCGAGGATTTTGTTTCACACAAACCTAAGTTAAATGTGGTTAAAGTTTTTAGACCGCCTAGAAGCCTTTTACATGGTCTATCCATTGAAACAACCGTGAACAACAATTTTAGGTGCCCTCCGAAGCACGGTAGCGCTCAGATAGAAATGCCACTATCGGCCACCCACCCAAGTTGCAGCCGAGCTGCACGTCGCTTAACAATCATAAGTAGCTAACATCGCTTAGTAACACTACGCCACGACCTAACGCCTCAGTTAAATGTGGTTATAGTCGTTTAGCGGCTAACTTGGGCTAAGTCTTGTACTTAGAAGTTATAACTTAGGTACCTCCTGGAGGCCTCTGACATGGTATAACGATTGAAACAACCAAGACCGATAACTTAACGTGCCTTCCGAAGCATATTTCCTTTCTTTTCTTAGGTAAATAAGTTATTTGATATGTTAGAAAGATGTTTTTGTTAGTACAATACATTGCAGAAAAGAACGTTCTGTTAAAAAAATGTTCTCTGATTTTTGATAATTTTGATAGGCATCTGATAAATTTTATTTCATTTCATTTCATCTCATAAGAGTTTGCTGTTTTTATTTTCTGTGTCTTTGATTGACAATTAAATTGACATCCGGCACTAAAATTAATTTTGTATCGGACACGCATTCATAGATATTCTAGAGGAATGTCCTATGCTACTTAAAATCCGTGAACGGACACAACCGCGGAACGTAGCTAATGTCACTACAAACGTATGTTCAAAAATAGAATTGAATAAAAATATAACTTAATAATAATCATTGTGTGAAAACCAGCTTAATATGACCTATAATTACTTGAGTGTACTGTGAGTGAAGAGGCCATTTAATGCAGGGATGTCTGGCACGAGCGGTGTCATTGGCAGATGAGAAACGATACATTCTGACATATTTGTGGCTTTTTAAACCAATTAACTGACTTGGAAACAAAGAGGAGGTTGTTTATTGGTGTGACGAAATAAAGATAATAAGTATAACGTATTCTTTGACTATAATTATGTATTATTATATAGAGGACTAGCAGCGCCCCGCGGTTTTACCCGCGTTGTACCCGTTCCCGTAGGAATTTCGGGATGAAAAATAGCCTATAACCTTCCCGTTGAATGTGGCTATCTATTACAAAAAGAATTATTCAAATCGGTTCAGTAGTTTCTGAGATTAGCGCGTTTAAACAAACAAACAAACAAAACAAACTCTTCAGCTTTATAATATTAGTATAGAAGATTTAGTATTAATATTATGTAAAGGAATTCGATATTTACTAGCCGTGCCCCGCAGTGTTACCCACATTGTACTCGTTCCCGCGAAATGTATCTCATGGGTTAATCTGATTTATAAGTAACCTATATTACTGTAAATTTCATCCAGATCCGTCTAGTTTTCGTGAAAGAGTAACAAACATCCATCCTCACAAACTTACCTACACATCTATACTATAATATAATATTATAAAGCTGACGAGTTTGTTTTGTTTGTTTGTTTGTTTGTTTGTTTGTTTGTTTAAACGCGCTAATCTCAGAAACTACTGAACCGATTTGAATAATTCTTTTTGTAATAGATAGCCACATTCAACGGGAAGGTTATAGGCTATTTTTCATCCCGAAATTCCCACGGGAACGGGTACAACGCGGGTAAAACCGCGGGGCGCTGCTAGTCATGATATTGAATTGCAACCACATTTACGGATACACTTCGCTATTATTTTACATGTTTGTCGTTTCCACCCCTAGGAACCGTGGTCACTGAGGTATTCTATGTCTATAGTTACAAGAAAAAGTAAAAATCGTAGCTACCGCCAAATACATTCTTATTTGGGGGCTACGATATTTTTACAATTAATTAGTTATGCAATTAATTATTTGATCATTTTGTTAGTTAACGAAACGACAGATAAAAATATAAAATAAAAGCGGAGTGTATCCGAAAACGTAATTCAAAATAAGTAGTGTTCGCTAACTTAAGAATTCAGTTCACATAATCATACTTATACCTCGCTACTTTTGCATCGTTGCTTAAACACACAGATTTTAAATTGAATGCACGGAGTAAGAAAACAATTGGATGCGCCATCTATCTAGCTCAGTTGCACGTCTAGGTTTCTTTTATCTCTTTCTAGAATCTAGAATAGTCTAGGATCTAATTCGTATACGATTCGTACCTGCAGATTTATTGCTAGATTTCGAAGGTTTAATTAAACGAATCTGTTCAAGGTGTGTCTGGAAAAATAGTAATTTGATTAAAACGTCAGATAGAGATTGTACGTGTAGTTTTTTTGATTAAAACTTTACTTTCGTCTTAGGTATATTATCATTAACATGGCTGGGATTTGAGATCGCTAACCCCTATTAGGCAAGCGTCGTGATTGCGCCTAATTCTTCTCACTGTACTGAAATCTTCAGTGAGATGAGAGGAATTAGCCCAGCATTACAGGTTAATACTTTACTTTTTTCCGTTTAAGCCCACATAAATAAATAAATCATTTATTTGACACAAATATTTGTACAACACATCAATAACTGGCCCACAATAGCTCAGGATAGAGATTAGTGGAAGGAGGGTAGGGAGGCCTTTGCCCTGCAGTGGGACATTTATGGCTAATTAATTATTAATTAATTAAATATTTGTACATATATAACTTACAAAAATACAAAAATTATGTTATCAGTTATAACATATCGTCCGATCTCATTCAAGTAGCCAGCATCCGAGATACACGTTACATAACAATAGTGATTAGTATAGTGGTTCTATCTCACGAGCGCCCCTGAGCGATACCAGTAAAAATAATTTAATAATATACCTAAAAATGCAATACCTGTACTGATGTCTTCAGTGAGATAAGAGGTCTTTGCCCAGCGGTGGCATTACAGGCTAATACTCTACTTAACTTCAAAGTAAAAATATCCCAATGTTTACAAATTTCTAAAACGCGGAACCAATAAAGACAGATCGGATTTTCACCCTTTCCCGACCTCAATTTACTTACCTAAGTTTCCTCGAAGATCGTTTATCATATCACATGAATCAACCACAATTCATTCAGCCTTTTAAGTCCATTCAATTGAAAAAGCTTCAATAGGATAAGAAAGGAAATACGTCTTCAAAAAATGTAGCGGGAAAATATAAAGGAAATGATTTTGTTTTTGTCTGAAGAATTTTACGAAAACACTTTTTAATGTGGTAAATATAGAATTTGTATACGCCTTTTATTTAATACTAGCAGTGCCCCGCGGTTTCACCCGCGTTGTACCCGTTCCCGCAGGAATTTCGCGATAAAAAGTAGCCTATGTCCTTTCTCAGGCTCTGGACTAACTGCGTACCAAATTTCATTCAAATCGGTTCAGTAGTTTTAGCGTGAAAGCGTAACAGACAGACAGACAGACAGAGTTACTTTCGCATTTATAATATTAGTTAGGATTATTATTTATACATATTTATACAATCTTTAGAGCGACTTTGGTACAACGCGGGTAACACCGCGGGGCGCGGCTAGTGTCAAATAATCTTTTTCTGTATCGTAGAAGCTTCTCAACTCTGCCAATACAAACGATGCTTTCAATAGTCAAGTATATATAGACGTACATACGTTAAATATTTCCCAAATCATCCAATACCGATAAAATGCCATAGGACAGCCCCCCACAACAAAACATTGCTTATCAAAACACCAATACATTTTCGCCTATTAATACCATGGCGGACTTACCCCAGGCTATGGGAAAATGAGCCTTAACTCCACTGTTATAAAGAGCAAAAACTACCCCAGGGTAATACCGAGTGCAATTTAAGAGGATTACGTTGGACAGTTACGATGTAATAAATTTACTGCATCTTCGTATACTGAATTACCTGCATTTCACCCCCCTGCCTTTTCACTCCTCTCCCTACTTTCCGTGTTGTCCTTTAGTTATTGGCAAACTCATATTTTATACGTATGAACAATTTTGTGGAGTACACTTTCGCGTAATGCAAGTTTTATGATTACTTGCAGTCGGGTCGGGGTATGCATTCCTACCAAAATTGTATCTTCAGAGACTTCTGTGACCACAGTTTCTGCTTGAACGTCAGATAAAAATGTAAAATAAAAACCAAGTGTATCCGTAAACGTAGTTTCAATTCAAAAGGAGTAGTGTTCGCGTAAACCCAAGAAACCAGTATTGTATGCTATGTTAAATTTGGTATTCCCCGACAATATACTTAGAGCCCTCCCTCTAGACGACTTTCTGTAGCGACTAGCGATACTTTCACAGCAACGTTACTAACGCGTGTTAACCGCATTTAAACGCGCTATGGAAGCGATTTTGCGTTATTATAGCGCATATTACGGGTGCGGGTCGCGTGGCATTGTATTCCTTGTATTTGTCTCAACGGCGTTACACTGACCCTCAGCGCGCCCGCATCCGCACTTCATTCATACATTTCGAGTAGATTAGTGACCAACCTGATGTCAGTGTTTTTAGACCTCCTAAAGGCCACCGACATGGTCTAACGATTGAACCACTGGGACTGACTGCTTAACGGTTCATCCGCACTGTGTAGAACGCTTTACTGCTAAAGCCGCTGAACATTGAACCCTCGCTGTATGTATCAATTGCATCGCAACTGAATCGTGGTTATGTGGGCGAAGGTACACAGCTAGCGACCGCATTGCGACTACAGTGCGACCGTATCGAGACGAACGCGCGACAATATCGCTAAAATAGTCGCCCTAGGCGAGTACCCTTAGCATATACTTGTCATGTATAGCCATACACCATGAAGTTTACTGGACGCCATCGCATCAAGTCCGCTGCAAACTTGACGGTGAACTTGATCGTGTATGGCCTTCATTATATAACATACTAGCAGCGCCCCGCGGTTTTACCCGCGTTGTGCCCGTTCCCGTAGGAATTTCGGGATTTTTTTTACATAAAAACCTTCCTCTTGAATCACTCTACCTATTACAAAAAACCGCATCAAAATCCGTTGCGTAATTTTAAAGATTTAAGCATACAGACAAACAGACAAACAAACAGACAAAAATAGCGACTTTGTTTTATACTATGTAGTGATTTAACGTAGCGTGGTATAAATAAATAGCATGATAGCATAGTTTTAACAAAACGGTATCCTTACGTTCAGGGCATAGTTTTTCAGGGTGATGATAACGTATAGTGAATGTAAGCTACTTGCAGTTCGGTGGATAGGTGGCCTAAAGCATTGCATCAAAATTGCAATCTAAATTATAAGGAACTAGGGGTTTTACCTATTCCCAGCTATGGGATGGTTAGAGTAAGCAAGTAAGTAAGAAGGTATATTAGCCTAAAATGTCCCACTGCTGGACAAAGGCCTCTCATCTCACTGAAAATATCAGTACAGTGAGGAGGATGGAGGATGGTCATTATTTTGATTTGACTGTGTTTAAGAGAGCATTTTCTAGTCGGAATCTTTCTTTTTATTTTAATAAAATGTTACAAATTGTAAATAGTGTGCGAAGGTATTTTATTCAAACAAGAATTTTCTGTTAAAATTCTTCATTACATTACTGGAGCTCAGTCAAATATCTTGAACTAATAACGTGAAAGAGTGATATTCAAAAGTCGATTCATCATCGACGGAATCTTATTAAGTTAGGTTCAACTCCGTCGGTGAGGCTCATAAAATAACGCGTACCAAAATTGGCCAATCAAGAATATTCTCACGCATCGCCGAGAAACTTTTTCTACTAATATAAAAGCGAAAATTTGCATGTTTGTTACTCTTTCACGCAACAACTACTGAACGGATTTGGATGAAACATTACAGTAATATAGGTTATACATAAGAATAACACATGAGATATATTTTATCCTGAAATTCCCTCGGGAACGGGTACAACGCGGGTAAAACCGTGGGGCGCGGCTAGTTTTAAAAAGACTTACCGCCGCACTCAGGCATGTCCATTAAATCGACACTTAACTAATTGACGTTATTTTTCATACATTACATGTCAAAATCACTCATTAAATCTCTACTAAGGAAGCATCTCTGAGTACAGACGTAAGTGTTGCCATCACATTGCTATTGGTTAAAGTTCTATTCTTCTTCTTCTTCATCGAGTGGATGGTCAACCTGACCAATCCTGGTGTCAGAGTTATAAGAGCCGCCAAAGGCCTCTGACTGGCTCAAAAGTGTTATTAGCGAGCTTGCAATAGAAAACAAACATCACACTGGTCAAATTCCATGTTCCCTTTCTCTGACTTACAAATTAGCTTAATATCAACGACACTTTAGCGAAAAGCTATCGCTTTAAACCTATTTAAAATACCGTCAACGTTATTTGAAAATTTTAGTGCAATTTCACAACTGCACACAGAACTTTGGCAAACTTCCGAAAGTTCCAGCTTACAGGTACTGCGATGCTTAACGACTTCGTTAATGTATAGCAAACTATAGGGACAAGCTATAAGTACGTGCTATAACTCAATGTCCTCAACTTTTCGCGGTTCGGAAATCGGGGCATGGTTTTTAATTAATTCATTTAAAGAGCGATCAAAGTGATATTTGCATTTGCTGTCACAGGCAATGTTTGTGAAGGCAATTTTGAGTAGATTTTTATTTTGAGACTAGCAGCGCCCCGCGGTTTTACCCGCCTTGTGCCCGTTCCCGTGGGAATTTCGGGATAAAATGTAGCCTATAGCCTTCCTCGATAAATAGACTATCTAACAGTGAAATAATTATTCAAATCGGTTCAGTAGTTTCTGAGATTAGCGCGTTTAAACAAACAAACAAACAAAACAAACTCTTCAGCTTTATAATATTAGTATAGATTTTAAAAAAACCGAACGACCGAACTTAAATGCTATTATGTATCTATATATTTAATGTATCTTATATAAAGTTGTGTTCAAACTTACGTACAAAGTAGACCTTCTGATTTAAGAACCACCTCTTTTATCTAAGCCAGTTTAAATCGTCTTTTTCATCACTAGAAGAAGGAATGAACGTCGGGTCATGTCATTCCATATTACTTTTCATTCAACATCATATTATTATTCACATGACATTAATATGTACCCAAATACATAAAATATATCAATAACAATTGTCTGAAAAGGCTTACATTTCCTCGAATTAAAACAAAGAGCATCGCATAATGAAACAAATAAAACTCGTATGTTGTAACAAAAAATGGATCTGTCAAATCTAATAAACATCATCATATCATTCAATTGGAGGATACAATATTGCTTTGCAAACATCATTTTTGTGTTTATCTAAGCTTTATTACGGTGGAATAAGGTCTATATGGGTGTTTTAGTGAAGTTAGTGCCAGCGTAGACCTTAGGGCAAACAGTTGGATAAGCCTGTTGGCACAGTGACAGTAAGGGCGCTTACTGTGTCAGGAGTTGCGGGTTTGATTCCCGCCCGGAGTCAACAATACGTGAAGACAATATAGTAATTTTACTGTGTCTAAAAAGTCAGACTCAAGCTGTCTAAGCTATAGTCTAGGAGAGACTATACTGTGTTGAACAAGACAGTCTCTTAACTGCCTTGAACGATAGTCTGCCATAGTCTGCGATAGTCCGTATTAGAACAGCCTCAACTGCGTCAAACAGTCTACACATAGTATGCGATGGTCCTTATTGGACCTACGATCTATCAAATGTTGACTCCGATATATTTCCCGCCAGATGGTGCTAATCACCGAAACTGGTTTCGACTTTCGATAGAGCGTGTATTTTTTAGCGGAAACGGAAGCGGGTTGAATTCTAGTGGGTATGAATGAAAAATTCATTCCCAGTTGAGTTCTCCTTGATTTAAAGTGATAAATGGTTTTAGTTGGAGTGTGGATGTGAAATTGAAGTAGAAAATGTATTTTTTGAGTGTTTCAGTGAACTCTCAATTTTAAAGTAAACCAAAGTTAACCAGATTCTTTTGAAATAGAGATCTGATAGAGAAGGGGTTTTATTTAACCCTTATTTCTTTAAATTGAATAGTTTGTAATCTAGATACTGCGGGAAATTCGGGATAAATATAGTCTTTAACTGTCCTTTGTTGATTATCCTATAGACACACATTTCATTTAAATCTAACTTATAATTCCTGTGATTTGCGCGTTCAAACAAACAATATACTACTGGTTTCTGAGGGTTCTCCTGTGATAATACTTAATATACGTATTACCTATAAAAAACGTTAAATAGGAATATAAGCTACCTACTTTATGCCTCAATAACAGCGCCCCGCAGTTTTACCCACGTTGTGCCCGTTCCCGTGGAAATTTCGGAATTTTTATACATATAACCCTTCCTCTTGAATCACTATCTATTTTAAAAAACGCGTCAAAATCCATTGCGTAGTTTTAAAGATCTCAGCATACATTCGGACAGACAGACAGCAGAAACCGACTTTGTTTTATACTATTTAGTGAATAATCCCACAGGACCACACACCACAAAAAAACAATACACTACTTTTCAAAATAATAGTACCCACATAACTTTTCCCCGTATCAAAGTTGATAATATAATATAACCTCTTCTTCGTTCCAACTTGATAAAAACAGAAGAAAATGAATTGTTAACGCCGAGTCTGTTCAAGGCAGATGCTTACCTTCTCAGAAACGTTAGTAAGCCTAAAAAGGCGAGGACTTGGAGTATTCTCCAACGTTCTTATGCCGGCTCAGACTGGACACAGACGGCGGTGAAAAATATAGACGAAGACTTATGTTACAACAGGATTTTAGTAGATGAAATACATTTCATTAAAAACGTATTACTACGGGTTTTTTCGGGACAGAAGTTGGTTTTAGTAAGTAACACTTACTTTGATATCCCGACGTTCCGAGTGGATTATACCACCACCCGTGGTCGCAGGTACATCGCACACCACCGAAAAGACACATTTCCCCTCTCTCTCTCTTTATCTCTCTCTCTCTATCTATCTCTCCCTATCTCTATCTCTCTCTCTCTATCTATCTCTCCCTATCTCTATCTCTCTTTATCTTTCTGTATCGCTCTCTCTCTCTGTCTCTCTCTGTCTCTCTCTCTCTATCGCTCTCTCTCTGTCTCTCTCCCTATTCGTGGCTATATGTCCCACATGGTGAAGTTGATACTTCCTCGTTATTTCACTATACTTAAAAAAAATACACGCACACACAGATATCGACGTCGTATTACACCCCCTGTTTTGCGCCGATGGTATACTAATTTTCATAAAATACTCCGTCTAAATATTTTGAATATTCTGCGCCACATAACACCACTAAGGAATAGGCACTCCGATAGACCAGCGACTTATACTCATACAAGTACTTGTTCAAAGAGTTGCGTCAAATTGCCTACCGCTGTGTCATTATTATATTCAACTCTATAAATTAAAAGAACTTACTTAAGTTCGAATAGGCTAGTGGCCAACCCTGGTGTCGTACGTTTTAGACCGCCTACAGACCTTCAACTTGGTCTAACGATTGAAACAACCGGGAAACAAAACGTGACACCCGAAGTGCGGTAGCGCTAGCACTAACTGTCCCTATCGGCCACACGTGGCATAGTTTGTCTAAACGATGCTAGATCATTGCGATTGTTAAGCAACGTGCAGCTCGGCCCCTACTTAGATGGGTGACCGATGATGGCACTTCTATCTAAGCCTTTACCTGGTTCGGTGGACAAGTTAAGCAGTCTGTCCCGGTATGTTTAAAAACTCCGTCACCAGGTGATAGCACAGCACAATTAGGGGGGTTGGAGCGGGTCACTGGCGGGCGGGAGAGTGCCCTCTGAATGAAAGCCGGGAGAGTGGCGTTATAACTACTTTATTTACACAACACTTATCACTATTTTCTACACTAACTTAGTCACTACTTGCTGCAGTCCACCTACTCACTACTTCAGTGTACTACACTAATATCACTACTTGGCACTACTCCCAACTAGCAAAATTGTCCTGGAATACGATTTCATAATGCTATTTGGACTTATATAGCTCCGTTAAAGGTTTTGGTATTTGCTATTGCGCTTTTAACAGCATTAATGAATACCGTTTTTACTTCAGTACGATTAATCCTATAATTTGAACTTATATCGGTATATAGGATCATATTTCGTGGCCACTTCTGGATTAAGACTCCTATAAAAGCTAGTAACAAAACTAATTGCACTCAGGAGTAATCAGTCTGGAAACTCAGACTTATATGCGCCTTTAAGATAACATCTTAGGAGCATTTAAAGCTTAAGACTCCTCGAGGAGCATCTACCAGGAATATATACACTGAGGCGCAATCACTCTTGTTATTTATACTTATAACCTCATCTAGGCTATTTTTTTATGGCCAATATAAGTAAATTTAAGTTAAACTACTGAAAAGCATTTAAACTTCTTATCTGGTTTTACATTACCCTAGAAGTGTATTTTATATCCGCGTTTCAAATATGTATAATTAAATCACTAAGATTATAACAGCTCGCAGTAGGATAAAATGTTTTCTATATTGATTTATCGCATGCCATTATAAGCTTAGATACACTTATAAAGGCTTTCCATAATAGTGTTATAGTCTAAGTAATCTCAAACAATCCTGGTCAAAACTCTTATAAGATCACTTTTGCTTGAAACGACCAATATAGGCTAAAACACGCTTTATATAGTTTCGCAAATTCTATTATAGGATTTGACATCAGCCACAGTGAGCACTGATGTATTAAATTTAATTGGTGAAGAGCGCATCGCGAATTCTGATGAGGGTTCCGGATAAGATAACTGTAGTACTTTAGATGGAGGAGGTTCAGACTACGAAAGTTATAGTGAAAAATCATTGAGCGATTCTGAAAGCGATAATGAGGCAGAACTTTCAGATTACAACAAAGATTTAGAACTGCGTTATTCTATTAAAAACTGGGCCCTAAACTTCAATATTTCTCACGCTGCATTAATCTCTTTATTTGAAGTTATAAATGTAAGAATAAACGATGTTTTGCCTTAAGTTGCACGAACACTACTAGATACAAATAAAGAAAAGCTACACATTACTATTCATTACTATTTCACCCCCAGGGCTCCAGGGTATCCAGGAATATCATCATACTTTTATTTCGATCGTTGGGAACCTGAATAAAATAATTAGATATTAAATAAAAACAATGTTTAAAATAATGTTTAACCTAGCACGCACAACAAACCCTTACAATATTCCTATAACATGCTAAGCTATGAACATCAATAGAGTTTGTTTTTATCTGACAATGTGGAACCCTAATTGGTTACAATATGGCGAATTCTTCGGTTTTAACACTGGCCAATATAGAACCAATATAACTTATATTGGTTTTAAGTCACACTTGGCAATGCTCACAAAAAAAAATGGTAACTTTTCATGATATTTTCATAATAAAATATTAAATATTAAAATGTAAATAAGTTAATAACAAGAGGCGCTTTAAAATTTTAATTAAAACCATGATAGAATTTTCGGAAAATTCACATTCCCCTACGAATATACACCAGACTAACAATAATAAGCTTTTGATTTCCTACTATGGTTGACATTCATTAATATTAAATTAAACTTAGTTATATTTACACAAACTATACCCTTAATCAAATAGTTAAAACAATTCCTGAACAGAATTCGAGCATTGCGAGGCGCGTATTCATCTCAAATTATCCTATAATTTACTTATATTGGCATTTGCAGGACTAATTGGATTGACGTAATTCTAATATAGGAGCAATATAGGCGTAAACGGCATTGAAGCGGTCTATTATAAACACGATATAAGTAAAAGTTTACTTATAAAATGGGCCCTTTCCCGGACTTATTAGCGGATATAAGTCTCTTATAGTCCTACGGAATAGTGCTCCTGGAGATAGTAATGAAACCACTTTTTGCTAGTTGGGCTGTTTCTTGCTTCTTGTTCCGATGTTCACTTGACCGCTGCTGGAGACTGACTGCGTGCTGACTCAAAAATGCCACCGCTTTTATGCGATCTTATCGCTATCTCGACGGTCGGGCGGCGCGTGAGTATTGTTTTACGCCCGGCCAATCACTATTTAGTGGGAGTGGCAACGTGTATGCCGTCCTTGTCTTTTGATCTAAACAGGTTGAGACTTGTTCGGACTTGTCTGAACCTGTCGGTGGCTTGAGTTTTGTTCAACTCTCTTATACAAATACTATCTTATACAAATGCTCTCTTATATAAATGCTCTATCTTGCATACTAATCTAGGTACATTTTTACAAAGATTAATATAAATAACAAATAACAATGATAGACTAATGAACAATTAACTCCGAATAGTATAAGTTTGTGCTATTAAAATCCTTTAAACAATTCAAAGCATAGTAGCTAAGCGTAGTCTTCCATACACTTATTGACATGTTTTCTAACTTATGACTTAATCGTTAATTCGTCGCTAACATTCTCCCCCACGGTGCGTAGCACTGCTTCCTCGGGATGCGACGATGACGCTGGAACCAGTATGACGACTCGACGCGTTGCTCGGCGGAGTATTCCTCCCGATGTCCGCACGTCCAGTACTCTTACTCTTCCGTCTGGCCCAGGATAAGTCTTAATTACTTCTCCGCGGGGCCACGAGTTTCGTGGCAGCGTGTGATCCGTGATTAACACGATGTCTCCCTCTTTGGGGTCGTTCGTTTCTTTCCCCTGCACTCTTCTTGGCATCAAGAGTGGTAGGTATTCTTTCACCCACCTCTGCCAGAAGTGATCGGCTAGCCGTTGCGAAGTTTTCCAGTTGGCTTTACCGATCAGGTCCTTATCGTTGAATTCTCCTGGCGCCATGGCTCCGCATGATCTTCCTAGCAGGAAGTGATTTGGCGTCAGGCTCTCTTCGTCGGTGGGGTCGGTGCTTACTGGGGTGAGCGGTCTCGAGTTTACGATGTGCTCGACCTCCGCCAGCAGCGTCTGTAGAACCTCTTCTGGGGGGTTTCTCTCGTTGAGAACTGCCGTCAGTGCTGTCTTTACCGAACGCACGAGTCGTTCCCAGGCGCCTCCCATGTTTGGACACCCAGGGGGAATGAACTTCCACTTGACTCCCCTCTCGTGCGCGGCTTCCTGCAGCTCTCGGTTGGCTCCGACGAAGTTGGTGCCGTTGTCGCTGAATATGACCTTCGGGGTTCCTCTTCTGGCGGCTAGGCGACGCAATGCCATAATCATGGAGCTGGTACTTAGAGAGGGCACCAGCTCTAGGTGCACTGCTCTAGTGGTGAGGCAAGTGAACAGCGCTCCCCAGCGTTTCTCCACTCTTCTTCCGACGGCGACTTGCATAGGACCGAAGAAATCTACGGCTGCATGAGAGAACGGAAACTGATGGTGTTTCAGTCTCTCGTCCGGTAGATCGCCTGTCGGAGGCACTTCTGGCGCGCTCTTCCTCACTCTGCACCATTGACAGTTGCGCGCGATTTCCTTGATTGTTGCCCGCAGACCCAGTATCCAATATTTCTGTTGGATCTCGTTCATCACCGTGGCGGTGTTTGCGTGCAGGAACTTCTTGTGGTAGTGTTCCACGATGAGCCTCGTAATTCGCTGCTTCCCATGCAGAACGATCGGGTTCATCTTTCTTCCAGTGTCATCGTGGAACTTCATCGTTCTGCTTCTTAGTTTTATGATCCCGTCGTTTCCCATGTAAACGTCGATCTTCTTAAGTCGACTAGAATTCTCCAGGGGTTTCCCTTCTGCCAGAAGTTTCGCGTCGGCTGGAAAACTCTCCTTTTGACTCGTGGTCACTAGCATCTCTTCGGCCTTCCGGAGATGTTCTTCCTCCAGTGGAACGTACGGGTATTTTCGCTTTACCTTGTCGACCGGTCGAGACGGGACTTGGCTCTTCTTCCTGGCCTTCTGGGGCCTCCATGCTTCGTCTTTGGGACGACCGACGACGTTGACCACCTTCCGAACCTTCCTCAATAGCTTGTGGGCGAAGGCAATCACGCGAGCTGTGACTCGCAGCAAGCGCTCCCAACTCGAGAACCGGCCTGGGTCGATCAAGTTTTCTTTGGTCGTCGTCGTCATCAACACCCTGGCGTTGATTCTCTCTTCGGGCATGTCGGCTTCTGGTTTGAAGTTTCTAAACGGCCATTCTTCTTCAGGTCGACGGAGGAACGCTGGGCCTTGGAACCACCTGGCGTTGATACTGAATTCTGCCGGGGTTCCCCTCGTGGCATCGTCCGCTGGATTATCTTTGGTCGGCACCCATCTCCAGTCATTGGGCTCAGTTTTCTCTTCGATCTCTGCTAATCGATTGGCTACGAAGGTTTTGAACTTTCTGGGTTCTGCCTTAATCCATTGCAACACCGTGCTGGAGTCTGTCCAGTAGGTCTTCGTAATAATCTCTAGTTGCATTTCTTCTTGGATCGTAGCCGCCAACCTGCTGCCGAGTAGAGCTGCTTGCAGTTCCAGTCTTGGGATCGATACTGGTTTCGTGGGGGTTACTCTTGCCTTCCCAGCTACCATTGAAATGTGGACCTCTCCCCCAGGTCCGATTGTCCTCCAGTACACCACCGCCGCGTATGCTTCTTCGCTCGCGTCGGTGAAAGTATGGAGTTGCCCTTTGCCGCCATACGGTGAGACGCATCTTGGGATCCGGAGTTCGGTCAGGGCTGCTACCTCTTCAAGGTATTTCAACCAATATAGCCTCTGCCTCTCGTCGATGGCTTCATCCCAATCGATTTTGGATCTCCAGATATCTTGTATTAGCTTCTTTCCTTGTATTAGGACCGGCGTGGCGAATCCTATTGGGTCGAAGGTGGACATTACAGCACTCGTGACCTCTCTCTTGGTCGGTGTCCTGCTCCCTTCTATTATCTCTTTAGGCGTCTTCTTGAGTCCGAGGGCGAATGCTAGTGTGTCTTCCAACACCAGCCACCTTAGTCCCAGAGTCTTTGCTTCTTTAGTGAGCTCCAGGGACTCTTCTTTGTTCGTGTCTCCAATCTCGATCAGCACGTTGGGGTCATTACTGGCCCATCCCTTCAACTGGAAGTTCGCCTCCTCATGAATTTTTTTCACTTGTCTTGAAATCTCTTTGGCTTCGGCTGTGGTGGAGAAGCTTTGCAGATAATCATCCATGTAGTGGTTCCGATTAATCGCCTTCACCGCTTCTGGATGAGCTTCTGCGTGACCTTCGGCGTTTTTGTTCATAACATGAATCGCCGTAGCTGGTGACGACGCGGCTCCAAATGTGACTGACGTCATTCTCAGTTCTTCTGGCTTCCCGTCTCTTCGGTTCCCGCGCCACAAGAACCTTAAGCTGTCTCGGTCTTCTTCCCTTATCTTAATCCGAAGAAACATGTCTTGGATGTCCGCCATGACAGCTATCGGGCCTTCTCTGAAGCGCAGCAGGACGCCGAAGAGTGATTGGAGTAAGTCGGGACCAGTCAGCAAGGCGTCGTTCAGGCTCTTCCCTTCGAACTTGGCAGCTGCGTCGAAGACAATTCTAGTCTTCTTTTTTACAGGATGCTCCACAGCAAAGTGAGGTAGATAGAATGTTCTTCCTTTTGGCGAAGTTGCAGGCGCTTTCTCCGCATACCCCTTTTCTACCAAATCCTGCATGTGCTTCTCATAGCACGTCTTAAGCTCTTCATTACGATCCAGCTTCTTTTCGATGCCGAGCAGGCGTCGAAATGCTTGGTTGTAGTTGTTGGGCAGCGCTTCGCCTTCTGTCTTCCATAAGAGTCCAGTTTCGTATTCTCCAGTTGGCAGCTTCTTCGTAGTGCTCTCCAGGATCTCTAACGCTCTTCTGTCACTGTCGTTCGTAGGCAGTTGATTCCGGATCCCGAGAGATTCCAACTGGAAATAATCTCTGATAACTTCTTCTATATCTTCTTTGTCGTTCGCTGATCTGCCATAGTGAATGAAGTTCACGAAGGAGTTCGCTCCGCTTTCACACCCATGCAGCACCCAACCCAAGCCAGTGAGGGAGGCTACGGGTTCGGATGGTTTACCTTTCTTGAGTCTTCTTGTTACTATGAGACCCCAATTGTCTTGACCTATTAACAGCTTCGGCCTCTCGGTGGCGTATAGTAGCTGATCTTGAATCTTCTTTAGGTGCCGACAATTTCTTACAGTGTTCTTGTTTATCGCTTGCTCTGACAGTCTCAAGTCGTCGATAGTTCTCGCGGTGATGGACCTTTTAAATCTTTCATGAGCTCCTTTGATCTTCAGGTTGATCTTCTGAGAGCCTTCTTTCTTCATCACCTTTCCGCCGACTGTCTCGATTGTCAGTGTTGTTTTATCGCCTTTGGCGCCAATTTCTTCGGCTATGGATGAGTCCAGGAGCGTCACTGTTGACCCCTCATCCAGAAGTGCCAGCACTCGCACTTGACCCTTCGGACCGTACAGATCCACCGGCAAAATCTTGAGGTAAGCTCTTTCTTCTCCCCTGGCGTCGTGAACGGACGCGACCTTTTCTTCTCTGCTTGACTCTTTCTCAGGGGGTGTCGGTGATCTGTCGGAGTGTAGAATGGTGTGATGCCATCTTCCACACTTCTTGCAGACTGGTGCTCTGCAATTCATTCTCGAGTGCTTGAACCGAAGACACTTGAAACAAAATCTTGACTTCTTGATCATGTTCCACTTCTCGTCCAATTCTGCTCCCTTAAACTTGCTGCATTCCAATGGGAAATGCTCTTCATCGCAGAACGGACACGATTTCTTATATCTTTCTCGAGGTACTTCTTGAACCGAGTGTACGGGTTTCCTTGGCACTTTTCTTTGCTCCGAAACCATTTCAGGGGGAGCGTAGTCTCCGCACATCTCGGCTTCTTTTTCGAGAAAGTCCTTGACGAGTACCAATTCTTGTACTTCTTCATCTTTTCTGCTTCCGTGGTATGCGAACCATCTGTACTTCATAGTTGGTGGCATCTTTTCCACGACAACTTTCAATGTTTCAGGAGAGCAGAGGTATTGCGGCTTTCTTAGTGCTTTGATGGTTTCTATGGCGTTCCTTACTCTGTTTGCGAACACACATACATCACCCGGGTTCTCGCTGACCCTGGCTAGACTTTTCAACTTTTCAAGCTCCATCAGTGCTATGGCTCCAGGTCTCCCGAATCTTGCTTCCAGGCTCTTGATGACTTCGCGTGGGTCATCGGCGGTGAACAGCAGACTTTGGACGGCTTCTCGGGCTCTCCCTTGTATAGCTCTTCTTAGGCGCGCCAGGTTCTGAGCGTCGCTTAAGGAAGTAGCTGTATCTTCATACGACCTTTTGAAGGCCAACCATTCCTCGCTGTTCCCATCGAAATAAGGAAGCTCGAAGTGTCTCGGTGAGACGGTGTCTTGTGGTTTCTCTGAAAGCTTGAGTATTACTCGGGCCAATTCCTGGATATCACTTGTATCCTCTTTCTTGACTGGCTTGCTCTCTTCTTTCGGTTGCTCGTCTGTTTGGACGAACCACCTTTCCACTTCTTGCGATCGTTCGAAGACTTCTTCTTCTATGCCATCTTCCCCGTCTGAATCTTCCGCAGCTAATAGTTCCAATTCAGCTTGAGCAACTTTTGTCCTTGCTTGAGCTTCCTCTAGTTCCCGTAAGGCTAATGCCATTCTGGCTTGTGCTTCTGCCCTCTTACGGTGTGACGAGCGCGTGGATCCTACGTCTACGTCACGGGCTTGCCTCGTGGGGAGTGGTAGCGAACTGTCATCCGTTGATGGAGGAATATTTCTTCGCTGCATTATCAATGCAATGCGCTTATCTTGATTCTGCGGTGCGGGGTGGCCACTTTCTTGACGAGTCATTCTCCTTTCTCCTGCCGCGCGGCTTCGGACGGCGCGCGCTGAAGGGGCGGAGAGCGCGGGGGTAGCGGGCGCCGGGGACGCGTGCGTCGATGCGGCGGGCAGCGATGCGGCGGGCGCCGGGGCGGCGGGCAGCGATTCTATACCAGTAGTAGTTTTCTGTAGTGTCTGGTGACCGTGTGCGCCAGGTGGCGGTGACCTCCTTGTGAGCGTCGATTTACTTGCTATCGATGCGTTCGTATCAGTAGAGCTCGTAGAGTCGTGCGGCGTATTCACACTCCAGTTTGAAGATGCGATACTTTCTTCTGTAGTCTTCGAACGCGCTGAGCCCGACCTCGTAGAGGGCATTGTTCCCGGTTCTTGAAACCCGATCCGGCTCGAAGGACCAGCTGATAGCACAGCACAATTAGGGGGGTTGGAGCGGGTCACTGGCGGGCGGGAGAGTGCCCTCTGAATGAAAGCCGGGAGAGTGGCGTTATAACTACTTTATTTACACAACACTTATCACTATTTTCTACACTAACTTAGTCACTACTTGCTGCAGTCCACCTACTCACTACTTCAGTGTACTACACTAATATCACTACTTGGCACTACTGTTTCTTGCTTCTTGTTCCGATGTTCACTTGACCGCTGCTGGAGACTGACTGCGTGCTGACTCAAAAATGCCACCGCTTTTATGCGATCTTATCGCTATCTCGACGGTCGGGCGGCGCGTGAGTATTGTTTTACGCCCGGCCAATCACTATTTAGTGGGAGTGGCAACGTGTATGCCGTCCTTGTCTTTTGATCTAAACAGGTTGAGACTTGTTCGGACTTGTCTGAACCTGTCGGTGGCTTGAGTTTTGTTCAACTCTCTTATACAAATACTATCTTATACAAATGCTCTCTTATATAAATGCTCTATCTTGCATACTAATCTAGGTACATTTTTACAAAGATTAATATAAATAACAAATAACAATGATAGACTAATGAACAATTAACTCCGAATAGTATAAGTTTGTGCTATTAAAATCCTTTAAACAATTCAAAGCATAGTAGCTAAGCGTAGTCTTCCATACACTTATTGACATGTTTTCTAACTTATGACTTAATCGTTAATTCGTCGCTAACACCAGGGTTGGTCACTACTCGATAAAATGAATTAATATATTCGGTCATCGTAGTTTGCATGTACACGAATAGCTCAAAAATAATTACGTAATTAAATCATAATGTATGTAACTTAGTAAATAAATTAAGCCATCAAAGATAATTAACTTTTTTTACTAACACTAATGTTTACAACTAACATGAGTCCGATCTGGTAAAATTAACATGGCCGCCGCATGCGACGATTACTACAAAATATCATAATATACAAAAAGATAAATATCTAACTCCAATTTCAACGTTTTGTTTGTTTCTGGGATTCGAGGTGGGGTCGTACTGTTAGCGGGGGAAGATATAGTTGTAGTGAATCTATCTTAACGTATTCTAGGAGCTACGATTAAATAAAACGTATAAGGGTCAACGCTGCGAGCGTGCGCCCGTCGCGGGCGCCCGCGACGATTCACTTTTGTATAGATCCGCGGCGTGCGCACGCTTAACGCAGTGTCGGCCCTAAGAGTAATAGCGACTGTCGTTCACTTAATTCAGTTGGTACTATTTCTTAGATGCGTATAAAATTGCTTATAATAATATAAGCAGCACCCCTCAGTTATTCCCCGTGTTGCGCCCGTTCCGTTAAGAATTTCGGGATAAAAAATAGCCTACACCTTCCCGTTGAATATGGCTATCTATTACAAAATTATTCAATACAAGAATTATTCAAATCGGATTGGTAATTTCTGAGATTAGCGCATTTAAACAAACAAACTCTTTAGCTTCATTATATAAGTATTGATAACATTCATCCATCTCCAAGATATAAAAAATATATTCTCAATATGTACCTTATATGGTGTTTCTGATCACGAACCAATTAAAGTTTTTTGTTTCATGATTTCGAATAACTTCAGAATAGTTATTTTTGTCACAAAGGTATCAATTAATTTTGTAAAAAATAATTCAATTTCAGAAAAGTTATTCAAATTAAATATTCCGCTACTAGTGTGACCAAAACCTTACCGAGTAAAATGTATATTTTCCGCTCAATTATACCGCGAGGGTCGTCACGCAAAATCATTAATTTTCGGGGTTGGTTCACCGAAAAATTTGTCACATGCAAATCTTTGTCATAGGGCGGGCGGGAGCTGGCGGCGAAGAGATCGTACACAAGACTTGGGCGGATTACAAGTTTCGAGTAAAGTAAGATAGAAAGATGTATGGGCAACTTTTCACCAGCTGTGGGACAGTTTAAAAAGATATTAGTCTGTAATGTCCACTGAAGATATCCGTACAGTGAAGAGGATAAGACATAATCACCACGCTTGCAAAAATGCGGGTTGGTGATCTCAAACTCGAGCCATGTTTGAAAAGTAGGAAACATATTTACACTCGACCCGGGAATTGAACCCGGGACCTCAGTCTTGCTACGCGAGTTCACCACTGGACCACCGAGGCGTGGGAGAGTATAGGTTAGGTAAAAAAGTAAAGTAAGTCTCTAAGATTCTATTGTGAGCAAAGGCACTTAAAGTTCGAGTAGGTTTGTGACATAGCCTGGTGTCAGAATTTTTAGACAGATGTAACCAAAATGAATACACATTAAATGAAATCAAACGAAAACCCTCTTTTTTAAGTCGGTTGCAGAGTTATGAAATTACCTTCCCATTGTTTACACCCATTTTTATTACTAACTCTCTTTACTAATGCTCTTTCTAATGTCCCTACTTAAACATTGTCCAACATAAACAATCTCCCATTAAGCTGAGAAGTGCATTAAACAGTTTTTAATAGCATACATGCAACTTAAGGCACGATTATAGTTAGTCGTTCGCTGTAGAGTAAGTTCTTACAGGTTCGCCTAAACCCCGATATAATCTAAGTATTGAAATAACCGAGACCGACGATTTAACGTGGTATTCAGATAGAAATGCCAACGGTAAAAGCTGAATTGTAATGAATACGGTGAATGTTAAGCAACTTTCTTGGATGGGAGGCCGAAACTGGCAATTCTATGTGAGTGCTACCGTGCTTCGGAGAGCATGTTAAAACAGTCGGGCCCAGTTGTTTCAATCAATCAGACCATGTCGAAGGCCTTTAGGCGGTCTAAAAACTCCGACCAGGGCTGGCCAACTAGCCTACTCGAACTTACACGAAAAAAAGAAACACAATTGAAACACTATCGACGATCGGGTTAGACGAACGTAGTAGTATATGTAGGGTCTTATAAACTATTGATTAATCTGTGATTTCCTCATTGTACTATGCTGTAATAACTATTGTGAAGCTGTGGTAGTCTGGGCTTCATCAAAGTGGTTCTATTCGTTTATTAATGTAACTACGAGTTGATATCGGAGTTAAGTAGTTTAGCGATTTAGTTCGGCAGAGGGGACGCTTAATTTACCTACTTTTTAGTCGCAGATTTATCAACTAGATGTATTATAAGGTTTAGATAATGTTGAATGTTTGTAGCTATTATATATCTCTGTAAAGATTTTAATTTAACTTCCTGACTTGATCGAGATTTTTAACCATTTAACACCAAACAAACAGTGTCAAAAATAGGATTAGAAACTAGGTACATTATCGCACAACGAATCAGGATTTTTGAACTTAATACTTTATGCCACAAAGATTTAAGATTGTGGGGAAGACCAAGACTCTGTAAAAGGTGTATCTTTGTGACCTTTACATAATAGTAATGACGAAACACATTTTTTGTACAAAAACTGTATTGTAATGTTTATGTGAAACAACGATCTGATCGTGTAGGCACTTTTACCTACAAACTACTAACCCTTCTGCCTCTCTGCTCTATGTCAAGCTAATAATACCCGATCCCAAAGTTACACATTAAGGAGTCGTTTACTCGTGAGGTTTCACTAAACAATTATTTATGCTGTTTTTAGTTCCAAACAGCTAGTTTTAATAGCAACAGTTTCTGCTTTCCGAGTGCAACTATAAATACAGAGTGCTTATGTTACAGTTCAAGTTGCTTTTCAGTTAAGTTGTTATTGTAAGAATGATGAGAGCCTAAGCAAAACTTAAGCGTATGACACACATAGTGCGGGTGCCGCCCAGTGCGGGTCGGGTGACGTTGTACTAATTTGTGTGACAGGTGTCACTGGCCCGCAGCGGGCTCGCTGCTACCTTTCATACAAATATAGGGAATACAACGTCACGCGACCCCACCCGCGCGGCACACGCACTATGTGTGTCTTGCACTCAAGATCAGCTTAATATTGCTTCGGTTCAAACTGCAATTAGACAGACACCAGGGATGGCCAGTAACCTACTCGGACTTACCTAGTAGAAGATAGAGAAACGAATGTCTCACTTAGAACAATAAATATAAACTAACAAAGGAAGTGATAGTTTCATGAACAATGTTTTATTTATTTCAGAAGTTTTAATGTGCTTTCAACTTGCAAATAAAGTGTGAATAGAGCTTTTTAGCGCTTCGCGAGCTTTTTGTAAGCGTTAAAAGTTTAACTTAGAATTAATGTTTTTGTTTTTAACGTACTGAGTAATGCAACGTCATCATTTTGTTAAGGGTAGGTACTTACTTACATTGCAGTGATAAGTAAAAGTAAATTCGTGTTGGTTAGTGCCCAACCCTGGTGTCGGAGTTTTTAGACCGCCTAAAGGCCTCCGACGTAGTCTAACGATTGCAACAACCGAGACCGACAATTTAACGTGCACTCCCCACGGTAGCGCTCGGATAGAAATGCCACTATAGGCCACCCATCCGTGTAGGGGCCGAGTTGAACGTTGCTGGACAATCGCAATTAACTAACATCGCTAAGTAAAACTAGGCCACTAGCAGTTTTAGTGGTGTGCTTTATTTATTGTGTTGTTGACGTATAAAACTCCTCAGTACACTGATATCTTCAGATGAGAGGCCTTTGTTGCTTAATTAAACGCAAATTCTTATTTTTGCTTTAGGTATATTTCATTGCAAAATGGTTTTATTAAGACCCTTTTTCAAAAAAGGTCTCAAATACTCATAAAAATATGAAAAAAAAAAATTTTGTCATTATTTTTTCCTTAAAAAGCCATATATACATTATGAATCTTCATACCCACGTTAAAACCAAATAATGCACTCCTAATCTACTTACTATTCAATTAAGCCTGCGTGCGCTGCTAACCGTACCAAGCACATTAACCACTGTCACGGTACCGTCAGCAGAGTAATTAGCTGGATCACAGAGAATTTGTCAAACAAAAAGTTTTAGGGATGGGACATTGATTCTATTGCCAGTCTTATTTTCTTTTGTATGAGTTCAAGACTTTTATCGATACTTGAATGAATCGAGATTGCTTAGAATGAGCTTTTATGATTGTTGATAAGTTACCATGTTAATAAAATAAAATATTAATGACTTCCAATATTGTAAGTTGGTTAAAACTTGATAAGATTTTTTTAATATATTAAAATGCCCATCATCTTAAATGAGGAAATAAAAATGAAAATCACATTAAAAATAATAATGTGACCTATTTTACGTTATACCAATATTAAAATTACGTCTTGATAATAAATATTCCTCAATATCCGTACATTAAAAGCCTTTGTCTGTAGTGTACAGTACTATTAATTATTTTATGTACCCACAACTTAATTTTAACTGCCTATTTACTGAATTGCCATTTATGAGACTTGAAAAAGTCTCGATCTAAGACGCGTCTTGAAAATCGCCCGACCCTACAGCCAACACAATTTATTGATTTCTCATACGTGCCAAGACTAAGTTAGCGTCGCCTTAATTACAACAACAAATTGTTTTTAAAAACAATAACGTTTTCTGTTCCCTTTGTTCGTTTTTATATTTGGAACTGAAATAATTTAGTGACGGAATTTTCAAGTATTTTGCAATTGGGTCCGAGGCCTATTTATTGAAAGTATAGTGCGCGTTGCCCTGAGAATTTCGGGATGAAAAATAGCCTATAACCTTTCCGTTGAATGTGGCTATCCATTACAATAAGAATTATTCAAATCGGATGGGTAGTTTCTGAGATTAGCCCTTACAAACAAACAAAGTTAGGAACGTTACCTCTTTATAATATAAGTATCTACCTATAGATTTTGTAACTAAACAAATTTAGCCGCCCACAGAGTGTATTTTGATATGAAAGCCTTAAGTTATTGTTTAAAACAATATTCATATAACAAGAACTCCAGTAAGGTCTTACAATACTCGTAGAACCTCTAGTTTCCCTAAACTTCTAAGGACCCGATCAAATTTCGGAAAGTCTATGACGACGTAAGACAAAAGCTTAGCAAGAAATAAATTAAACTAAAATTGAAATATGCGTGAATTATTTCCATAAATTGCATTTTATTACTTAAAGTTTTGAGCCACAGTGTAGAGTTATACGGTAGGTCGAGTTTAGCTAACTTTGTTGGGTATCGCATCAAAGTGTAATGTAAATTTGATGCTAGTGAAAAAATATGAACACAGTCCGCTTTTTAAAATAAGTTGGGTATATTTCCGTGTTTTTTTGACTAGAAGTAATTTATAAAATTATTACTTACTTACGTACCTACTTAGAAAGGGGACCGATACGGGCATTTTTATCTGAGCGCTGCCGTTCTTCGGAGGGCATGTAAAATTGTCAGTCGCCGTTGTTTCAATAGACCATGTTTGAGGCCTTAAGGTGGCCACTAACCATTTACTTTTATTTTCTATAGTTTATAATTAATATGTATGCGAAATGTTATTTAATAATTGTCATAATACCCATAATGTTATATTGTAGTTAGTAAACAAGTGCCTAGTTCGTAACTACCTACTGTTTCTGCGAACACCCTAGCGGGGTGTCGCTTATGTGACTAAATTGCAAATAATATATTTTGAATTTGAAAATTAGTTACGTTTACCTACTGTATACTCTACACTGTGGCACACTACGACCGGGTAAAGTTGTAATTGGCTCTTTGTCGTCAACTTATATTTCATAATGGAGTACGACGCCCATCCGAAGAGGATGCACACATCTGCTATTTATTACTTTCGCTAATTGATTTCTTGATACCGGTTTATCATCTTATTTATATGGTTCCTTCCTGTGAGGAAAAATAACAATAGAAACAGGGTGTTATTTGATAAGTATTATACGTAAATGCACTGAAAATAACCTAATAGAAATTATATACTCTACATATAACTATATACCGGTCGGAGGTCTTTAGCCGGTCTAAAAATTTCGACACCAGGGGGTTGGCCACATACCTATTCGAAATAAATGAATGACTATGATAGTAAAGCGAAATAGTTATTATATGTTTCTCTTTGATTGCATTATTCTTTGAAACTACGAGTCTGATTGGAATAATTCTTTTTTCAACGTCTAACTCCATTCAAGGGTACCTACTACTATACATTTTTATCCCGAAATTTCGTCAGGAACGGGCTCAACACAGGAAAAACCCCAACGCAATGCTAGTTAAAATATAAACTTGGAATATAAAACGCTAAATATCTTGTCTTACGTGTTGTTTCGGGTAACCTCGTATCTTTTACGGTGAGATATAAATTCGTCTCTTTTTATAGGATACATTTACTGAGCAACATGCAAGGAGACCTTTGAATGTAGGATTTAAATCTATTGCTTAGGGTCTAGACAGACGGACTGCAATTCAACTGCAATCCGACTGCCAAATGGCAGTTCAGATGCAGTTTGAATGCAGTTGGCTCGACTGCAATCAAACTGCACGTCGACGGGCAGTTGGCGTGCAGTTGGATTGCAGTCTGAGTGCAGTTACAACGACTAACTGCACTCAGTCGGATTGCAGTTGAATTGCAGTCCGTCTGTCTAGACCCTTAGACTTTTTAGGCTAGGTCTAGACTTGATGGGTGTTTGAATTCTGTTGTATATTCTGTTACGTGTAGATTGTATGTAGCCATAACTTGGTATAGCAAAATCAAAAGTTATCTACTAGTTTCTTAAGTTCAAGCGAACACTACTCATGTTGAATTGAAACTATGTTTAACGATATACTTCGCTGTTATTTTACATTTTTATCTGACGTTCCGGTCCCTTTACAGGAACCGTGGTCACAAAAAACTCATGTCATGTCAGATAAAAATCCTAACTAATATTATAATTGCGAAAGTAACTCTGTATGTCTGTCTGTCTGTTACGCTTTCACGCCAAAACTACTGAACCGATTTGAATGAAACTTGGTACACAGTTAGTCCAGAGCCTGAAAAGGACATAGGCTACTTTTTATCGCGAAATTCTTCCGGGAACGGGTACAACGCGGGCTTAACCGCGGGGCGGGGCACAATGAGTACTCTAGCACAGTTGAAATAGTTAAATTCCAAATGGCCAACCATACGCCATTACCCAAATCTCTTATTGAACATTGAGTTAATTTAAAAAGTAATTGGATCATTTTTACTAAATAGCTCTTTGAGGTTTAAATTATAAAAATGTACCAAAATCCGTGTCTATGATAATAGAGGTGTGTAGAGGAATGTTGTGGGCTATATAGACCAGAGATCAGGCGAGGGAAAAGTGTGGAACATTATGGTACTAATGAATTGTCTATTGTTTTACCCTTTCAGATCCAGGCTAGAGAAATAGCGAGATGAGTCTTCTTTTGTTTTGTCACTTTAAATCCTACTAATCCTACCGTACTAATATTATAAATGCGAAAGTTTGTGAGGATGGATGTATGTTTGTTGCTCTTTCACGCAAAAACTACTGAACGGATTTGGATGAAACTTTACAGTAATATAGGTTATACATCTGAATAACATATGGGATATATTTTATCCCGAAATCCCTGCGGGAACGGGTACAACGCAGGTAAAACCGCGGGGCGCAGCTAGTAGGTATATAAATACTAGCTGCTCCCCGCGGTTTTACCCGCGTTGTGCCCGTTCCGGTAGGAATTTAAGAACCGCTCGGCCGATTGTGTGCAAACATCACATAAACCATCTACTTAATAGTTTGAACAAAGCCTAAACATTTGGTTTGGATAGGTGAGCCCGTTCTCGAGTTATAGGTACCTAACATACAACGAAAAGTGGCATTAATTTTTATATAGAGATGTATTCATACAACTTATTTCTGTTACATAATAGCTGTGCTTCGCGACTTCACCTGCATCGCACTCGTTACCGTGGGAATTTCAGGAAACTTTATCACTTATGTGCCCCGCGGTTTCACCCGCAGCGCCCCCGTTCCCGTGGGAATTTTGAGATTTTTATTCCTTATTTTTCTTATATAAAAACCTTGTCCTGACAATAAGGAACACATTAAAAAAAGAATCATCCAATTTGGTGCAATCGTTCTGAAGTTATGCGCTTACCATCACATTTTGCGATTCATTTTTATATTATAGTTTATCCTATTCCCGACCAACGGAGGCTGGTAGGGGAATATCTATCTGAGCGTTACCGTACTTTGGAGGGTACGTTATATTGCCGGCCCCGGTTGCTTCAATCATCAGACCATGTCGGAGGTCTTTAGGCGGTCTTAGACCATATAATTTGCTAGCAGACCCAGCAGAGTTTCTTACCCATTCTACCTGCTGATGTTTTCCGAATGGGTGGTACGTTCAAAAGAGCCTCTATGGGGCCAAAACTGAATAAAAATATTTGACTTTGACTTTGACTTTGACACTAGGGTTGGGCACTAACCTACTCGAACTTAGTTATTAATTTTAGAAGCTTGGACTGTTGAGGTCATTGTACATGTTGCATGCGATCTACTTAAATAAAATAATCGCGTTTTTAACGATCAGAAGTCACTTAAAACTGACTGATCTATACATTTAGTTTCACTTTAAAACATTTAGCTCTAATTCACCGTTTTAACTGAACTCGATCAATCAACTTTAATCCTAGTTCACGACCACAAAGATCAAGATTGCAAAATTGATTCACTTAAACCGATGCCAGTTGATCGTGATTCGAAATATAAACGACGAATTGACACTTTACTTTTTGTTTCGATTGTCTTGTTTCATGGCCCCAAAATGGTGGATAATTTTCGTCCCGAATGTGGAATTAATAAAATGTTTCACCTCCCAGCGTGCGGTGGCCAGTCATTATGTATTATTATAATACATTAGTACACGTGTTTGATTGTTAAAAGAACATTATTGTCAAATTATGCTTTTTGGAGAAAATATCACAATATTCATGATAAAAAAATATTCGTAAAAAGTTTTTCTGATGATGAACTAAATGTTTCAACAAATCGTCCTTTCTGAAGTCGGTAAAGATAAGAACTCCATAAACAAATGGTATTCTTTACATTCTATTTGGTTGTTAACTGCTAACATATATGATAACTATCAGTGCCCCGCGGTTTCACTCGTGTTGTGCCCGTTTCCGTGGGAATTTCAAGATGAAAAATAGCCTATAACCTTCCCGTCAAATGTGACTATCCATTAGAAAAATAATTATTCAAATCGGATTAGTAGTTTCTGAGATAAACGTGTTCAAACAAACATAAAATCAAACTCTTCCGGTTTATTATACTATTACTAGCTGCGCCCCGCGGTTTCACCCGTGTTGTACCCGTTCCCGTGGGAATTTTGGGATGAAAAATAGATGTTGGCCGATTCTCAGACCTACTCAATATGCTCACAAAATTTCATCAAAATCAGTCAAGCCGTTTCGGAGGAGTATGGCAACGAAAACTGTGACACGAGAAAATTTTATATATAAGATAGGTGTGCCATGAACATACAACACGGATTTAAACTAGGTAAAGTCGGATCAAAGTCTTGTCAAAACTGTCCTATAAAAATGACAGAGCACCATAAAGTACGTGGTGATTACGTACTTTTAATTCTCCTCACTGTACTGATATCTTCGGTGATATGAGAGGGCTTTGTTCACCAATAAGGCAAACAGGCTAATACTTTTCTCGAAGTGACAAAATCGAAGTAAATTTAGATCAAGTTGGGATCGGAGTGGAAACAGATCATGTAGGTGGTAACCCCGCAGGTCATAAACACAGATAAAACAATACCAAAACCCGTTTTATACTGAGTAAATAAAGATTTTATTTACTTAGTAGAATCATAAATATACGTATGTATGAGTAAATAAATCTCGTTTCTTGGGAAAATGTGAGTTTACCCGCATTTATTATCACGCCTCAAACGCGGCACGTGACACCGTTCTACCCTCATAATTAAACTTTTTACATTTTCATTTACTTTACGCCTCCAGCTATTATTACATTTGGGGAGAATTTTCACTTTTCAGGTTGTTTTATTACTGTGTCTTTATCAGTAAGATGGTGAGGAATGATAGATGAAACTCGGCTGCGTCAAGCTTAATCAAAATTTTGATTAGCCAGGTCGAGCGAAAACATGTTTCCTACTTTTCAAACATGGCTCGGGTTTGAGATCACCAACCCGCATTAGGCAAGCGTGGTGATTACGCCTGAAACCTCCTCACTGTACTGATATCTTCAGTGAGACGAGAGGCCTTTGCCCAACAGTGGGACATTACAGGCTAATACTTTTATTTTTATTTTTATTATACATATAATCTTAGTTATTTATAGGTTTCTTTCATGTAGTGTTTTAAGATTACTAGGTCTGTTTATGAAATAAATTATTTTGTATTTGTATTAGAGGCAACAACGCACAATTGAGAGAGCAAATAGTTTCAATTCAACCGTAACACACTGTTGGAGGCCTTAGGGGTTCGTTTGCATGTTGAAGCGGAGCGCAGCTGTGCCGAGATCAGTTAACCAATCACGCATTACGAAAAGATTTGCCAAAATTGCCAATGATAATGCCTTGTTTGACAATTAATTGCGTTGTGATTGGTTTAAAAACCGGTCCAGGGCAACTCAAATAAAGGTCAAATGAATGACCCATATCCGACCCGGTTGGTGAAAGTTTGCGTACAGAAACCAAATAAGTTTTTAATTATAGAGCTTAAACCCACATTATATCTTGTGTAAACATACCCATGGGAGAGCCACGTGACACTTGAACAAAGTTTTGAATTTTTCGTACATATCGTAACTAATCACTCATTAAATCTAATAAGGAAGCATTATCGTGTCCGACCGACTGCTTAACGTGCCCTCCGACGTAGCGAATCGCTCATATAAAAATGCCACTATCGACCACCCATCCGAGCTGCACGTTGCTTATAATTGCTATGAATAATCATTGCTTAGTCGAACTACGCCAAGAGCACTAAATCAAGTATAGTATGCAAGTAGTCGAGCTACCAAACTATGAGATTTGATCTATAAATACAGCCTCAGGCCCATCGCAGACGACAGACTATCCGTGACGCACTTTTTAGTCTGTGAAAATAGAACCTATGTATTATATGCAGTAACGCACACGACGCGCAAAAATCCGCGACAATCCGCGACCGAATTTTTGTGCGCCGCAGACTCGATCGCACAAAAAGTCTGTCGTCTGCGATGGGCCTTATTTGTGGTGTAAATGTGTAAAATCATAGTGAGTGCAAATCACTTTTGTACTTTGTCACAATTCAAAATATAAAAATTCATATTTATATTGGTAGTCATTTAATAAGATTCTAAGTTTCTCTGTACGTTTTTATAACTTAACTGTACACTACCCAAAGAGTCAAGTAAAGCAATAAAACTTGACTAGTATTAAAGCTAATAAAATATTCATCGGCAACTCTCTATTGTTTCTCGATGGACGCTTCGTAACGGCTCGACAGGGCTTACGACCTAGACTTATGGGTCCCTAGGGCTTTGAGCATGACTGGAATTGATACCTAGACTTATATGGGTAGGTATACGTTATACGTTATTGGCATACTTACATAATGCGATGATTTATTAGGTCATAGTTCAGTCACCGTTATGCATCTAAGCATTTGAGCGTGTATACAAGCTACTAGCCCGCGAGTGCATAGCGCGTGAGTGAGTTATTTGATGCTTGCCTGCTATAAAACTCGCCAACTCATGCAACAGGTAAACTCATGCGAGCCATACATGATTAAGTTCATCATTGAGGTTGCTGCGGACTTGATGCAGCGTCCAGTAAACTTGACGGTGTATGGCTGTGGGTGTGCATGACAAGTCTACTTACACATCAAGTTTATTGGACGCCGCATCAAGTCCGCAGCAAACTTGATCGTGTATGGCCCGCATCACTCAAGCTAAATAAGTGTGAAAATGAACAGAGATAAATTGATTGATTATTTTTTTCAATGTTGTTGTTCTCCCGCGAACTTCTAAAATACAAAACCGATCTTGATATAATTGTCGTTATCTTTAAGCTAAGTTTTTACTCAAAGTTTATTTTAACAATATATTAAAATTAAGTTATTCTAAGACAGTTAAATTTAATGTTTTGTTCCAAGCGAAATAAGCGAAACATCACCAACCGCCTGGTGAGCGTTACCTTACAAACCATACACATTAGCTCAGAACTCCTTCAGTTTTGAATTCGTATAAACTTTTACATACAAACATTACAATAACAACATGACTCTCACTATTTTCCCGAATCACCCCATTAACGATACGGGGTAAGGTTTCTTCATTAGCCGACACTTCCGCAGGGTTCCGTATCGTTTTAGGGGTCCGTTTATCGGATATTGTTTAATGCATTCAACGTCTAACAATTTATAGCGTATTGATAACGTTGGTCCGGAAAAGAAGGATTTTTGAAGAAAACTTTTATGGCTTAATTTACGAGCAAAGTCAGGTGTAAGGGTTGTTATTTTTATACGGTTACGGATAATTTTTATCAGCGAAGTTTATTCGGCTTTTGTGTTGTGGGATTGATTAGCCAGTTTGGCGGAAAGTTTCGGGCCTTATATCAAAATAAATATGTATAGGTACATAGTTCATCTCATCTTTACGCGAGAGTCTTTTGTGCGGATAAACCTTCCTTCGTAAAAATATATATATAAAAACATGTGTTGTTAGTGACAAACAAATTTTAATGAAAGTCGTATTACATACATAGTGTGGCGCGTAAAGATTAGTTGAATTGAACTATCTGTCTAACAAAAGACAGGTATGTAGTTTAGCGAGCAATAGTATACTTACCATTGTTGCACACGTCTTTCATATTTTGTCGCTTAAATAAGCTGGCGTCTAGCTTGTAAACTAGCATAAAATCAACAACACATTAGATAAAGTTCCTACTGACAATCTAACACAAAATATTCTCAGTTTATTTTCTAATCCCAGTACTTGTGTAGCGCAATGCAGGAAAAGTATAAAAATAGTGATGTGAAAACATTTTTATAGTTATCGATACCACTCGATACTCCAATAGCGCCCCCTGTCGGGAATATGAATATTTACGATTATTGCCGCCACCCGAGTCACCTTGGTGTTTCTATTCCGGCTTAAAAGTAAGTTTTTAGTAATATAATGAATTTCGAGAGACTTGGATTCTTTTAACCGGAAAATTATTACATTGGTTTAGAAAGGTAGATGAAATTAATTGAATTTTTTCAGTACCTACTGACTAAACCAATTTTTCCTAAAAGTTATAAAAAGTCGCTTTTTAAAGCTTCGTAGATTCTAAGTATACCTGTCTAAGAGATCATTAGACAGTAAAGGTCTAGACAGACGGACTGCAATTCAACTGCAATCCGACTGCCAAATGGCAGTTCAGATGCAGTTTGAATGCAGTTGGCTCGACTGCAATCAAACTGCCCGTCGACGTGCAGTTTGATTGCAGTCGAGCCAACTGCATTCAAACTGCATCTGAACTGCCATTTGGCAGTCGGATTGCAGTTGAATTGCAGTCCGTCTGTCTAGACCCTAAGCGTCCATTTTTTTAATTTTTTTTTCAGGACTTGCTGAATGGAATTGCTTAATGTTGCAATGTTAATTAAGGCATAAATATGACCATTACACAAATATATTTTTATCGAAAGAAAGCTCCATGAATTTGCGTGTTCAAACAAGCCAGCATCGCCCCGTAATTATACCCGCGCTGTTCCCGCCCCGTGGAAATTTCGGGTAAAAAATAGTCTATAACCTACCCGTTGAATGTGAAAATCTATTTCTAAAAGAATTATTCAAATAGGACTGGTAGTTTCCAAGATTAGCGCGTTCAAACAAACAAATAAACAAATTCTGCAGCTTTATAATGTTAGTATAGATGTTAGATCCAACAATATCATATTATTATACCTAGATCTAAACCATCTTCACCATAAAACCAGCTTCAACTTAATCATGCATTTTCCATTCAACACACAAGACTGGTTAGACCAAACACGTGTGTTCATTTCCTTATTATTTAGTGCTTTAGTGCTTCAATTTTAGGTCACAAGCGTACAGGATGTTAGTGCTATAAGCACGTTCCCGCTGACTGGCATACTCGAGACTGTGTTAAGTAACTAACCTGATAAATTGTGCTTTGTTACACGCATGTAGGTAATATAAATTACTTTGGGAGCTACTGTACTATTACTCTCTAACTAAAACACTGTTAGTGAGTGTTTTGTCTCTTTTGCTCTTTGGAAAATAGCGTATGTCAGAAAGGGACAAACCTTTTGATGGCTAAAATTCTGCTTTTGAATAAGGCCTTTATAGTCTATATAATAAAGCTGAAGAGTTTGTCTGTTTGAACGCGCTAATCTGAGAAACAACAAATCCGATTTGAATAATTATTTTTCTGTAGATAGATTACATTCAAAACGACGGTTATGTGTAATGTAAGAAAAATAACGTCAATTAGTTAAGCACCGATTTGATAGACGTCTGAGTACGGCTGTTAGTAACTACGTAGCCATTCTTATCTGCCAGGAATCCTATCAAACAAAGCTGAAAAGATAAAGGCCTCTTTTGAAATACCTATTCAAATAATAAAAGAATATCTTTATTTTTCTATTTCATTACAGAACACATACATTTTTCTAAAACATTATCAATTATTTAATTATTATCAGCCCTTACTGTTCCTCCCTGTCAGTGCAGTGAAAAGGCCTCCCCATCTTCCTTGCATGTTGGTCTAAGGCAGTTACGCGCCAATCTAAATAAAAATCATCAAACAAATAAAAAAGCAATGTAAACAAAAAAATTCAGTCCAAATTTCAGCTCAATTTATTCCCAAACACTCTTTACTCAGTTAAGTTAAATAACTTTATTTACTTGGAGCACGCGACGTCCTACTCCCATCTATAACTACCCCTATTCACCTGTCCTACCCTTCGCCAAGAATTCATTTGTTTACAATACAGGAATTCCAATAGCTAGGGAAGTCCCACACATAAACCGCCGAATTTATCGATATTCCTCGGTTTGTCGCATCACTAGTGCACTGCGTTGTGTGTTGGAAATGTTAGGATGCAATGGGTATGTCTCTTGAGAAATCGGAGGAGAAAACTCGATCGTTTGCCAAACAATTTGAGGACTCAAGTGCTGTTACAGGTCAGTGATGTGTGATAAATTACTTGAATATTTCATTAGGAATCTTTCGGTAGCTTTTGGTCTAGAAGTCCCGAGATTTGACTTACGGCGTGTAGCCCTAAGGTATCGTACAAATTTTGTGTAAATATGAAAGTTTGTGAGGATGAATCCATGTACGAGTATGTTTATTACGCTTTCACGAAAAAACTACCGAACGGATTTGGATGAAACTTTGCAGTAATATAAGTTACACATTAGAATAACACATGGGATACATTTTATTTGGAAATTCTCGCGGGAACGGGTCCAACGCGTTTCATTAAAATTCTTCAAAATCTGT
This sequence comes from Cyclophora punctaria, assembly GCA_951394245.1. Lineage (NCBI taxonomy): Eukaryota > Metazoa > Arthropoda > Insecta > Lepidoptera > Geometridae > Cyclophora > Cyclophora punctaria. The sequence goes on from OX596186.1 coordinate 8,512,551, forward strand.
TCAGTAGTGTTTGCGTGAAAAACAAACATATTGTGGTTGTTGCTGCCTGCTGTTGCGGTCGCTACCGAAAACAGACCTTCAGGGAAATATTTATTAATATTTGAAAATGGCCTTAATTTTAACTTTCCAGAAATCAAATTAAAAATATACTCGTACTCAATTAAAGTTATGCTTTCTTTTAAAATTGCTATGTTTCATTTTGGAATAGGTATTTTTGACTTAACTGGAACATAACATAGAATTTACTGGAAACATTTATTTTTAAATTTCCTGTTTGCATTTTTACCTGTCACAGATTACTCCTGACACTTGTAAACCATTTTAAAATCCGCTCAACGCAAATTAGGTGCTGAATTAAAATTATTAAAATATATTCAGCGTAAACAAAGCATTTTTTAAATATTCCTCTTGTTTCGGGTTAAGCAAATTAGGTATAACGTTTATTAAAATGAATAAAATTAAAAAAAACTACGTTTAAAAAAACCGACTTCAAAACTAAAAAGCAAAAAATAACTCTATAATCATAATATGAGTACTACTAAGGTAGTAATAATTATTATTAATTATATACTAGTATTGTTATTTTTGGAGTCGGTGACAGCCAAGAAAGAACTAATTATTCAAAAATTGTTAAGCTATGCTCGCGTTATAGTTATACCTTAGCCGAACCTTATTGCGAACATCCAGCGGAGAGAGGAATTTATTTTCATAAGCTTCTCCCTCTCCGCCTCTCTCTCTCTCTCATCCACACACACAATCTCACTTGGCTGTCACCGACTCCAAAAATAACAATACTAGTATATAATTAATAATAATTATTACTACCTTAGTAGTACTCATATTATGATTATAGAGTTATTTTTTGCTTTTTAGTTTTGAAGTCGGTTTTTTTAAACGTAGTTTTTTTTAATTTTATTTTTTACTTTTTAGTGTCTAGTCTCTTGGTTTGTTAGTTAATTAGCTTCTTAATTCAATAACTCTTGGTAATGTTTTAACAGTGAATTACATATTTCCAATTGATTCGAACAGCGCGTGCAGCGGTTTGTTTAACCCGCCCGCTGCATATTTGGTACTTTTTAATTTGTCGTTGAATTTAAACGGACGGTCCAATTTTAATAATTTAAAAAGGTATTGAAAGTCACTTTCTTGAACTTGATTGTAGATGTATTTATTTTGATATATATTAATATCATCACGCGAATATCACAAGCTAACTATAGCAGTAGTTTTTAAATTGAAGAAATTTAACTAGAAGTGGTAATTGTACGTAAACTATATTAGATAGGCATATACCGTCGCGGGTTTAATTGTGCAAAATAATGAGTACTTTAAACGTGTAGAACATTGTTTTTATGTATCATCTATACTTTTCGCAGCGCACGCGACATAAGCACGCCGATAAGTGATTTTTGCTATACCCTCCGTTACATTATTTAAATTTTAGTTAGGTTCCCGAAGGAAATTTGGGATAAAACTTTAAACGGGACCAATGGGAATGTCTACAGCATCGAACAAAAAAAGAATCATGTAAATCGGATGAGAAACCCCAGAGTAATCGGTGTACATACATAAAACAAAAAAAAAAAAAAAAAAAAAAATATACCCACCGAATTGATAACCTCCTCCTTCGGTTTTTGAAGTCGGTTAAATATTGTTAAAAATATGTTTTTTGTAGACTAAAAGGTTTTTATTTTCAACTAGCAGCGCCCCGCGGTGACACCCGCGTTGTACCCGTTCCCGTTTCACCTAAATCGGTACAGTAGTTTTTTCGTGAAAGAGTAACAAAAATATATACATACATTCATCCACACAAACTTTCGCATTCATAATGTCCCACTGCTGAGCAAAAGCCTCTCATCTCACTGAAGATATCAGTACAAAGAGGAAATAAATAACGAAATCCTATTGATAACTTTCAGGCGACGATTACACGTAAAGTATTTACTGTGATCCATCAGTAAATAATGACGTATCGTGGTATTTACTGAACGTGTAACCTAATGTATTGATGGATGACAGTATTTATTGATGGATTTCTAGATTTCTTGATTCTGTAATGATGATCCGTCGGATTATGATAAATACTGATCGTAGTATGTGTGTGTGTGCAAAGTTAGACGTGTATACAGCAGGAGACCGAACACAATACAGAATTCTGTCGTAATAAATACTGTACGTGTAGGCTGGTGTATTAATCCATCAGTAAATACTGAAATCCATCAATAAATACTGTATTGACGGATCACAGTAAATACTTTACGTGTAATCGTCGCCTTACTAACTTACGAGTAAATCCTATCTTACGCAATATCAATAAATAAACACGTCTATATATAAATGTTCGTTAGCTGTCTGTCCGTCTGTTTGTATCTATTGGTCCGATACCGCTAAGTGCTACCGATTTAACTTCCAAATAAACTATCATTAAGAGGGGTTAAAAAGGTTAACTTTTAAACATTAGGAAGAAAATTATTTTCAGTCTCAAAGAAATAATGTATTTTAAAATCTGAAAATAAAGCATCGCCATGAATATGAACAAAATACAAATAAATAGAATTTTCAAAATTTACCAACATAAGTAAGTAAGTCACTGATGACCTCTCATCAGTTACTAATGACCCTTATTAAGTAATGACCCTTCAGTCACTCATGACCCTTCAATCACTAATGACTTCTCATTAACTAATGTAACTTGTCTCGCATTTGATATCTGTCTAAAAATGACTGCTTCAGCATAGTTAGATTGTTGCATGTTTGCCCATCACCTATATACGATACTCTCATGAAGATTTAAGTCGAATTAAAACCTAATATATTATCGACCTAAGGATACTGAAAGCAAAGCAGTTTTATAGAACTTACGAATCAAATAACAAACTGATAACTAAGATTGAATAACATCGATATAAAAGTAGTATTATATTGAAGACCTTTTAATAATATGATTCTTTGACTGTGGACAATGGAGTCTGCCATTCTAGATCTAGTACTTCTAAAAGCCCTAGGCGTTCTATTACACGGCACATTGCACTGAATCCTTACTACGAGTCTATTCGTAAACGATTACTAAGTTTTTTTTTAAAAGGCCGTTGGCACAGTGACAGTGAGATCGCTTACTGTGTCGGGGGTTGCGGGTTCGATTCCCGGAGTCAACAATATGTGAAGACATAGTTGTTGGCGACGACGTCTGGGTGTCAATTATATATACTTAAAGAGTATTTGTGTATGTATATGTAGTAGTATCAGTGGGTTAGATTCTGTAATACAAGTTTCTAGAGCTTACTTTGAGTCTAATTAACTAGTCCTATATTATGTCTAGTAGTGAGTAAATTTGTCCGGGTGTATTTATTTATATTGTCTACTAGCAGCGCCCCGCGGTTTTACCCGCGTTGTGCCCGTTCCCGTGGGAATTTCGGGATAAAATGTAGCCTATAGCCTTCCTTGATAAATAGACTATCTAACAGTGAAAGAATTATTCAAATCGGTTCAGTAGTTTCTGAGATTAGCGCGTTTAAACAAACAAACAAACAAACAAACAAAACAAACTCTTCAGCTTTATAATATTAATATAGATATAGCATAGTTGGTTTACGAATTCAAAACGATATTTATTTAAATTCAATTGTACGGTATGTTCTTCAATAATTCCCATGTTATATTATTCGTTTAATGTTTTAAAAGACTACCTCGAGAGGTCTCGATGAAACGGTCAATGTTGATACTTCTAACTGAAACGTCACTAAGCATTAATTATCACTAACGTCGAAGACGTGTTTAATAGACGATTATTTCTCCTACTGAACTGTATAGTTACGTAATAGTATATCAAATTATCTCATAGTAGGGGTCAGGCTTAGTTCAACTTGAACACGAATATAAAACATAAGACTTTACTTAATATCGTGTAGGATTAACATTTTAAAAGGATTTTGGTATCAAGTTCAACTTTTTAACTCGATATTAAGGTTTATTTTACGTTACGATATTAAAAAGTTTCTTTGAAATATTAATTCGTGTAAATTCTAAGAAATCGCATTAACTCTGTGTACAGGTATTTGCGCGCTGCTTGCATCATAATTTTTACTAAGCACAAACATTTGAATAAATCGACACTTTTCAATCTAAATATGGAACTGTTTCAAAGTAAACCTCTTTTCAAAGAAACAATTTTAGAATCTGATCGTAAAATAACGGAGCTATATACATAAAAAACAACATTCGTATCGACAATCGATTTTTACTGAGAACCTTCTGTTTAAGCGTGAAAAGACAAGGGAGAATACATGTTTACTTACAGGTAATTTGATAATCAAGTAAGTACTGCCCCCCTCACTAATAGATGGATATTTTTTGTACACCTACTAGCCGCGCCCCGCTTTTCCTGCGTTGTACCCGTTCCCGCGGGAATTTCGGGATAAAATATATCTCATGTGTTATTCTGAAGTCTAACCTATATTACTGTTAAGTTTCATCCAAATCCGTTCAGTAGTTTTTGCGTGAAAGAGTAACAAACATACCTACATACATCCATCCTCATAAACTTTCGCATTTATAATATTAGTAGGATCTACTAATCACAAATTACAAAAGCAATGAAGTTCGTATAAGAAGAAGAGTTTATAGACCACCTAAAGACCTCCGACGTGGTCTGACGACCATAGTAATGATTATCCTGGTAATCTACAGTAAGATGAGAGACCTTTGCACTGAAGTAGGACATTACAGAATAATTTACTTCACTTAGTAGGTATTATTAAATCAAAACAGCAAACGACGATTGCATTTAAAACGTAAACACAACTTGAGTTCCGTACATAATCTCGGTTTAAAACAAGCATTAGTTGAGTCTAAAGTTAGCGTCTGGTTAAAACTCAACTAACAACTATGTTCCTGAAATTCTAACTTTAACCCGAGTTAAAATATCAACAAGCAACCCGCGATACCGACTTGTGGGGAGTGTACTCAAGGACGGAGGGAAAAGGGGCATGTTTATTTACGACCTAAAAAAATAAGAATCACTTTGGGAACCCTTGATAATGAATAAACATTTGTGGTTTGTAAGTGCTTATGCCTCAAATACACTACAATATTCTATTTTTTCTTATTTGTCTCAAAACGCAGACCAATATCCTCCATTTTCCAGCCCAAGACGATTACTCCTGAAGATGAAAAAGGTTTAGTGATTTTATTTCATTCTTACCCTATCTCTAAACCTTTTACCTCTTGAGGAGTAGTCGTCTTCGGCTGGAAAATTGAGGACATTGGTCCGCATTTTGGGACAAGTAAGAAAAAATAGAGTATACGTTCGCTTATGCAAGCTCGTTTCAATCTGCTTCTGTCATCAAACGTCATTTTGACATTAGGTTGTCACTGACTGCTAAGACCTAAATATTTGACAGCTGACAGCTGCGACTTACTACTATATTCTTTACTCTGTATCTGTTGCTGCATGTTGTATGAGCCGAACGACTGATTGTAATAACGCCTTTACATGTTTAATGAACCGATATATATGTACTCGTATGTAACCATACCATTTCATTTAACAAAATATAGAATTCATTTCAATTATTTTCTCTCGTTTTAGAGATTGGAATCAATGTTTTTGTCATAATTTGATTGATTACGCAAATAATGCCACAAATATGGAATATATTCAGTTAAATGAAGTTGGAATGAGTCGAAACAGTTTCAAAATGAATTATAATTCATCGTAGCAATGAACATATAGAATGCCCTCCAATGTAAATGACAGATAAATTAATAAATGCGTATCGAAAATGTATAACACTTATATTTGTACAAATAATTACAGTCACAAAATCAATTATGAAATATTTCAAACGTAACCTATAAAAGCTTTTATTCTTAGTTCGGAATAAACTATTAAAATTATCACAAGTCTCTCACGTTCACGTACATTATTATAAATGTGGCAAAGCCTCTAGTTTCATTGAAGGTATTACGCCCGTACTTAGAGACGAAAATGCTTCATTAGTAGAGATTGAATGTGTAAATTTCTTAAGTTTAAGAGAACACTACTCGTTTTTGAATTGAACCTTTGTTTATGGATACACTTCGCTTTTATTTTCTTCTGTAACCACGGTTCCCGTAAAGGGGCCGAAACGTCAGATAAAAATTTAAAATAAAAGTGATCCTTTAACGTAGTTTCCTTTCAGTAGTTAGGAGAAAATCTTTTACACAGACATGCAGCTTTTGGGGGCTTTGTTTAAAAATGTATTAGATTGAATAAAAACTATTTTCACCCCGTGGGGTAGTGGCCCTTCTTGCCCCACCCTGAGTACGTCCACTGCGGATATTTCCAAGTAACATCCATTCACTGACACGCGAAATTGTATGCCCGCGGCGTAATACACTGCGATAAACGGCTGAAATCCTTTACAGTTGTGATTTTATACATTTTTGCTGTGAGTTTAACATTTTTACTATATTGCAGCGGCAGGAATACTGGAAATTAAATTACTTTGTACGTACAATGTATGGCGTAGTGTTTTAATATGAGTAATGGTATTTGTGAGGTTGTGAAGAATGAATGAGAGCGGTATTAGGAAACTTCAACAGTGGGTATATCGTGTTTTAGCATTCAGTGAATTTACAAACTGTGAGATAAAGTTTGTATAAGGGCGGTGTGACGCTCGCTTTCTATTGAACTCGCCAACACGCAGTGTGTAAACTCGCTCAGTGTCAACAATGCTTATATAGCGTTTTTATCTAGGTATACTAATATTATAAAGAGGTAAAATTTTTAAGTTTGTATGTTCGAGGTAGTCTCAGGAATTTTCAGTCCGATTTGAATAATTTGAGTTTTTGTAATAGATATCCACATTCAACGGGAAGGTTATATGCTATTTTCCATCCCGAAATTCCCACGGGAACAGGCACAACGCGAGTAAAACCGCGGGGCGCTGTTAGTAAATTTAGGGACTTTTGCCGAAGCAAGGCATGCCAGCACCCTCATTCCCTGAAACAATCTAAATACTTATAAGAATACAAACTTTAACAACTTACTTTAAATTATTAGCAAATATTTGTATCAAAAACAGCACTGCGTCACAAGAAGGAGAGGCTATCACATAAAATAAAATTCCTACACTTGCTTGTAGCTTAAAATATGGATTCTGAAATAAGATAGGATATGATTTTGATGTAAAACACCGACCATACACAATGTGCTTTCGCATTCAGTAGCAAATTACTGCGACAGACAGACACACACTTCAACACTAAAACTCCCCTCTTTTTGCACCGAGAGACAGATATATAGTCAACTTAAATATAATAAGTACAAAAAGTTGATCCTACCCGTGACTCGCAGTACTATAGTGTTCACTGAACCCCAGTATTCTGCCGTCAACAACCAAACTTCCGAACTAAACCCATGAAAATTAAAACGACGAATAATTTCACGTTGCCGCCGCTTTTTATACGAAACTTTTCTTTACAATGAAAAACATTGGACTGAAAAACTCTTAGATACTAGTTCTGGTCGAATTAAACTAAGTTATGCGAAAACTTCGCGCGATGAGAGTAATAATTCAAAGAAATGACATAACGTAGTCTTAATGATGTTATTATTTGGGGTTTTGGTTCTTTCTTTCATTTGAGGTTTTCCGAGTTAATTTCGAAGAATATTTTTGTGGCTCGTTCTAGTATTGTTTGGTATGACTGAGTGCTGGTAATTTGAAACTATCCTTCAAAATGGCTTCTATATATGTATTACTAGCTGCGCCCCGCGGTTTCACCCGCGTTCTACCCGTTCCCGCGGGAATTTCAGGATGAAAAATAGATGACCGATTCTCAGGCCTACCCAATATGCACATAAAATTTCATTAGAATGGGTCGAGCCGTTTCAGAGGAGTTCAACCACGGTACCCGTTCCCGCGGGAATTTCGGGATGAAAAATAGACGTTGTCCGATTCTCAGGCCTACTTGATATGTACACAAAATTTCATTAGAATCGGTCGAGCCGTTTCAGAGGAGTTCAATTACGCACAACGTGACACGAGAATTCTATATAAATTAGAATAGATTAAAAGTTATCATTGTTTTTTAATTAATTAACTATCCGAGATATAATTCTAGTGTTATTTACTCCCCTCCGGTCTAGTGAAATCTTACTTAAGTCTTAACGAACCACATAAAGCATTCAATTTGCCTTGTAGTGGAGTTTTTACCTAAGGGTGCGCCTTGGTTGCGGTACCAGTGAATTCAAGTTATTGCAGTTAAAACAAACTTTTGAGTGAAACAAATCTGCAAAACTACTTTTGAAAAAGAAATGCTACTTCACTAACTCATTTTAGATAAAAAATCTTGCGTTTATACATACGTAGATAATAGATATCGACCCGTATGACTAAGGTTAGCTAACCGTGTATTTGATACTTAGCGACTTTTGCCGATTTTATTCCCTTTCTGTAAATTTGGTGCAAAACGACTGCCGATTTACCAGATATTATATTATGTAATTAGATTTGTTATTGTTATACGAAAGTTTAAAAATTAAGTCAAAACTACTCCCGACTAACAAAAATAGTTTATGAGTTTTGTATGCAGCACATTTTTTGCTTGTGGCGCGACCAGGCGCCACCAATGTCTTAATTATATAGAAAGCCTTAAACGATTTCGCGAATGCGTGTGGAATATGTAATGATTGCAAATGTCCTAGGTCCTAGGCTATTAGTTTAGGTCTTACTTAATGAAAGTCTGGGCGCCTAATGAGAGCTGTATTACGCATGGGTGGCGATCAAAGTGGGGAAAGCCGCGGGTTGCGGTTAGCTCCGGTCTCCATACGAAAATAATTTACTAGGCGAATGTAAAATACTGGTTGTGAATAGGCTTTTTTTGAAATATGAATATTATTTTATGCTTTTTAACCCTAAACCTATGATTCCGTGCTTCGGAGGGTACGTTAAGCCGTCGGTCCCGGTTACGGATAGTAGTCGTTACTTGAGCCATGTCAGAGGCCTTTGGCGGCTCAATAACTCTGACACCAGGATTGGTCAGGTTGGCCATCCACTCGATGAAGAAGAACCCTAAGCCGAAATAAGGGATGTTAATTTCACCTGTGTCTGGTCTGAGGATAATTCAGATGGTTCATTTTTCGTTCAGGAATGAACGAATAAAAAAATAGTTAGGTAGTTTCTTAGTTTATTTAAAACTAGCAGCGCCCCGCGATTTTACCCGCGTTGTACACGTTCCCGTGGGAAATTCGGGATGAAAAATATCCTATATAACCTTCCCGTTGAATGTGGCTATCTATTACAAAAAGTATTAATATTTTTGCACAATATTTACCTATACAACCTACATATAGGTATTAAGTAGAAAAATATATATCTACCGCACTCAGAGACGTCCATTAAATCGACACTCAACTAATTGACGTTATTGTTCATACATTACATGTCAAAATCACTCATTAAATCTTTAATAAAGCATTTGACGTTTCTGAGTACGGGTCTTTCTCTCTCTCTCTTCTTCTTTTACTGATAATATCCACCCCTATTCCGCCATTTTAGTTTCCGACCGACTATAGAAAGCAGAAAAATACAACAACAGTTTGCGAAATAACAACAAATGGCCCGATTAAAGTGGGATTTACGAATGTATTATTATTTAACATTTTTCTAAGAGGACGTGAGGGGGTGGCCACCCCCACAGCATCCATTAGCTGAGCGCTATCCGTGAAATCAAACAGATTATAACTATGCTATTAGCAAGCTTTGCAAGCTGTGAATATGGGCTTAAGTCTTTAAACGAAATGAAAAATGTGCACATATTGTTTCGGTAAGTAATGTGTTATCCAACTAATATTATAAATGCGAAAGTTTGTGAGGATGGATGGATGTATGTATGTTTGTTACTTCTTCACGCAAAAACTACTAAACGGATTTGGATGAAACTTTACAGTAATATAGGTTATACATCAGAATAACACATGGGATACACATGGGTGTAGTTCCTGATTACTACGACTGTTGCAACCCCTGTGTCGATGTATATTATGTCAAAAATCATCTCCTTTGTGCTAGACAACAAAACGAGAACCCATAAACTAGAGTAATCCAAAAAACCATTGAAAATCCAAAGTCCTCGGTAAAACCCCATTATTCAGAACACAAATTCCAATTTCATAAAATAATAAACTGGCCACACTGATATGAATGAATGGATGGCAACACAATGGCGAGTAATTTCAGGTCCAAAAATATTTTAAATCGGGCAACATTGAATTTAAGCTCATGCTGTGAGGTGTAGAGGTGAATCTGTTATTTTTGTTGTAAAGCATCGTTACTCGCTAAATCTAATATCTTAAGCTAGTTAACAAGCGACGAGTCGGCGAGTTTAAAAAAGCAAGCTCACGTCAAATTACTATTTAATTAAATAAACGCTTTTTTACTTCATGCATATGAATATAGACGAGTATACGGGACATATAGAATTTTTTTTTTATTGCATATCTCTGTTTGTTCCAGCTAATTTCTGAATTGGCTGGACCGATTTTGATCAAAATGTCACTTAAAATGTAACAATCACTCAAGTCAAACTGCATCCCTCACATTATAGTAAACTCGCTAGCTTTCAGCTTGTAAACTCTTAATATAAACTTCATATAACGTCCGCATGAAACTACTTCAAATATTAGAAATGGTATTCTAGATTCCGTTTGTTTTAACATTTCCAGGCGTTGTTTGAGTTTGTTCAGAGCTTGTTTTAAATTGCATGTTCTTGAGGTGTTTTGCAGAAATACAGTGTAGTTGCACCTACAGGAGACATTCCGAACGATGTACAATATTCTTATTGCAATTCCAAATGACTGCGGAATATGAATATCTTTTGTATTCGAAAATGTTGTGAGTAGACATTGTTATTTTCACAATCTGAAATGCTAATGATCTAACTACACGATATAATTGTAGTTGCACATTGAGTTATATGTAGTAACGTATACATAATAGGTATAACTCAATGTAGTTGCAGTCCATTTTAAGCTAGATAATTGAGCCCGTTTTATATTTTTATGAGATTCCTAGCAGCGCCCTGCAGTTTTACCCGCGTTATGCCTGTTCCTATGGGAATTTCGGGAATTTTTATACATATAACCCTTCCGCTTGAATCAATCTATCTATTAAAAAACCGCGTCAAAACCCGTTGCTTAGTTTTAAAGATCTAAGCATACATAGGGACAGATAGCGGAAAGCGACTTTGTTTTATACTATGTAGTGATATTATGGAAGCAAGCTAAGAACCAATAGTCAAATGTATGTTAGGAAAGGAACAATTTTCGAAATCAGTGCTTCAACTTTCAAGTGCATAAGATAAAATAAGTAATATGGAAACATAAAGATTAACACCTATTCTAAATTCTCCCACACAAACAGAATACACAGATTTTTTCACTAAAACAAAAAATAACTCTATATTTATCCAAATGAAACTCATAAATTTTCAATTCACAATATTACTGTTTAAATTATTTACAGTGAAAGCAAAGCTTACAATGATTTAGGCTTGGATTAAGTAGGTCACCCCCTTTCCGTGGGGAGTAATGTTTGGACTTGCATTGTTCGCATTACAAAGCTCATATTGCAATACATTAGGTAGCCTAGCGCTTATATTAATGGGCGTTTCAACTATTGTACACTAGAAACTACATAAGCCTAGTATTGGCATAATAAACGTAATTGACTAGGTTAGTTTCCAACCCTGGGGCAGTTGGAAATCTACAATAGATCTTATGATTTTAAAAAACGGTGCATTGAAATCGCTTGATAGAAAGACGGGACGTGAAGGACCATACATTTGGTAACAGGGTCGATACTTTTCTGTGCAGAGAGTCAAAAGGTCATTTTGAAGCCTGTGCCTCGGTGCAAGCGGCGACGACGACGACTAGATATTGTCCATTCTTAGTAAACATACATATGAACATTAACTTCAGTACCTACTATATTTCTTTTTGTTTTTATTTATGAAAAACGTTAGGTATTTCTCGTGTCGCTTGCACCGTGGCACTTATAGAATTCACTACATACATGTACTTACAATATTAGTATACTTACGTTTTTCTCAACCTACCTTCATTTTATTTTCAAGGCTGCTTCTCCTTAGCTCCTTAGCTCCTGACCCTCAGCCTCAGCATATGAAGATTAGTTGATTGATAACTGTACTATTAGAGGTCAATTCTAGACACGTGATTGAAGCACTCTTTCTATTGAACTATCCGTTTCGCCTATTGTATCTCAACTAGATAAATTATAGCGAGTGAGAGTGTCAGTAGTTGAGTACAAAGAAATATCCCTGCGTTTTCGTTGAGTATGAGTTGCGTTTTTATTTCCTAAGGGCTACTGGCACTTTTTTATGTTTTGTATTTTAACTGACTAAAAATTACATTTCTCTACTACTATTTTTTTTAACCATCACTACGAATTACTAAGATTTTCGCGATAAACTTTTTTTAATCAAAATTAAAATTTACTTCGATTCCCCAAACGTTTCGAATGCATTGCACCACTCGTTGTCGCGGGCTGACTGAAGACATTATTACCGCTGTGATATGAAGGTAGGCGATCAAAGTTGCATTGAACTACCCTCAAATAGTATATATTCATAAACACTCATTGACTAAAACAATGATAAAAAGTGTTTTGTCTCTTTAGCTCTTTGGCAAATAGCTATAGTTCGGAAAGGGACAAAACATTTGATAGCTGAAATGCTGTTAATAAGCGCTTATTAATAAAAGCCTTGATCTTTTGTTTTAACTCGTTTAATTCCTTGAGTAACACCAAATTTAAATTGGGTTCTGGTTAGATGTCAGTGAAGATATCAGTAGCCAATGAAGAAATAGTATCTGGTAATAAAAACAAAATAATTATTGAAATATAGCTTTAATCACTTTCATAATAATGTTTATATTTACACAGCAGAGCCTTACAACTACTTAAACTGGTCTACAATTAATGTAAAATGTTACAATGTAAAAAGAAGTGGTTTTTAACTGTGGTCGGAAAGGGTTCCGTCCATTGGACACCACTTTTGCTCCATCAGAAATATCATGGAATTAAATTTGGTGGGTATTTATTGGTAAGCATACATCGTCCACAAATATTATAGGACTTTATTACTGGAAGGCCTCTTCAATTTAGCGTTTTGATCGTCCTACGCGCTGCAGTAGCGCGCATCCGACCGCGCGCACGGATGTTCTTTTGTTTGTTATAAAAACGCACGTAGCAGGACGATTGAAGATGCTTAATTTGAAAGAGCAGGAAGTATGTATCAGCGCATAGTAATATCAATGTACTGTGAATGGTTAGTTATGCATGCCTCAGGCTTTGTAGATGCATGAATTATTTTGCGGTCGTATGCCTCAGATTAAGGCATGCGCGGTGAGGCATTCAGGCGTACACCTTGCCATTGTAATGTCTCTATTCACTATTAGCAGTAAAGTCACCATTAGTAGAAATTGGCGTGCAGCTACTTTGGATAAGCATAGATAGCTGTAGTGTTGGTGTAATTATGTTACGAGCCTAAAATTGGTTGAACGCAAATTTTTACAATTTTATAATATATACAATTGTACTTGATAATTTGTTTTAACTGACGTCACATATTACTATGGTACATTAGAATCATTAGGGTTTTTAAGATGGATGGTTGTCTGTTACTCGCTACTGTATATAATTCAATGTTTGGCACAAATAAATATCAATTTCAGACTATCACAAATACTTTTAAACTCAGAATTTACAAGGGAACGCGTACAATCGTGTCTACCAGTTAGCACTGTGGAGTATCAACTTTATTTAATAGTGTAATACTTGAAAACAAAGCGACTTTTGAACACTAAATGTGTACGAGACTTCTACCGTGAACACGGGCTTACAGAGACATAAGTTACGTTTGTGAGAATTCTCTAGAGTCCTATTTACATCTTTATACTCGTACGTTGAGCAATTTGTATTAAATGCAATTCTGTCATGGGAGGGAGATATTAGTTTTATGTCTGATTAAATGATCGAGGGACGATTAGAACTGAATATAAATGGGGAATACACGTCTGTGTGTGTGTGCGTGTGCTCTTAAACGGGTGGACTAATTTCGATGCGCTTTTTTAATTTGAAAGCCAGTTTTTTTTTCGGTGGTTCTGAGGAATGTTTGGTAAAAACCAGGCCAGCCTTTTGCGCAGGGGGACTTGTTTTAATTTAACTTGTTATACTTATAGATACAATACCACATTCAATTTCATTTAGTTTAAAATATAAAGAACGATATACATAAGGGGTTGCTACGATGTAGGTATGCAATAGTAGTAAGGGCAATTATTCAATGTTTTATTTTAAATATAAGTCACTGTTATCGTCGCTTATACCGTGGCAACCCCGATGGTATATAAAAATAAGTTGAGAAATGATATTTAACTATAACATGTATTTACAGTTAACCACAGTTAAAACCACAAATAAATTAAATAAAAGTTGATCGATTCGATAAAATTTTACAAAACCATGATATCATATTAACAAATATTTTTTATCCTTGATTACAATAATGTACTTATTTACTTGTCATGTACTTATAACTTAATAAAAAGTTGATTACATAAAATAAATAGACACGAAAGGGTAAGCACCATTAAAAATGAACATAAAAAATCGTAAAAAATAAAATATTTCGAGCATTTTTGGGTAAATTGCAAGGTGTCCTGATAATGTACAGAAATAATGATATGTCATTAATTTGAGACCTAAAGTCATATTATATCTTTTTCAAAGGGAAATTTCATTACAATTTTGTAATTTTAGGACTAATTCTGTGGAGATTTCATTTGATATAAAAATCTTTTGTTTGTCTGTTATTTTGTGTTACACATTTGTAACATAAATTGTTAGCCGACTTAAAAAAGGCGAAAATTACCATTACATCTGTTAATATTCAGATTAGCACAAAGGAACAACAACTTAAGTCCTTTTCGATACAATTTCACTGGGGCAAGAGTTTTATTTTTAGGTAATTTCTTTTGGATTTTCATAAAGCTTGCAACCTTGGTTTTAGCCTTATTATCCACTTTTTTCAATTAATTATTGATAATGCCTGTGATCTGATTTAACACCTTTTGAAGTCAAACACTTTTTTGTATATTTTAAAATTGCCTGGACATATGTACTTACATACATACATAGGTAGCATGGGATTTGGTAAAGTTGTAAGAAAAAGTAAAATACCTTGCAAGATAGCCTTTACAATAATCTCGAACTCTTCAATGCATTTAGGAACTATTTGAAGGCAAACATGCCACAAAATATCATGGTACAAAAACAAAGGGGTTGCATTTAGCTGCATCAAGAAATATGTCAAGTAATTAGCATTCAATTATACTTTAAAGGATCCTTATACAGTTCGATAAAATGTTCAAAATAATTGACAGTATTTTTTGTAAATAATGAACAAAACTGAATACGTAAAGTAAACACTAACATACAAACAATCAAACCAAACAAGATACACTTTTGTCAATCTATTGACGCGATCAATAGTTAAAAAGCCTTGTCCAATCTTCTTTCATTCTGTCAAATCAATTGACCAAGGGATGAAGTCAAACGATGAGAATGCAGAGGAATGTTGAAATAAGGATGTTAATTTAGAATAATCAGTCTTGACAACGGATGAAGAACCATAAAATTATCAGCAAGCTAACGCTGAAGACCATAGAATAAATACCTTCTCGCTAATGATAGTATACGCTATAACTCTTAAAATGGTCCATAATTGTACGCAATAGGTAAAAAATCTAGCACGAACATTAACACTCGAGCACCTCGTCTAAGATCACCAGTTCTCGTCGTGGCAGTGTCCGGTCACTAAGTCACTAAGCTCATTGGCACTTTGGTAACGTCACTACACCTCCGTCCCGTCCTCGCCCTCGTCCTCGAATAGCGGCTCGCTGGGACTCAGCTCAGTCGACGGCTTTTTTTTCGGCTTCGGAGGAGGCCGAGGTGGAATCTTCCCACTTCTGCCTAGAGTACCAGACTGATTCATCACACTGCTGTCGTTCTTCCGGTCCTCTTTCGAAGGAGAGGTGGGGTTTTCGATGTTCTCTTTAGGTGGGTTTCGTCTCAAAGAACCAGTCTCCGGCTTTCCCTTTCTGTTCAATGTGCTGCTATCTGAAGCTTGGGACTGCGTGTCGCTTCGGTCGCTGAACAGAGCTTTTCTCGGCTCCGGTTGAGGAGTGGAAGTGTTCTTTGCTGTCCAACTCATTCTGGGGCTAAGAGGTTCTTGAGGACCTGGTGTAGATATCTGTGAAGCGACACTGTTGCGAGGGTTGAATTGTGGCACAAGAGACGGAGCTGGCTCCTGCTCCTCAATAGGCGCGTAGAACACTGGATGTGCTTGGCCTTGGTAGACAGGAGTGGCTGGCAGTGGCCTGTTCCTCATTGGAGAGAACTGAGTCTCTAAACCAGCTTTGTTCAGAGACAGGACCGAGCTCCCGTCTGCTGTGGTTCTCAGTCCCAAGTTGTCATACAGCGGCTCTTGAGCTTCATTGCTCGGAAGTATCTGTGTGCTAGCTGTACTGGACCAGCTCGGTACTCTAGGTCTTCTAGGAATGGTGACGTAACCTTGTCTGGGGGTCACTACTGGTGGCGTAATGGGCGCTGTGAACGGAGACTGCGATCGGGAGTAGGGAAGGGTTCTGAAAAGGTTCTGGTTGGTCATGCCGTATATGGGGGAGTGGATCGGACTTATAGGATTGAGTTGTGAAGGGAGTCTCGTGGTATCGGGGACGGTGGAAGCGTTGCTGGCTGCGGGGGAGATCTGGGCAGCTCGGGGCGGGAAGGAGAGGAGGTCGGGCGGGTACGCCCGGCCGTCGGCGCGACCGTACTCCACGTTGAGAGCGTCTTGTGACCGCTTCGAGGGATGATCGAAGTCCAGCGAACGCTTTTCGTCGTCGTTGTGTGCTGTAAATGAAATAATAAATAATTAAAAATAACTTTGAATATAAAACATAAAATTAAATATGATTGAAATATTTTCATTTTGAAGAAGATATATTATAGATAGTAGGTAATTAAGTTTGCTTTTTGTTTGTTCTTGGTTGAATGTTAGGAACTATCCTATCAATGGTTTTTCTTGGGAACAGTTTAGAATCAGTCTAACGCTAACAACCATGCTATCAATAAAGCTAATCAAATTATACCAACTTACCAAATACAGAATCATTGTCCAGCAATGTTTTGTTCAGCTCCGACATCTCGGTGGCCCCGCTCATGATGGAGGGCGGCGCGTCATACCTTCGCGGAGGCTTCGTCACGGGATTCACCGCCGTGATCAGACTCTTCTCCATCTCCGGTATCACCGACCCTTCGATCAAAGCCTCCCCGTTCGAAGTATCTGCCTTCTTCTTCTCAGAACCTCGCCTCCGACAGCAGCACCAGCATAGAATCACCAGGATTATCAATAATATAGCTGCTGTACAGGAAACTCCTATCAAAACTGGGAGCATATTGTTATCCATGCCTTGTGGAGGTACGATTCCTGGTGGTGTTTGTGTAATGGCTAAAGTTAGGCTCCGTTCTTCGACTCCGCCAGTGTTCTTGGCTACGCAGAGATATTCTCCGTTATCTGTGATACCAGCGTCTATGATGGTCAGGTTGACCCATCTAGTGTTCTCTTTGTTGTTCTGTGATAGATAGTACTTCATCTCGCCTTGATATCTGTAGGAGCCGTCGATGATTTGAGCGTTCAACACCCAGTTCACTTCTGGTAGAGGGTTTCCGTTTA
Organism: Cyclophora punctaria; assembly: GCA_951394245.1. Classification (NCBI taxonomy): domain Eukaryota; kingdom Metazoa; phylum Arthropoda; class Insecta; order Lepidoptera; family Geometridae; genus Cyclophora; species Cyclophora punctaria. Next base: position 8,530,344 of record OX596186.1, read on the forward strand.
CATGGCATGATAGAGTGACATTCGAGTCGGATGTCCTCAACGTCGTACTGGTCGATGGGTATATAATGCTCGGCCTGCAGGCGAAGTCACTGGAATCCAAATCCTTCCAAAGCTTTCCATGTACTTTTGGCGGCTCAGCGCACGATATGGGAAATGTGTAAAGATTCTTACTTATCACCCAATTCCTTAAAGGTTGCAAGTAGCAATCGCACTTCCAAGAGTTGTCGTGAATATCTAAATTGGATAGAGAAGTCAACGCTCTCAACGTATCGACCTTCATGTGCTCCAGTTTATTATTATTTAACCTGAGAATATTCAAAGTTGGCACGTTCATAAACGTTTTCATACCAATAGTGGCTATACGGTTATTGCTCAAATCTACTTTCTGCAAAAACGGCAAATTGTTGAATAAGCCATCTTCCAACTTTTCCAGTTTATTATCGTTGAGTAGGATCCATCTAATTTTAACCGTTTCTCTGAAAGTGTCTGCGTATAAAGTTTTCAAGTCGTTATTGGAGAGATCGAGTTCGATCATGATTGCGAGCCCGCTGAGTCCGTTGCGCTGGATAGTGAGGAGCTTGCATTTCCTGAGAACCAATTTCTTGAGATTAATCAGCCCAACGTCTTGGAAGGCGTGTCGTGTGACCTCGTAGAGTTCACTTCCAGTGAGGTCCAGATTCTGTATCTCCGCGCTGAGGGTTTTCGGTATGTCTGTGAGATTGGAGTTGGAGCAGTTGGCGGCTTTGTTCCCGCTGGCCCACGTGCAGTGGCATTCTTGGGGACAGTTGCTCGCAAAATCCGTTATTGCCACAGCGAGCAAATTCGCGATCAGCAGCGTCCGAAGCGTCCTCCGTCCCATTTTTGTATCTGTAACAAAAGATGTAACATTGTAGTGTCTATAAACTCGTTTTAATGTCAGGTTTGAGCACGCATGTACTGAATGCAGTCGTAATCATTGTGAGGGCTGTAAAGAATTTCAACATTTACGAGAGGTGCTCGCTGTCTGGCTTGTTATTATATATTGAATGGTACAACGGCTTCACGTTTACACGGTTACGATTATCGTACAACATAACCTATAACCGTTTTATTAATAACAATTGAAATAAAGTGGGTAAATGACGAGCGTTCTGTGTCACAATAAATGAAGTATATTGAGAAATAAGCGTCGTTGACATTGAGTTTGCACGCCGCTAGCCAGCGAGTTCATTAGAACGCGAGTGTTACTTGTCTATAGTAATATATTATAAAGAGGTAAAATTTGTAAGTTTGTTTGTTTGTTTGTTTATTGGTATGTGGTTTATTGGTGTCTAGCTAATCTCGGAAATGATCAGTCCGATTTGAATAATTCTTTTTAACGGGAAGGTTATCGCTATTTTTCATCCCAATGTTCCCACAGAGATGTACCCACCGCGGGTGAAACCGCGGAGCGTTGCTAGTGACAAACTTATTTTTCGCTGTAATTATAGATGTCAAGCGATTCATTAGGAATGTTAAATAAGTCACTATTGCCATGTATAAAAGTGAGTAAATTAGTAGAAAGACGATTTAGGTAATTGACAAATCCTTTGCCCCGCCCGGAGTCAACAACATGTGCAGACTTAGCTGTTGGCGAAGACGTCTTGGCCTCAATAAAGTCTGTTTATAAAGTATTTGTGTATGGATAAGTATTAGTATCAGTTAGTTATATTCCATAACTTATATCTGCATACTCTTAACTATGTGTGAGTCTGAGTCTGCTTAGAATGCAGTCATATCATGTCACCGGCAATTCGCAACATGTAAACTCTATACGAGGTTATAAAATATTAAGGTACCTATATGAGTATTTTCTTCTAAACAAATCCTTTTCTTCAGACCCTGTAAATGCTGGTAGCTTTACGCTAAAGGCCCCGCTTAACACTTCGTTTAAAATTAGTACACTAATAACACACCAGCAGTAATTATATTTCATCTTACAAAGGGGCCTGGAGTTAATAAGTATTTGCAATTTGCATAAATCTTAGCGGTTATTAAAACCGCAATGTTGTGGTGAACAGTAACTACGACTTTAATATAAAGGGTGCTTTCAAATTATGCGTTTCGTGTCGGACCGCTGCGGTGCCGAAGCGGTGCGTTTGTCGTATTGTGAACGTACGATCGTATGTTTTCATACAAATCGAGCAGCTCGGCAACAGTGCGGCGTCGGTACCGCGAACGCACGACAACGCCGGACTGTTGCCGCACTGCTCGATTTGTATGAAAACACACGATCGTACGTTCACAATACGACAAACGCACCGCTTCGGCACCGCAGCGGTCCGACACGAAACGCATAATTTGAAAGCACCCTAACTATTTCAATGGATAATAAAGTTAAAGTTTATTTCAACTGCCTGTTGCTTGGAGATTTGATTGGTAATTAGATATGGTTATCTGGAGATAACATCAAATGGAGATCTTTTGCTTTACTTCAACAAGTACTTACAGTTGTTATACGTTATTAGTACCGATAGTTAAGACTTATTACATTTTGCTACGCTTAGCGTCATGGTTTTGTGTGTGTATTTATTTTGTATTCAATTTAAGACGAGGGCAGGCTATAATCAATCCAGTTTTAAAACTGACTTCCTTTCAAAGTCAAAGTCAAAGCCAAATAATATGAGACTTTGGTTTTTATTCAGTTTTGGCCCCAAAGGGGCTCTTTTGAACGTACCACCCATTCGGAATATTTGCTGCCCTAATGTGCGTCTTCATAGGTTAATTCAAAGATCAATGATCAGTCTAATTTTGTTTTGGTTGTAGTCTGCACTCACGTTTAAGTGAATAAAAATTTAATACAAACTTAAAACGGAAATCACTGACCCCAAGTTAATGAAAAATCGATAAAAATCCAAACCCTCTTTCCATCCAAATCAGTTTAATCAAAAATAAACAAAAGGAAATCACCCCATCGGCCAAACCATATCCTTAACTCAACCCCGACTTTACCTAGTATTATTTAAAAAAAACGCCTTTAAATTCAGATTTGAGACGCCCGTATCATTATTTTACTTATTTACATAATAATACCATTTTTGTCTTGTTAAACTGGGTTTAAACAAAAACACAATTAGGCACCCTCGTAAGGATTTAGGGGGTTGATACATCCCTTCCTACGCTGCGTCTACGGGTGATAATAAGTAAAGGCCTTCGCACATTAACACCGCTCAATAATAAAAATAAATATAAATAAAAAAACTTGACAGGTGTCAAGGGACACCCGGATGGAACGAAGTTTATTTATTATCAACAAAAATAATCGTCGAGACACCACACTGTATAATGCGAAATAGAAAGACGAAACGAAAAAATCTGGCTTGCTTTCTATAAGAGAGAGAGAGACAGACAGAGAAACATGCGCACGCCAGAGAGAGAAAGACAAAGAAACATGCACACGCCAGAGAGAGAAAGACAAAGAAACATGCACACGCCTGCGGCGTGACAGACAGAGAAACATTCTCTGTCATCTTGGAACATCTTGAACATATTTCGTAATCTCACATTAATAAGGATTTGAGTAATTGAGTGTCTCAACATAATTTGCCACAATGTGCGACAACCCTAAGCGAAAATTGTACAGTATTTTAAGCGTAAGTAATTCGGTATGTTATGTATGTTGATGAATCCTTTAGAATTAGATGTCTTCAATAATGGGGGCGTGTAGTAAGGACGGATGGGAGTCGAATTTATTCGAAGTTTCATTCAACATTATAATTATTTGATTTATATTACGCTATTGATGTTATCGTATTGTAATTTGGTTATTTGGCTGCTAATTTTGTAGTTATACATCCCTGGAGACTAATTGCAACATACTGATACTAATGATAGTGAAAATATGTTGTCCACTGAATTAGGTTAATCTATACTAGTCTTCTATAATATAAAAATGAATCGCTGAATCTGTTGGTAAGCGCATAACTTCAGAACGACTGCACCAAATTGGATGATTCTTTTTTTAATGTGTACCTTCTTATTGTCAGGACAAGGTTTTTTGTAAGAAAAATAAGGAATAAAATCTCAAATTTCCCACGGGAAGGGGGCCGCTGCGGGTGAAACCGCGGGGCACAGCTAGTAAAGCTGAAGAATTTGTTTGTTTGAACGCGCTAATCTCAGAAGCCACTAATCCAATTTTAATAATTCTTTTTGTAATAAATAGCCACATTTAACGGGAAGGTTACAGGGTATCTTTCATCACAAAATTCCCACGGGAATGGACACAATGCGGGTAAAACCCCGGGGCACTGCTAGTATGTAATATAATCATGAAATTTGTTGTTCATAGTATTGAAACGACAGAATCAAATATTAGGCAATTTTTTGATATAATAGTTGAATCTTAAGCTATAGAAGGTTTGTTTAGAATAAATCATGGTTCATAAAGATCTCCATCAATAGTAGGTACTTAATGATAAACTGATTTTGTTTCTATTATCTAACTACTTTATCTGCTAAACTGAATTGAAAATACGTTTACACTTCGCTGTTATTTAACACTAGCAGCGCCCCGCGGTTTTACCCGCGTTGTGCCCGTTCCCGTGGGAATTTCGGGATAAAATGTAGCCTATAGCCTTCCTCGATAAATAGACTATCTAACAGTGAAAGAATTATTCAAATCGGTTCAGTAGTTTCTGAGATTAGCGCGTTTAAACAAACAAACAAACAAACAAACAAACAAACAAAACAAACTCTTCAGCTTTATAATATTAGTATAGATTAACATTTTTATCTGGCGTTTCGGCCCCTTAACAGGAACAAATGTCACAGAAGGCATCGTCAGATGAAAAAGAAAAATAGAAGCGAAGTGTATCCGTAAACGTAGTTTCAATTCAAAATAAGTAGTGTTCGCTGAAACAGATATATGTATACTCTTAACATAAAACAGCCTAAATTTCCTCATATTTCTACTGGAATAGGTATCCATGTACAACCGCATCAAACATACTAATAAATAAAATACAAATACACCCGGACAAATTCACACACGGTTAATTAGACCCAAAGTAAGCTCTAAGCTTGTGTTATGGAATCTAACTCACTGATACTACTACATATACATACACAAATACTTTATAAGAATATATAATGGACACCCAGACGTCGTCGCCAACAACTATGTCTGCACATATTGTTGACTCCGGGCGGGAATCGAACCCGCAACCCCCGACATAGTAAGCGCTCTCACTGCCACTGTGCCAACGGGCTTGTCTACTACTAATAAAAGTAAAACAAAATCCATAATTTAAAACAACATCCTTATCAGAAGACTATCTACACATATTTACATACATACACGTGAACCCATAACGTATTACTGATAAGCTAATCATTACGAGTCCGAAGGGTCCAACAGCCCTCTGTTTACAATTCCACTTCATATGAATTCAGCTTGCGTCGGTGAATGACATGAGCCTTGCGAACGAATAAACGTATTATTGGACAACTACGCTTTACGACAGAGAATTGAATTTCATTGGGAAAAGCAAGAATAAAAAGTATTTTTCGAAAGCAACTCTTTAAGGACCAATTTTAATTACTCCAGTCATAGTAGAGCTATTCCTATGACTGGCGTTTAACATATAGATTGTTAACGTATAGCTCGGATGATTTGGACGAATGTGTAGCATGTACTGTTATGTGGGTGGCTTATAGAGGCATTTCTATCTGAGCGCTACCGTGCTTCAGAGGGCATGTCAAGCAGTTGATCCCGGTTGTTTCAATCGTTACCATGTCGGAGGTCTTTAGCCGGTCTAAAAACTCCGACACCGAGGTGGTCACTGATTTCTAAATAAAATGATGAATGAATTTATGTAATTTTCAATTATAACCCTACAGAACACAACCGAATAACGAATTCCAAAATCCACAACTCGTTCTTTGTTCAGCAATTATAATTTACCCGCTATTTAATAAGTTAACCCCTAACCTGCCGCGCACAATGGTCGGTTCATGCAGTATCTACGCCGAGGGGTTAAGACATTATTGACCCCAGTTTAGTACGAAACGGTTAGGAAGGAATATTATGGATCAGGTTCTTAGAAATACTAATTTCAACTTATTTGCATGGAAGGAATAATATGATAGTTGATTTAATATGCTTGTACGAGTACAAAGTAGTTATTGTTCGCAGAAATATATTCTATTGGAAATTATGCTTAAAACCTATAACATCATTTAATATAACAATTGTTTATCAGTAAGACATTATAGGCTTTTCTTTTTTTAATTATTTAGATGTTAATAGATATATAGTATATTCTTCATTACCCTCCATGGAGGGTAATCCTCCATTAAGCATATAACAAAGCGTTCAAATCATCTCATTATTTATTCTCAAATTTTCCAATGTTGGGCTGAATTCTCCCCAAGTTATTTTCATTTAGATATGTCTTCCTTCCACCACTTTTCACTTTTGTCAATCAATCTGGTTCAGACCATGTCAGAGGCCTTTGGGCGGTCTAAAAACTTCAGCACCAGGGTTGGCCTATCCTACTTGAAATTAATGAAACTCGAAATAAATAAAACTGGAAATGAATGAAAATAGAAATGAATGAAACTCGAAAAGAGATCATATAGTCGGTTTAAAGGAAAAACTCATTAAGTGACATAAATGAAAAAATCACAAATTTCGTGGACCGCGTAATTTTAGGAGCATCCATATATCTCAATCGTCGGCCATAACTGAACCAGGTTCATCTAAATGAATCAAATGAGCTGAATGCACGAGCCTCAATCATTGCATTAATAAAACTTCTATTCAGACTTAATTCAATGCGAGGTCGATGACTTGATGGGGAGGGATTGATGGCTATCAGTGTGAATACGACTCACATAAGAACGAGGAAGTTAAGATAAGTTAAAAGGAAGATAAAAGTGAGTAAGCCTCGTTAGATTGAGCGATTTTAAAAGCTGCGAGTCGGTGAGTTCAATAGATTGATTAAAGCGAGTATTTTAACAGGTATGATGACAGATCGCTTTCTATTGAATTACAAAAAAAATACAAACATCCGAATTGAGACCTCCTCCTTTTTTTGGAAGTCGGTTAAAAACACTTCATTCTCTCTTCAATCTATAGAGCTAAGTTTTTTTGTTTGAACGATATCGGAAAATACCGGTCCGATTTGAATAATTCTTTCTGTAATAGCCTAATAAATGGGAAGGTCTAAAACTATGCAATAACATGGAGGTTTCTCCGATTGTTTCACCAGGCTCACGATTGTTTTGGGCACTTCATCCCGAAATTCCCATAGAAACTGGCACAACGCGGGTAAAACCACTAGTCCATTATAGACGTTCTTTAAGCTCTAACTATTGCGTTTGTCAACATGCAAAAATCGGATGCAAAAGTACATATAATAAAGTCTTGCGTTCAAAATCTTGCGTTTGCTGAGCGTTCTACGAGCATTGTCAGCACGTTGAAACGTCGTGTACAAATGCCCTAAAGTATATACAGAGTGCTTCGCCACAGTACTAATTGAAGTGAGGTAATGGGCTCAGTTGTGAATCGTCCCTAATTGATGATTAGACTCGGCGCCTCGAGAACACTCAGCGATCAGCTGACTCATTGCTTTTCACTTTAGAATTTTGCACCATTTAGTTTTCAAGCTTCATATATATACTTAAGGTGCAAAAACTATAGATATATATGCTCGAATATGAATATAGATGCAATAAAATAACTATCGGAATATAAGCAGGCTAGTGCAGTATTATGATGGTATAGCTTTTTGGATACTAACTCCAAATAATGTAACTAGTAGCATTTTACTCGCGATGTACCTGTTCCTCTAGGAATTCTAGGACTTCAAACTATCAGTGAAACCAACAGGATTGCGTAAATTAGAGTTTATCGCGAATAAAAATACACATCGGGAAAAAATCGCTTATCGCCATAGCTGTCGCCTGTACCATGAACGTAAATTTTTATCTACCCAGTCGTTTTTGATGTAGCTCAGCTACTTCAACAAGAAACTAACGTACTTTTACTTCAATAATGTAGTAGGAATATCCGAGACTATTTTCCGATAAAATTAGGCTATAAATTATCCTTGTTTGTGACTTTTTATGGCTCACGTATGAGCCTAGATTACGGCGATATCATCAACTATGGTATGGTATACTGAAGTTCTACCTATCGTAGCGCTCGTGGCGTAGTTTGACTAAGCGATGTTAGCTCATTGCGATTGTTAAGCAACGTGTAGCTAAACCTCTACTTGGGTGGCCGATAGTTGCATTTCTATCTGAGCGCACCGTGCTTCGGACGGCACGTTACAATGGATTACTTCCTTAAAGTACGTTAATATAACGTATACTGGTTTCTTTGGTTTAACCAACCACTATTCGGTTTGAATTGAAACTACGTTTACGGATACGAGTACGCTTTTATTTTCCATTATTTCGTTACGGATAGTTTAGTCCCTGTTAGTCTGTTTATAGTCAGCGACATTTCTCAGACAGCACAAAGAGCCTGATTCCAAGTGGTATCCCGGCCGTTCATTCGTCCGGACGCTTGCTCTAATCTCCGTAAGCCGTGGATTAGTCCGAAGCTCTCAAGCGGACGTTTTCTGTGACCGCTGGACGCACTTCCAATATCGATCGCTTTCAAAACGACACTTGATTTATCCCAGTTGTTTCAAACGCAAGACCATGTCGGAGGTCTTTAGGTGGTCTAAATACCAACCACAGGGATGGCCAATAACCTACTCGAGCTAACAAATATTAATGCTAAAAGCTGAAGTTTGTGAGGATGTATGGTATGGTTATATGATACTAGCAGCGCCCCGTGGTTTTACTCGCGTTGTGCCCGTTCCCGTGGGTATTTCGGGAATTTTTATACATATAAACCTTCCTCTTAAATCACTCTATCTATTTAAAAAACCGCGTCAAACCCCGTGCAGTATATGAGTTTATCGCGAACAGACAGACAGCAGACTTGAGCAGACTCATACATGACATATAAACATACTTTTTTGACTACTATACTTTCAGATGAAGCACAGTATACGGCCGACTGTTAGAACAAAAACAGCACCACATTTCTATAAAATTAATTTTCTCAAACGAAATCTTTGTTTATCCGAAACAGACAAAAAAGGCAGAGGGTTTTAATATTTTTATGTAAATAAAAGTAATAACAATTATGGTGCAAATAAAAAGCAATTCTTGTAACTAAACAAAGTTGAACTATCGAAGCAAGTCAGGGCGATAACAATTCTCCTTCGGTCCTTAATAGCCCTTCGGCACATTACCCTTTCCGATCTATAAACCGACTTGGAACAAAGTAAATAATGTTATTGCGTATAATGAAACTTTGAGTGCGGTGAATGTTGACATTTAACTTCAGTAGCTTCAGTGGCTCGTTCGATTATGAACGTGCAACTTTTAGACGAGATTTCAGTTAAGTTATTATCCTTACTTATCATTTATTATCCACTAGCAGTGCCCCGCGGTTTTACCCGCGTTGTGCCCGTTCCCGTGGGTATTTCGGGCATACATAGGGACAGACAGCGGAAAGCGACTTTGTTTTATACTATGTAGTGAGCTATCTTTACCTACTGATATAAAAAAGCTGAAGAGTTTTATTTTTTAGTTAAAAAACTACCAATCCGTTTCGAATAATTCTTTTTGTAATGGATAGCCACATTCAACGGGCAATTTATCATCCCGTAATTCCTACGGGAACAGGCACGACGCGGGTACATTGTATTTTAATTTATTTGGTACTCTTCAAAAAGATTGTCTATGTTGCGTTTGGTGCTTGTCCTAAAAAGTCCACTACCCTCGTGAGGTAGAGTCCTTCAATATTCATGCGCGGTCCTGGCTGGTCACACAGCTGATCCTCCCGAAGGCCCACCATCAATATTCATGAACCATCATCTCTATACTTTGATTGTCATTTTCAAACATTTGCATAACTCTCATTGACATCAAAAGTGTTTATGCAAATAGCAATTTTTACTGAGATGTTTGGGAAATAGAAAATATTTTTTGTCCGATTAAAAATATTGAAAGAAAAAAGATATCATGAACTTTTAAAAGAAATATATAGTTGAAACTTATTTGGAGCATTTACATTATTCCGTATTCGGTAACCTAGTGTAAACAGATTTTCGGTTGGCGTTATTCGATCGCTGCCAAGACAACTAATGTAAAGAACCCAATTCGGTTAAAGCAGTCGCCGCGTTCGGTAGTTCACCTAATGTAAACGATCCACTAAGTTGGGCGAAACTACGTTACATTGATATTCGAAAGCTCAAACATCCTGCGATATTTCAACTCAATATATCGCCATATGTCTGATCACATAAAAAACGCATATTTTATAATAAACTGACTGTGAGACGAATATATTTTAAAAACATCACTTTTGAGAATTTTTCAGAAGTTTTTGCACCCCGATGGACAGAAATCTGAATATATTTTAGTGATTACAGTATTTGTTATGCAATTACGGGACTTTTCAGTTTCGAAGGGTGTTTCCTATAAATAAAATTTGGTTAACAATAGGTTTAATTTGGTGCAATTTAGGACTCTAGGGAGACTCATGCATGAATAATTAAGTTGATTTTGAAAACGAAATTTGCATCAAACGTTAAATTGAAAAAGGCATTTATTTTCTAAAAAAAACTATACCATAACCAAACTACAGCTCATCACAAATACAAGATTTTGTTTCGAGCATTCTCCAACATGCTGTTTGTACCTAAATTCGTTCAATCTCAATGTTGTCTAGTGCCAAAACTCAGTCATTCATTCATTCAATTCATTACGAGTAGTCAGTGGCTTAGTGTTTGAGTTTTTAGACGACCTAAAGGCCTCCGACATGGTCTGACGATTGGAACAACATCAAAGTAAAAAATAGCACTGTAATCTAAAGGGTAAGGACCTCTAGACGCTCTGAATATGAGGACACTATGGACCATCATACAAAAAAATTATCCCCACCTCAAAACCCACAGATCCATTTTCCCGAATAATAAATCCGTATTATAGGTAATTTAAACCCCTGTTTATGGCACACATTTGGTAAACAGAGGCAGGTAACAGTCGCTAATAAGGTGCTATATAAATGAGGGTAGGACAGATGTCTCCAACCTTCTCCAGGTGATGATGGATGCCAAAGAGGCTCGTGTAATAAGTGCGGGGGCAGGGGATCTCAAAGGTTTCCAAGCTATGGATCATTTTCGGAAATGACTGTTTAACTTGACTTTCTCATTCATTAACCGAATGGCCGCGTTCATATAAAAAAGCCAATATGCCCCCATATTGGCTCATGGTGCAGCCACAAAACAGATATCTTATGGTACAGCGCCAAGTCCATTTCTAAAGAAAATCACCTTATTTGAGGCATCCCTTTAAAACAATATATTTGAACCTTTGAGAACCGCAACAAAGGGTAACTGAGTTATGCGATCATTATTCTTATTTTCTTCAAGAAAATTTCCACGCGGTTAGATTTAATACAATATCCGGTTTCTTATTAACTGCGTACATAGTGCTATGTATTCTGTGGCACTGTGTACATACTATGTATTCTGTGCGAGCTGTGTACCGTTCGCAGATAAACACACTTTGGTACTTTGGCAAATTATTAGACGATTGTTATTGACGTGTAACTATATTGAAAAATTTGAATATGACAAAGTTCTAAGTAGCAACATTTTGATAAGTCAACTTACATTCTTAGAACTTTATTCTATTCAAATATTTTTTCATTGGTTAACAGTGAAACCTCTCTAATTTCCGAAAACTCAATACGTTTCCAGTAAACTATCAAGCATATTTGTATAGGAATATTTCCAAGCCAACTCCGAGCGACTAAGACAGATCTAATGATGCATGGAAGGTGTTTGCAATAGTTACTGACATCAATGGGAACAAGCTTATAATATAATTAAGTAATAAAGTATTATCACCAACTCGCATTTGGCAAGCGTGGTATTAAGCTGTGCGTCCGTCGAGGGCTGCAGTGTGGTAGCGGCATTGTGGTCGCGGCACGAAGCTTCTGATAGGCTGCCACCTGACAGAAGCACGCAGCAGATAGCTCTTATTGGCTGCAGCCCGACAGAGACACAACACACAATAAAACACATAGTTTTGATTGATCCTCCTCACTGTACTTCTTCTTCTTCTTCTTCTTCATCGAGTGGATGACCTGACCAATCCTGGTGTCAGAGTTATTGAGCCGCCAAAGGCCTCACTGTACTGTTATCTTCGGTGAGACGAGAGGCCTGTGCAGGAGTGGGACATTACAGGCTAATACTACTACTACTTCATTCATTCATTTCAAGTAGGTTAGTAGCCCTAGTATCGGAGTTTTTAGACCGCCTAAAGGCCTCCAACATGGTCTAACGATACTACTACTTAAGTATTTATTATAATTTGCCGACTGTACGTCATGCTACGTATTCTGTGACGAGGGACGTCTAGAAATGCTCTCTTCATAATTTTAAGCTAATACAAAGCTTCGTGTGCTAACGCCGAGAATAAGAATTTAAATGGACTATAATTTGTTTAAGGATTAGGAAGTGTGTGTTGTTTTCCTTTTTTCTTAGCGATTTAGGTTAATGATATTCATTTCTTCAACAATTGGATAGCAATTGGACGTTTTGATCCTCGGAATCTCGACTGAGAAAGACGACCAGTTGACTAGTTTTTTTGGGTATATTACACTACTAGTCGCACCCGGTGGTTTATACCCGTTCCCAGAGGAATTTCGGGATCAAATGTATCTCATGTGTAATTCTGATGTATGACCTTTTACATTTTCTGACGATTGAAACAACAGTGACCGATATTTTTTCGTACCCTCCGATGCACGGTAGCGCTAAGATCCAAATGTCACTTTCAGCCATCAATCCCAGTTGTAATTAATTACTCAAAATTCTATTATAACAAGACTATATGAAAATAATTACTAGATAAGATAAATAGAGGAAGCGTTTCGTATACGATACATTTCCATAATGTTTCCGCAGACAATCCAATTCCCTGAACATTATGAATGTTTCATAGAGCATATGAAACTGAAATAGCAATCTTTTAATAAATTAAATTTTATTTAAAAAACAGTCGGAACACCACAGAGGTTTTATATATATATGTGGCCGAAACGTGTTGAGGGACAACTCAACAGTAACCTCCGCGTACGTAAGTTCCCGTTTCAACAAATAATAATGACATCAACGTACGTTTCAATTAATAGTAAAACCACAGAGGTTTGATTCAATGCAAGTTCAGTTTATTTTCGATTATTTATGTTTTAAAGTTATGTTCTTTTTTGAATAACAGATGATTATTTTGCCATAGACAGTTAATTGTTATATTTAATATTATATTTCAATTGATATTAAAATAAATGAAATGAAAATATATACTCTTTTTGGACTTTGCTGCAGAAGGGAAAATAGTGCATTAATACCGAAAGCATTCACTTCATTATCATTATTCCTAGCCGCGACCCGCGATGTTACCCGCGTTGTACCCGTTCTCACGGGAACTTCGGGATAAAATGAATCACATGTATTATTCTGATATACGTTACTGAAAAGTTTCATCAAAATCCGTCCAGTAGTTTTTTCGTGAAAGAGTAACAAACATGACATACATCCATCCTCACAAACTTACGCATTTATAATAATAGTAGGATGAAATTGTAGTATATCATTGTACGAGTATATGTATATAGGGACGCTGAAGATCTTATAACAAAACAAAAATATATTTGACACACACAGATTACACAATAGTAACTACACCGAAACGTCGACAATACACATCACATTCCATAACATGTGTCCTCCTATTTGATGTCAATATACGAGATATCCATTCATAGAAAAGATCCCAAAGAAAATAATCCCAAATTAATTAACTTTTTCCCGGCAATACCGAAGGAGTAACATGATGGAAAGGATCCGAGGATATATCCATTCCATTAGTTGGACAATAACAACTGTCATTGTTTTCTGGGATGAGGCTGTTCAGTGGGGTGCGGGGGGTGGATTAAGGGTAGGATTAAAAGGGGCAGATTTAAATTGAATTAAATGGAGATTTTTGGACATGAATATAATTGGTAAGCGTGATTTAATTTTTTACTTGAATATTTGTACTTTTCATATTTTCTGACGTTTGCAATTATCATAAGCCCCTGTAGATGAGAGACAATTGTTTCGCATTATATTTGGTTGACTACTGTCGTAGCGTGTGATAATGTTCCTATACATTATTATGGTATACAATAGATAATAAAATAAATTGTTTGCCACTTGTATTTAGGCAAGCAAGGTGAATACGCCTAATCCTTCTCACTGTACTGATATCTTTAGTGAGATGAGAGGCCTTTGCCCAGCACCGCGCCATGACAGGCTAATACTTTACTTTATACTTGTCTATAGACGCTGCAGTATGTTAAAACTAAATATTTAAACAGAAAGCATAACTGAACAATGTGTGACGAGATTCTTCCGTATTCTATTATCATTCTATTTAATGATTCTTATTTCTCCTACTCGCCCCTACTTACCCTAGGTCCAGCCCTGTCGTTCCACTAGTTAACGTTGAAAGTTCGTTTGTGTTACAGATACGCAAGAACGAACACGATTCCATTTTGTTAGGAGGATTGTTAGATCATTCTGTTGCGAATTTGATACTCTCTTTAATGCATCAAGTTGGATTGTGCAAGTTTTGATACTCAGGAAATGGATAAGCGTGGCTAAGGGACTGATTTATTATCTCGAGCGGAGGGCTTGATTAATTGGAAGAAAACTTTTTGGCAGTTCATTCTAATAGAATTAAAGTGTAAAATTAAAATAATGAATAAAATAAACATCTAAGTGGTGTAGATTTTTACCATTCGGAAATCTAAACCTTATACAAAATGTGATAAAAGTCAGTAAAATTATAGTTGTGATATAGTTGTGGCGCCCGCGACTGTTCACTTTTGTGTGAAACCGTGTGCGCACGCTTAACGCAGCGTCGGGCCATTCTAACATGGTACGTTTTGTACCAACATCACTTTTCTAAAACTCCCATACAAGACAACTCATGGGGTATGACTATACTACACCTTCACCCTAAAACTTAACCTATATATCCACGAGTACCTCCCGACCGACAACACCACTGAATACGGGCATATTGTTCCACCTCACTTTATTTGCCATAGAGACGTCAAACTCTGTAGATTATTGTCCATTGTAATGGGACGGGGCTTAATTAATGATGCTGTATGGATGTTATTTATCTTGTTCGATTATTGCGATTTGTTGGAAATAATTACGAGTTGTAGGGTTTTGTAGGAGTCTTGTTTATTTTGGAGAAGGTAGAGGTAAATTGGTAAACATGGCGGTATTTTTTTGTATATATATGGAAGACTACCCGTGGCCCGCGGCGTTGCGTTGTATCCGTTCCCGCGGAAATTTCGGGATACAATGTATCCGTCATACAAATCCGTCCAGTAGTTCGTGATAGAGTAACAAACATACATTACATACATCCTCAGAAACTTTCGCATTTATAATATAAAGTAGGATGGCTGATTCAATTTTAATACAGTAAGTCTCGACTCTTGTTTGAGTAGGATAGTGTCCAACCCTAGTGGCGGAGTTTATTCATTAACTAGCAGCGCCCCGCGGTTTTACCCGCGTTGTGCCCGTTCCCGTGGGAATTTCGGGATAAAATGTAGCCTATAGCCTTCCTCGATAAATAGACTATCTAACAGTGAAAGAATTATTCAAATCGGTTCAGTAGTTTCTGAGATTAGCGCGTTTAAACAAACAAACAAACAAACAAAACAAACTCTTCAGCTTTATAATATTAGTATAGATACTTTAATATCATAATGTTTGGTATGAAACGAAAATTCAGTAAGTCTCATATTGTAACCGCTTTAGCCAGTTTCAAATTGGGAAAAATGTTCCACTACGAAACTAGCTGTTGGTAAAACAAAACAAGTGTATACGAATGTTCTGAACAGAGGAGAAAAAGGAGCATCCACAGACAAAGTTTTTGGACACAGATTTGTAGCACGGGACCAAAGCAATTTACTAAAAAGAAGTCAGGTAAGGTTAGCCTGTAATGTCCCACTGTCGGGTAGGGTAAAGGCCTATATCACTACCTAATCTTCAGTGAGGAGGATTAGGCGTAATCACCACGCTTGCCTAACACGGGTTATTGATTTCAAACCCGAGAACGAACCATAACAGAAGTGAACCATAAATAAGTTGTTCGATCTTTAAATATCCAAAATCCAACGTTCTTTAACTACCTCCCAACGACCCCCCAAAATGACCTATCCTCGTTTCACCCACGTAGCGTTCCAAACCTGTCTCGGCCAAAGGCTCCTGAAATTAACAAGCCCCAAACTTGGTCCCTGATTAGTTTCCAATATCCTCCATTACCGCTCGATGCTACCGAAACGGCATCAATATTGTAAAGGTACTGTAAATGACTTCCAGCGGCTATGATCTACATTTTTTGGTAGGAAATTGAGTTGAAATGTAGAGATTGCTGTTTTTTTCATAATAATGATCTTGTTGATGTAGCTAGCTAACAAGTAAAAATTAGCAGTGTCCATCGGATTTATCCGCGCAGTACGAAAATATTTTGACATTTGACCAATTACGAAAATATTTTGAAATTGTCAATGCGTGGTTTGACCATTTTAATGCGTTGTGATTGGTCGATTGAGCTCAGCACAGCACCGCTCCGCTTCAATGGAAACGCACCCTTAGACCTAATCTAAGCTTTAAGTTTGTACTATGTAATCTAACCAATTAATTCACCACCACCATTGAGACACCATTGACAAAATCACCTAGCTGTAATCGCCAACACTTATATCTTGACATATTGTTGATTCCGGGCGGGAATCGAACCCGCAACTAACACAGTAAGCGCTCTCACAAACCACTGTGCCTACTGGCTTGTTGTTTTGTTGTGTGCGGGTGGTTCACTAAATTAGGGCGCATCGAATTGACTAGTTATGGCGCCATGTAGTCTAGGAGACGTAAACTAACAGACATAAACCAAATGTCATTAGTTTAATACAAGTGTTCTAGGAGAGGCGTACTGTTTTACTCGAATTGATATAGTGCAAGTTTAGACTAAAAATAATGAATTTCGAATGAAAAGTCTATCTTTCTTCTTGGTGTCGATAACAGATATAAAAGTTGCCTGCCAACAGATTTCAAAGTAAAATCAAGTAGCATTTAATGTAATGTCTCATTGCTGGGCAACGGCCTCTCGACTCATAGAAGATATCAGGTGATAAAAAGAACAAACAAAAATCTTCAGCTGTCTATAGATTGGTTGACATAATACTGAATCGTCAAACTAAAGAAAGTCTTCAAAAAAAATTCAAATATCTTTATTATATCAGATCATTACAAATATTTATAATCGTCAGCTTAAAATTAAGTTTACGTTAGTTCGCATCGCGCCACCTACTGAGAAGAACTAACAAGAAACTCAGTGGGGTTGTCATTTTTTTTTAATGATTTTCTTAACAATTTTAAGCCTTAAATAATAGAGCAATTCATTTCCAAACGTCTGAGTCTTCCTTAAAGCTACAAGGCCTTCAGGCAGCCAATTAAGTTCCACACGATATGGCCTGTCAAATGTACAATTAAGGCTACGGGGCCTTTTAAGTTCCCATAACTTTTACTTCATTTGTTCAAGTATCTCCAAATTGTACGACATTCAAGATATCTCCAAATACAAAATGCAAGTATTCAGAAGAAAAATCATTTGCTTATTAGCTCCAGAGAGATTTCCCTCGGCACCCGGCCCGGCCCGATATCTCAAACAATTTGCCTGAACATCGGAATCCGGCGCCGGTAAAAAAGAGAATTTATTCCACTTTAGATATGTTTTCAACATTTTCCTGGAGATTTTAGCCTATATGTCGGTTTACGTGTGTTTGGTAATTTGTGCTTATATTTTATGTATTGTGACAACGAAGCTCCGTCACAGTTATTGCTCTGTGTGTTGAGAAAAGACGGTAAATAGCGACTTATTCAAAACTAGCAGCGCCCCGCGGTTTTACCCGCGTTGTGCCCGTTTCCGTAGGAATTTTGGGAATTTTATAACCTTCCTCTTGAATCACTCTATATGTAGAAAAAAACCACGTCAAATGCCGTTGCGTAGTTTTAAAGATCTAAGCATACATAGGGACCGACAGAAAGCGGAAAGCGACTTTGTTTTATACTATGTAGTGAAGAACATTAAACATTATCAGACTATAATCCATTTGTATATAAAAATGACGTGTCACGTTGTAAGTCCGCGATGGACAACCTAAACTACTGAACCGTGAGCAATTTGATCCAACTTGAACGATAGGATAGCTTACAATTTACAGCGATTAGGGTGGTCCAACCCTTAATTTTTATATGGCAAAACAACGTTTGCCGGGTCAGCTAGTACTAATATATGTTGCTTGTTTTGCCAAAAATAACTGGAACGGTAGTCATTTAAATCTATTGATGCAATACATCGGTAAAATATAGCTTCGGTCAAATATAAAGTCTGTTCAAAGTTTTCGGTCAATTACTTAATTGATTCTCCATTGAATGGTGTTCGAGCTTTGGCCTAACGTACTTCGATAAAATAGGTGGGTAATAATTAGATACCCCAGTACTTAAAAGGAAGAATTGCATTGGATGAAGTATTTTAATACCTATATTGAAACCAATATCAAGGTCATTGCCGTCCATTAACTTACAGATCATTAAGTCCACTGTTATCTTTATCTTAAAAACCATTATTCATCTTTCAAATATGATAATGTATCTAAAACTTGGCACCATTAACCATAGAACTAACGACTTTTCGGTGACATTCTATAAACCATAGTCAAGTAAAGTAAGCGCTACTTATTTTTAGATTGACCTAGATTGACCTGGCTTTTGTCCTGCAGTCTGACTTTACAGGCTCAACAGCCTCCGTGGTCTTGTGGTTTGAACGCTCGACTCACGATCTGGAGGTTCCGGGTTCGACTCCCAGTGGGGACAATATCTCACAAGAATCTCTTTGCGAGACTGCCCTCAGTTTGGTTAGGGCATTGCAGGCTGAATTACTCGAACTGACCTAACAAAATCATCAAAATAGGACAAGCGGTAATTTGAAGTAAGCTAAGCAGGTATCTTAACAAAACATTACCAGTATATTTTTCTAAGTATTAGGGTTATTTTTCCAGGTAAAACCAGATGTTTGGAATAGTCAGCGTCTTAGTTCGTTTCATAAAAACAAGTGAACTCTCCAAGCAATTTGTTTCCAATTTTCTTTCATAAGAGAAAATCTCTGGTGTATACTACCAGTATGAACTAGGATTACATGTACTACGTATACTACGGTTCAAACTGTTCCTGAGGGAATTTTGGGATAAATATAAATGTTTTACTATGAATAACATCAGATATTTGTTAGTGAAATTGTGTAGTTTGACAAAATGTTTTAAAAATTTAATAAAAAATGTTAGTTCGGCCCCTACTTGGATGGGTGGGTTAGTGACATTTCTATCTGAGCGCTATCGTGCTTCGGATCGTACGGAAATTCCTCAGTCCCGGCTGTTTCAATCGTTGTCGAAGGGCTTTAGGTGGTCTAAAAACTCCCAACACCAGGATTGGTTGGTTTTTCGCTTAAAAAGCTTTCGCTTAAAAGGAATTCCTACGCAGTACAGGTGAAACCGCGAGGGACAGCTAGTTGTTTATCTCGTAAATATATTTTATTTAAATGGATAATGCTATGAGCATGTTATTATTGATCCCTTTGATGTATTCGAGCGGAGCCGATTGTTTGTTCGGGCCTTTGACCTTATTTTCAAGCTTCAATTTGGTCCTATTTGAACACACAAAACAAAATTGAATTCCTGTAACTTCTATTTGATATACAAACGTATTATGGTACAATCAAAAAAGGTATTGAGGATCCTTTATTGCTTTTGGAAATAGGTGAGTTAGTTCGTGTAGGTACAGAACTACCCTGGTGTAGGCATTAGTTTACTAGATAGTAATTAGCGCTTAAATTATTCAAACATAATGGACATAGAGAAGAGAGATAAGAAGAGAATTGGGGGATAATTTAACTCAGTAGTGGGACGATACAGTTTACGAAGAAAAATTGACATTAAGTGTTACGTGAGCCGAATGTATATGACAAAGTGATCTGTATGACGTGTGGTCGACCAAGTTGACGGCACCATCTTATCGCTTTCGATAGAGATTGGAGGGAGATAGCGAAAGATAGGGACAGTTGGCGATGCTTGAGAAAAACCTATGTCCAGCAGTGAGACAGCATATTTCTGGCAAAAAAAAAACTAACATAGGTATTATAGATAGGTATCGAACGTCGAACTTCCAACAGCACATCTAAATTAGTACGACCAAAGCGGGAAAAAATCAAGCGTACAAATTCACCAAAAAATATATCAAGTAACTCAATTTGCCACGGGTTGAAAGCTCCAAAAGTGGCCATTGTCCTCTAAAGCTTAAAGCTCGCGACGTCTAAACAAAAATACATAAAAATTGCATTCATGCGAGCCACATCCGCTACGGGTATTGATATGGGGTGGCTGTGAAGTTGGCTATATTTGGGACAGAAAAGACAAAAAACCTCTAATGTCACTGTCACTGTCACTGCCGGGAAAAGGTCGCTTATGTCACTGAAGATTAAATTGAGTCAATTTCACTTGGTTGTTTTTCCTCTTATAAAATTATTAATTAATTATTTTATTTACTAAAACATGATTAATACAATACTAAAACAACATTAATTGAATGTGGATAAATAATCAAATTAATTTTATTTACAACTGTGTATTGTTATGGGATTACGCATTTTGTATGAATTATTATTTGTTTATTTTAATGATTACGTAATATGAATAAATATAGTTTAAACGTTTTCATTTAATACAAATAAATATTATATTTTAGGTAGGACGTTTTTAGTGCACCAGTTATCAATATTAGTGCGTAAAACTTCTTATTTTTAAGCTATTGCATAGCTTCTATCGCGGGCCTTGAGCGCGGGGACCGAATCCAGAAATTCCGTAACGAAAAAACCTCACGCTCCCCACTAACGCCATCTAGTGATACAAAAAATAACTATGCAAAAGCTTTACCGCGGCAGTCCCCGAGTGCCACACGTCTTTTTTTTATGATAAGATATCCTGTGCCTATGTACTTTCAACATTCATAACAATATACTTAAAATAAATATACATAAAAAACTGCACAGATAATTGTAAACACGAGACCTAATTAAATAAATTTAAAACATAACCTGACAAAATCAGACACGATTAGATAAAACCAAACTACGCTCAAAGCTTGTACAATGCAGTTCCTCAACTAATGTCTATGCTATGCCTCATATCAAAAATTGTCCCTCAAAAATCCCGAAAACCACCTAACCCATGGCTATCACAGTCATCACTTTGACCAAACACCGTCGGGCTATTTCTGTGCGTTCGCTTCAACTTGCTCGCACGTACACTTTATTACACGTTTCAATGTTGAGTGCTT
Source organism: Cyclophora punctaria (assembly GCA_951394245.1). Taxonomy (NCBI): domain Eukaryota; kingdom Metazoa; phylum Arthropoda; class Insecta; order Lepidoptera; family Geometridae; genus Cyclophora; species Cyclophora punctaria. The sequence goes on from OX596186.1 coordinate 8,551,892, forward strand.
TTCAGCCTTTAAAGAAACTTTTTACTTCAATGGACAGATAAATAAGAATATGTTACAGTGATGATAAAAGAAATGCTTAAATAAAGCTTTCGGTCAAAGAAACTCGGTTCTCTTCTTATCGAGTGGATGGTCAACTTGACCAATCCTGGTGTCAGAGTTATAGAGCCGCCAAAGGCCAAAACTTGAAACCTCAATATTATTTTTCCTCCGTTCATTATTCAGGGAATGTCCTGAATGGATGACTGGCAATATTCTTTGTTCCCAAGTTTTATTGGCGCGCCGTAATGATATTACGCCATCTAATTGAGTGTTGAATTAGATTCGGGATCTCTTCTTTATTACTAAATGAGAAGGTGGATTTGGGTATATCTTCTTTCTTTGTGATGAGTAATTTGAAAGGCTTTCAGAATATAATGTACTATGTTATAACGTAGACCTATTGTGGTATAAAATAAAATAGTGATCGACGCCGAATAAACCTTTCAACAAATGATTTTGTCAATTCAGTTCAACCTCATTAAGCTCCTTAACGAACAAACCAATTTTTTTTAATTTACTATCTTTTAATTTTTTAGTGGTTCATAATTGAGCAAAATAATCGTTCGGGCCTTAAATGTTTAAATATTCTCGTAGTAATGACTCATGTATTGATATCTTCAGTGAAGGTAGATTCGTTACGCCCCAAACTCTTGTACTGTACTGACATCTTCCGTGAAATAAAAGGCCGTTGTGTGTACCTTAAAGGTAAAATTAATAAATTATTATATTGTAGGTGCACTGACTACCAACAATATATTTAATAGACAAGACCACAGAGGCAAAGGACTATATGGACCAAGTTCCATATAACTTTGCCACTTTTTTTAGCTTCATCATGTAACAGGTAATCATTTATTACACTGAATAATCTATTTTCCCCGTAATCGAAATTGTATGCACAACAACGCGAGTTATATTTTGATTATCTCTCCGTTATGGCTGCTCACAAACAACTGAACTACAATTTCATAGCATCGTTACACTGCAAACGTCTAATTTCAGAGCGCCATTAGAGAAATTCTAGACAGCTCACAGGTTTCGAATGGGTCTAGATTAGTAGCTCTGAATTTAGTGCTTTGATGTAGATGAATCGTCTTAATAGTAACTGAAGTTAATGAAAGTTATTAGCTTTGATCTGAGACCTACACCAACTGTTTTTAAAATAATAATAAGTAAGAAAATAAATAAATACCCCAAGATTCACAAACAGTTAATTAGAACCCCAACTAAGCTTTGAATTCGTATATATTATTCGTATCTAACTAACTTATTGAGACTATTACATATAAGTACACACATAAGTACAAGAATATATAAACACTCAGATATCGTCGTAATTTCACATATTATAGACTCCAGGCGGTAATCGAACCCGCACCCCCGACCACCTATATTTATATAAAAAGTCTTTCATTTAAAGTAAACCCACAATCAATTTGTAACTTCAAACAATAGTAAATTATAAGGCTTAGTTCTGGTAAGCGAAGGACAGTAGTAATTACACCGTAGATATTATGTCTTTGAACCCCTATTACAAAAGCTATTAGGTAAATGAAGCTTTTGATAGAGAATAGTGAAATATAACTTGATAAGGAAGCTTCCGTGTGTGGGAGAGGAGGTAGGTTGGAGTCTGTAGTCCACTTAAGAGTTTTTGGACTGTCCTTTAGTCTATCAAGATGAGAGTAGCAGAGGTCTTTGCGGTTTTAAAATGATCATACAAGGTTAACACCTCGGTGGTCTAATGGTATATGCACTCGCCTGCCAAGACTGAGGTCCCGAGTTCAATTCAACATATTGCCGAGGTTAGTAGTTAAGAGTTAGGTTAATTATAAGACGAAAGATACATAACATAAAATACCAAACTATGCTTTTCTGTATTCGTTTCAAATATTCTTTATGTAGGTAAATGTATAAACAGTTTACGTAAACCATGTTTGAAGTTGCTTTTAATTGCGATTTGCGGTGCTTTTGATGCGGTCTTTATTTTATAGCAATCGTGAACGTTAAGCAACGCTTATCTTTGATGTGCTAAGCTACGTAATCTTAAAAGCTTTTATTTTTAAAAGGTATTTCACGAAGCTTGTCAAATGAGGAAGCACTTTAAAACAGCTGCTTTTCTTTCAGATTGGCAGTTTGAGGGAAATAGCCGTAATACTGTGTGAGGTGAGATATAAAAGTGTTCGGGAAAAGTCTAGAAAATAAGGATAGACGTCTAGAATATGCCGTACCAACTAATGCGGGCCATACACGATGAACTTCACGTTCAAGTTTGCAGCGGACTGATTGCGGCGTTCAGTAAGCTTGATGGTGTATGTATGGTTATGGGTGTGCATGACAAATCTACTTGCGCCGTCAAGTTTACTGGACGTCGCAATCAAGTCCGCTGCAAACTTAACGGTGAACTTGATCGTGTATGACCCGCATAAATGTTTCCTGTGATACAGTGTGAATAGAAGGATGTATAATTAATTAATCTGTGTCCAAAATTCGCATGCAAAAAAGGTAAAGTTGACCCTTATGTCCCACTTTTGTGACCTGTTTTAAAAATACCCTTATGACTTGTCTTAGTGCTTTTTGACGTTTTGATTCTAAGGGTGTGTTTTCATTGAAGCGGAGCTCAACTGTGCGGAGCTCAATCGACCAATCACAACTTCTGTTCGTGACACTGAGTCTGCTCCTCTGCATCTGTTTTGTTTTTTCTTTTATTTTGCAAATTGTATATTTTGGATGTGGAGGTCTATGGTTTGAAAATTTAAAAAGATTGTCAATTGAGCTCTTCACAGCTCTTCTCTGCTTTAATGGAAACGCATCCTTATTAATAGGGGAAAAGATATTTGCTTCATCAAGAAGTTAATATGACAAACTCTAGTTTACAGGTAGTGAAACTTCTCCAAGAGTTATAAACTAGGAAAATCAACTAACTTAACTTCATTTTTGCTTCTATTTTCGCCTCTATCCCTCAAGGTTAGTCGGCCCACTAACAAGCTAATAAACTGGGCATAAAGTGGGTCAATAGACAACAGAGTGACCCTTAATAACAATTCTTGATCTAACGCCAATGGCGGGACAAAAATTGCTTTGTATTCAACCATTTTCCTGTTTTGATGGAACTTTTGAATTTTATAGCAGTTTTGTTGTTCTGATTTTGTTATTTTGGACATTATAACATGGATTGTTTAACACACGTTTTTTTGCCGTGGAAAGCTACGGTTTTTTGTCGTGTATTGGACATGGGGATTCTTTTCTCGGGTTATCCATAATAGTTTATTTAGGTTCTTTTTAAAACATTATCTTTCATCATTTCGTTAACAGATATTCTTTCGGGTCTGTGAAACGATAACTAGAATTTATTTTATTTTATGTTAACAGGAAAAGAAAATTCGGTCTTGGTCCTCCTATATCATAACGCGTACAAAAATAATTAGTTCTCTTCCTACACAAAACCTTACCATAACATGCAAAAAGATCTGCAAATCATCAATATAAATTTTCTCAAAAAATATCAGAAATATGTCTCAATTAATATGCATGTTCCGAATAAATCATAAGGACAACACTAACAGAACATACCAGCTAAATAATCATAAAACTAAGTTCCAAATATGCACCACGCATACTGCATTAACGTAGTGATGCGAACAAGAATGTCGGTTAATTATGCCGACCTCGGCGTCCGGTTACCGAAACATTACACTCGCCTCACATCACGTCAGTTACGTGGACTCTGATTGGTGAATAATAATGAGTAGTTAAGATGAACTGGCGATTGGTGCCTTCAAATTGAGAAGAGTGGCGGGAATGGGGAGGCCTTTGCCTGACAATAGGGAGATTGATATATGATATACCTAATCAGCGTTCTACTGAGGCGTCGGCCCAGGTAGAACATTAGCTGAGATGCCCCATTGCTGCACTATTTTTTAGCTTTAAGTAAATCTTGTGAATGTCTCTTTCCTATTTTTTTGTGGCAATACATTTAATTTAAATTTATATAATATATCATATAATAGGCTAACAGTAACAATGACTTGTCTATACAAAGGTCTATATTTTAAGTAACTATTTTTAATTCAGTTTTGGCTCTAAAAAGGATTTTTTAACGTAGTATACGACAAAAAAAAAACCTCTTTCGCTTAACGAAAATGCGAACGAGTTAATTCCATATTGTTCACCTAGGTGATATGACCCGGGTGAAGTATGCAAGCGTGCTGATTACACCTCATTCCCTCACTGTAATGTTATCTGAAGTAAGATGAGAGACCTGGATTAAATATTGGATTCCTTTTTGCGCAGATAATTTAAATACTAAGAAGAATTTGAAAAAGCTTCTTTAATATAATGAAATATCTAATCTCGCAGTTCATGATAAAATATTATGTTTTAAAAGAGAATATTATACGTCGAAAACAATTTATTAACATAGGTAATATTGATAGTATATTAGATCTCAGAAATTCTCAAGGGTAGCTTTATATGGATTATTATTTTAGGCTTAGGTTTAGGAGAACATACGACTTCGCCAAATTAAATCAAGACCTTCGGAATATTGAAGAGAAATCTGATAATGTCTGGACGATCATTACTTTATCCGAAATTGCTTAGTAATCTTGAAAATACGTCAGTTTTCTGATAGGACGTAAAAATGTGGAATGAAAAATAGCCTTGGAAAGGAATCCTAAACGATTAGTTAGGGATCGTATTGAAGAAGCTAGTCATGTTTGTCATTTAGGAAGTAGGCTAGGAAAATTAGGTTCAGACATCCAGACTAATATTATTAATGCGAAAGTTTGTGAGGATGGGTGTATGTAATTATATTTGTTACTCTTTCACGAAAAAACTACTAGACGAATTTGGATGAAACTTTACAGTAATATAGGTTATACGTCAAAATAACACATGGGATAAATTTTATCAGCATTTTACACCCCTATTTTGGCATCTTGGGTTAGAGTGGCTTCCATACTATGTATCTGAGCAATCATTATCACTTAAAGCTACCGAACATAGCGATATCACACGTAAAAAAAGGCATACTAAATGTCACTTCTAGCGAAACATCGCCATCATAAAAACAATTCATAATTATCAACTGACGTGTCAGTATCGAAATGTAAATCTGATCCGATGCCAAATCCCGCGGGATCCCGGGATCTCGGGACAAACAGAATAACGTACGGACCTATTCTCCGTTTCGTGACTCCTATTGAAATCTGAATAGCGTACTTTATGAGACGTTATTTGGAATACGTTATAGATAAAGTATTTGTGATGGTGAAATAACGGTTACCTATGGTTACCTACTTTATATTACGTGGTATTACTATTTTTAAATAATAGAGTCGTCAAATAATGCTTTCTTGATTTTGACATGTAATGTATGAACAATTACGTCAGTAGTTATTTGTCAAAATTAATGTCTCTGAGTGCAGCAGTGAGGTATTTAGTAATCAATGTTACTTAACTTTTATTTAAGTACATACATAGTTTGAAAATAGCTCCAAAAGCACAGGCACATGCCTAACGTTATCACTACATAGTAAAAAACAAAGTCGCTTTCCGCTGTCTGTCTGTCCCTATGTATGCTTAGATCTTTAAAACTACGCAACGGATTTTGACGCGGTTTTTTTAAACAGATAAAGTGATTCAAGAAGAAGGTTTATGTATATAAACATTCCCGAAATTCCCACGGGAACGGGCACAACGCGGGTAAAACCGCGGGGCGGTGCTAGTAAGTCATAAGTAATATTAAAAATACCAGTTATCTATTTTGACTTTGGACAATATCCAGCAGCTGTTTTGGAATGTTTGTGTTTTATCTGATGGGCACATTTTCCCATGAGTAAGTTTTATGGTAAGTATCTAACTTAACCGACTACAAACACGGAAAGAAGTATTCTATTCAGAGTAGTCTTATTTTGTTTAAAATAAGTAACGTAGCTCGGTCCTTACTTGGATGGGTGGCCGATAGTGGCATTTCTATCTGAGCGCTGCCGTGCTTCGGAGGGCACGTTAAACTGTCGGTGCCGGTTGTTTCAATCGTTAGACTATGTCGGAGGCCTAGAGGCGGTCTAAAAGCTTCGACACCAGGATTGGCCACAGACCTCCACGAACTTACTTAACCGACTTCAAACTAAGGAGGTAGTAGTTTGGTAGTAGACATTCGTCGATATCTCTATTATTATATTTTAAAACTGCACCTAAAAAAATACTTATATTTTTTCCTTCTTAGTTCGGTTCAATGTGCAATGGCGCAAATAGGAATTTCTTTCACTAAATAATGATTGGATCATTTTTTTAGTCTTTTGCTTTTAAAAGATGGTATCAATAGAGGTTAATGGCACCTCGAGTACACTGATTAAGATCACACACTCGGCGGCTAACCGTTTGTAATATACCCACAAATCGTGGCCACTTAGAAAGTATACCAATTTTTCACGTTATATCTACTTATGATCATAAAGATTTCATATCTTATTATATTGACTACCAGCGTCCGCGGTTTTACCTACGTTGTTCCCGTTCCCGTGGGAATTTTCGGGAATTTTTATCAATGAAAACCTTCCTCTTGAATCACTCTATCTATTTAAAAAAACCGCATCAAAATCCGTCGCGTAGTTTTAAAGATCTAAGCATACATAGGGACATACAGCGGAAAGCGGCTTTGTTTTATACTATGTAGTGATAGTGCAAGCCGAATTTTGTCCCCATAAATATTAACATTTAAAATCAGTCATCATATCATTTAGGCTAATATTTTTGCAGGCTTTCAGAGACGTCCATTAAATCGACACTTAACTGAGATTTTTTTTATACAATACATATGTCGAAATCACTCGTTAGATCTCAACTAAGGAAGCATTTGACTTCTCTGTATATGAGCGTTAGATAGATAGATAGTACACTAATTTTTCACGTTTGATTTATCAAACTCGGTCATCAAATATTTACCTCAAGTTGCAAACTCAATTCCCTAAACTCAAACAGTTTAACAAACAAAACAGACACCTAATCTGTTTAATCTCAGACCCGAAATTAATCAACGGGAAAGTTTTTCGGGGAAAATTGACAAATTATCCCATAATCCGAAGATCAGGGATCCGATCGGAGGCACCTGGTGCGGACGTTGACCCGGTGGAGCAGGCCATTCATCACCATTGATACAAAACATGGGTTTTACCTTAGACTGAATAAAAAACTCAGACGGAGTTCCGACAATAGTCAAATGAAGCCGATTTTGTTGACATAATATGCAGTTTTCATAAGTTAATGATCTTAACCAAATTGAGGAATATTTGCAAATAAATTATGGTTTTAAGTTAAATTAATGCTTAGACGTTAATTCACTGCATAATACGAGATGCATGCTTAAATATATTGAAGTATGTTTGGTGAGGTATTAGGGTGGTTTCGCAGATTTAACAATCACAGCACATTGGGATTGTCAAACAACTCATTGACATTGTCAAATACGTTTCGTAATGCGTTGTGATTGGTCAGTTGAGCTCCGCACAGCTCCGCTTCGCTTAGATAGAAACACACCCTAATGTCTCAGTTCATATGCTTCAATATATTTAAACATGTATTTATGAAGTACCTTACACTGACACGTACCCTCACAAGTGTATCTCTACCTTTAGACTCGTGAATTATATTTTTGCTCCACGTAATGGCCGCAGCACTCTGTCCAGATATTTTATATGACACCGTCATCGATACAAACAAGGCTATTACAAACGAACATGTGTCGAGCGCCGTAACGACCCCAATTCATCTTCTTCGAGAAGCCTCACTCTGTTTTGGGATTTATTTCTCGTTGATATTGAACTCGTTTTCGATTGATGGATATTGAAAACGGATATATATTTACCGTCGAATTCGGAAATGTACCTGAAACAATCATAAACGTGTTATTAGTTTGGAGTTTCGGTGTGATTTCAGTTGTGTAGTTGTACGAGTATTTTATGAAGGTATGTATGTGATTACGTGCACGTAATATCAGTACCAGGTTGATTATTATATCTATTGCATTTAACTGGAACTAAAACAAGCCGTAAATTAAATAACTTACGGCTGGGCGGTGGATGGTAGCGTTTGATCGATTGAGCTCCACACAGCTCCGTTCAGCTTCAAACGAAACGCTTCCTTGACTTTGTCCCTCGAACTCGCCAGTACGCAGCTTGTAAACTCGCTACTCAATATCCAAAATGCTCTATTCGAGAGCTTCTCATCTTCTACGTCCAATCAACCAAACTGATTCATATAGGAGTCATATCAGTGCGTTCATGATTTAATTTATTTTAATAATATAGCAATAAAACAAATATACAGAACGAAAGTAGAGCAACTAAAATTGAACCGTGTGAATCAGATACGAGTCTACCATTTTATCTGTTGGTTTCACTTTCATACAAAAACATAAATCATAACAATCAAACAATACCATAACCAACGATAACCATCGAGTTTTTATTGAATAACAAACAATATAATAACATCGCCGGTTGTTGTTTTAGTGACCTCATTACAACGAAGTTACATGTGACACAGACTAAGGCCGCTTTTTACTCAATATGGCTAGAACATACTTTTTGTATTCGCTGTTATGTGATGTCCTCTTTACTGTACTGATATCTTCAGTAAGATGAGAGGCCTTTGCCCAGCAGTTGGAGATTAAAGGTTAATACTTTTTTTTGTTATATTTCCATGTTCACAATAAAAAGTATGTTTGAGCAGTTTAGTAGCAAATGCTGATGACGGAATTTTTAAACGTTTTTTTTTTCGTCAGACTATGCTGTTAAAAAAATTACAACACCAACGATTGGTCGCTCAGAACCGTTTCACTCGGCATTCACCGCATAAACTATGGCTCGCTCAGAACACTCCAAAACACAAGTGAAACCACAGCTTTACAATTTACAATGTAGAGTCCCTTTGTATATCCGCAGTGAAATCATGTTTCAGGCATTATGATTGAGTGGATCAGTCTGCTTTGAACCTTAACTAGCCATTTTGATGAATTCGACATACTGGTTACACCTTGCTTAATATTGTAGGTGTGTATATAAATAATGGTATACTTAGTTGTTTTATTTCACGATCACGAGCATCCCTGTGTCATAATTGTAGTTGTAATGAGTATAGACACGTGTCTTTGTGTGCGTAACTATCAGTACCGTCAGCAAGATCATCTATACTAATATTATAGAGGTAAAAGTAAGTTTGTTTGTATGTTCGAGCTAATCTCGGGAATTACCTGTCCGATTTGAATAATTCTTTTTGTAAAAGATAGCTACATTCAACGGGAAGGTCATAGGCTATTTTTCATCCCGAAATTCCCACGGGCACGGGCAAAACGCGGGTAGAACCGCGGGGCGCTGCTAGTTGTTTATATTCGTTGGCATCTCATTGCGAATTCCATCTAAGTACTCTCCGCTAATTCAAATCTACTATGCTGTCGGTACTTCAAAGACAATTTTTAGAGGATTTTGACGCGGACCATGATGCACACTAAGACAATGTGCATGTGCAATTACCGACACAAGTCCGAGTCAGGGGACTCGTAACTGTTCTTTTGAACTAGCTTTTGTTTTAACTGTGCCTTTTGAACTAGCTGGCTCTTTAGACTGACTCACAACCGGATAATATTTCCATACTGATTTTCACTTTTCTATGAAAGCTTTTCGCATTAGCCTGTAATATCCCACTGCAGGGCAAAGGCCTCTCATCTAACTGAAGATATCAGTACAGTGAGGGGGAAGCAAGTTGGCAAGTGAGGTACAGGAAGTGTTTGACGCCGGTTGATAGCAACCGACATCGACACTTTAAAATTCAGTTTGTCCCTTAATGCAGACTTAAAACGTTGTTGGCAACAGATACGTCTTGGATAACTATGGTTTTGTAACTATTATTGTTATGTGACTATATAGTAAATAATATGTGTACTAACTATTTCATCTTATAAAAATAAGTCCTGAAATATAAACTTTTGTAGGTGATTGACTATCAGTGAAGGTATTTTTTATATAAAGGAAATAGCTTGAAGAGTTTGTTTTTTTGTTTCGTTGTTTGTTTAATAATCTTTGAAACGATCAATCCGATTTGAATAACTCTTTTTGTAAAGGATAGCCACATTCAACGGGAAGGTTACAGGCTATCTTTCATCTCGGAATTCCCACAAGAACTGGCAAAACGTGGGTTAAACCGCGCGGCGCTGTTAGTTAAGAATAATAAAAATAAAAGTATACAAATAAATTGTGTGGTTTGATTTCCGATATTCAAATTCACTAGATCATATTAATAGAGCATTGCGATGCTTTTTGTGGAGCTACAAAATCGGATCAACCTTAATTGCTCTGTGTTGGTAACAATGAATATTGCAGGCACGAGCGATGTAACATCCCCAGATTGGAAGCGTACGTTTAATATATATAGTACTAGCTGCGCCCCGCGGTTTTACCCGCGTTATGCCTGTTCCCGTGGGAATTTAACCACTCGTCCGATTTTGTGCAAACTTCACATAAACCATCTACTAAATAGTCCAAGCCTAAACATTTGGTTTGGATAGGTGAGCCCGTTCTGGAGTTATAAAATAACAACGAAAAGTGGCATTGATTTTTATATATGTATACTAGCTGCGCCCCGCGGTTTCACCCGCGTTGTACCCGTTTCCGCGGGAATTTCGGGATGAAAAATAGATGTTGGCCGATTCTCAGACCTACTCAATATGCTTCATGAGAATCGGTCAAGCCGTTTCGGAGGAGTACGCGAACGAACACTGTGACACGAGAATTTTATATATAAGATATATTGATTTATAAAATTACAACGAAAAGTGGCATTGATTTTTATATATGTATATACCTATACTGTGATATAGATGAGTAGTGTAAAGTAGAGTCTTAGCCTGTAATATACCACAGCTAAGCAAAGGCCTCGTCTAACAGAATATATCAGTACATTGAGGATTAGGCGTTATCACCATGTTTGATAGTGTGAGTATTTTAGGACAAATGAAATTACTAAAGTTAAGTACTCTTTGACGGGTTATAAAAAATACTGACATAATTATAAGGTCAGAGCAAAAAAAAAATTTGATCCTGCCATGTAATAAAGTAATTTATTGTGTGCAAAATAGAGTTGTTATTTGTATGCCCATCTGGGTCTAGTTTATATTACTACAGGATGTAAAAATTCCTATCAAGGACGAGTGATATCAAACAAATAGTATTCCATAGTTAGCCGGCAGTCTAAATAGGCGGTAACAATTTGTTGGCGGCTTGTTAAGCTTATTTGTCCCATTGGCGACAATTAGTCCGCGGTAAGAGCTGTACCGTTTTAATTGGGACTCGTGTAATTGGGACTTCCGGCGTTTTTCGATATTTGTGATGTACCTAATTGGCTTCATTTCATATTTTTACGTCAAATTTGAAGTACTTATAATGAATGTGATATGTTCAATCTATCTATATATATATATTAAGAGTAAAATTTGTAAGTTTGTTTGTTTGTATGTTCGGGGTAATCTCTGGAATTACCAGTCCGATTTCAATAATTATTTTTGTAATAGATAGCCACATTCAACGGGAAGGTTATAGGCTATTTTTCATCCCTAAATTCCAATGGGAACGGGAGCAATGCGGATCAAACCGCGGGGCGCTGCTGCTAGTTTTTAATAAATTCGTTAGTCGTCAACGCTGTCGTCTGCTTGGGCGTGGCGCCCCAAAAGCTGTTGAAAACGAACATAAACTCTTTAATATCTGTTTTTCAAGGAGTTCTAATTCTGTTAAAAATTAAGAGACTTTTGTCTTGTACAGACAAACGTTTCACGTCTATAACCTAGTCTAAACAAACTAACATAAACTATTTTTTTTATTTATCCTATATTGTCCCACAGCTGGGCAAAGGTCTCCCCCAAGCATCGCCAACCCTCCCTGTCCTTTGCGAGCACCCACCAATCGCTTTTAAAAGCGATTAGATCGTCCCGCCAACGCTTCCTCGGTCGACCTTGACGTGTCGCCCTCTTCGGGCTATTTTAAAACTATTTTAAAAATGCTTTAATGTGTAATATTGTTTCAAACTCCAAATAAACCCTTGAATAGTTAAAAGTAAATCTAGTCAGAGTGAAAGTGTTAGTCCAACATCAATCATTAGAAAGTGTTCAATTAATGTTCATTTCACGCCACGCGCTGGTAACTCCTTTGGGTGTTCATTCAGATCGTTAGGACGCGGTCGCACTGCGGTTTGGTATTCGGTTATATTGTTTGAAGAGTTCAAAAAGGGAGATTTCTAAGAACCGAAATTCTTTCGATTTCTTGAGAAACCGATTCATATTACACGAAATCCGACAATAAAAAAATAACTACGAATTTTTTGATGACTTTACATTACTTTTAATTACGTTTTTTACTTAAAATGTCATGTTCAAATATATGTTACGGCTAATACCCGAAGTGCGGCTACACCTAGTTTTAGCCGGTAAGAACTAGATGAAAAATTTGTTTAATTTACGAACGTATGAAAAGAGATGACGATGACGGAAGAACGAAAGACGAGAGAACGATGACAGAAGATTGAGAATAATGGAAAGAACTCCATCGACAAGAGTTTAAGTTAGGACCTTTAAGTTTAAGAGGAGATAAAAACTAGGTACTATTTTGTTTAATTTGCTAAAACTATATGTTTTGACGTGAAAATTAATATACTCCATTTTATATTTAAATGCAGTAAAATCACAATAAAACACGGTCTTACAAACACATACCCATTGTTACCATCATTTAGTTAGACAGTCGGGTAATGGTAACGGCTTGAAATTACTACACCAGTGCTAATTGAACTGCATTCTTTTGTAACTCCATGTGTAACCACCTTTATAGGTGAAGTTACTTAATACAGGTACAGTTGGTTGGAAAGTGTTTGAAGTAGTTATTTGTAGTTATTTATTTTCCTTACTGTACTGATGTCTTCAGTGAGTTGAGAGACCATTGCTCCTATATACTATATTGCTTCTGTGGTGGGACATTATAAGGTACTTACTTATTTTAATTTATTTTTGTGGCACATTTATATATAATTTCAGCCATTTGCTATTTCGGTCAAACGTTACATCGGGAAAATGAGTCATCGGCCAATAACGCATCGGTGAATATCAATAGCCTCATTGGAGTAGACAAATATTGTTAGACGTTTTGGCTCTAGTGTGCCCTCCTTCATTATGTTGTCATACACTAAAAAACTGTCTAATTAAAGTCATGACTATAGTATGCTTGGACTCTCGAGGAAATGCAAGTCGACGAAAAGATACCACCATCTTTTCGCACATTTCATCAATAAAATTATATATATACTGAAACTAGCCGACTTAAATGGTAAATAATCCGGCTATCCAGGATCTGCTGATAGAAGCACATGGGCTATTTTTCACTTTGAATTGTTCCCGAGGGTGAGTTTGATACGGGCGGGGTGTTGAGAGGGTGCATCCTAGGGGTAGCTAAAGTAGAGTAAGTGAGGATATACATTTTAATAGTAAACGTACTCACATGGCTTTGTCGCGCAAAAAAATCTACTTACTACATATTATAAAACAAAGTCGCTTCCCGTTTGTTTGTCTGTCTGTCTGTCCCTATGTGTGCTTAGATCTTCAAAACTGTGAAACGGATTTTGATGCGGCTTTTTTAAATAGATAGAGTGATTCAAGAGGAAGGTTTATATGTATAACAATTCCCGTAATTCCCACGGGAACGGGCACAACGCGAGTAAAACCGCGGGGCATTGCTAGTTCATTTATAAACAAATCGTAATCTAATAAAATATTTGAAGACGATCCACTCGAAATGCGAATCAAATAACAATATATAGGTTAAACATAGATCATCATATATTAGTTTTTATGTTAGTTATTACATAATCCATTATAACTTGAGCTGCATTAAACAGTTAAGGGCGCCCATATCTCCGGTTAAGTGCATATTGATCAGGCTGAACGTTGTTTTTATTGCCACCTCATAAAATATATATTAAAAGTCATATAGAGTCGTAAGATATGTCATAATATTGGAATATTAACCACCTGAGTGTGTGTTACACTTTTATTGGCGATATTCTTAGCCGGTTAAGAAAAATGAGGTTCGGTGTTTTGAACCCAGTAATTTACGATACTGGAAAATTGAACAGCCACGCATTGTGGTGTAAAGTTTGAGAATTTAGGTCTTGTAGAGTTTGGGTGGTTGGGTTTCAAAACTTGATACATTGTATGAGGTTGTATGACAGTGCAAAGTCATTTTGTCTAGTTCGGGCATGGATTTAATATACAAACTATAAAGTCCTTGAGTTCGGGCAACATGTGACACATTAATATTTAACCTGCTTTGTAGCATCATTCATGAATTTGACGCGGATCATAATTCACACTAAGACAATGCATATGTATAATTACCTACACAAGTATGGTTTAAAGGCGCTAGTGAAGTAAAATATCTTCACCAGATATTTCTATTAATCGATTATAAATATCACTACATAGTATAAAACAAAGTCGCGTCTGTTTGTCTGTTTGTCTGTATGCTTAAATCTTTAAAATTACGCAACGAATTTTGATGCGGTTTTTTGTAATAGGTAGAGTGACCCATACAACCATTTTGGTCGCAGTGTGGTAACTGTTACCACACAAAAACTTTACACAAGAAACAAGATCAGTCGCTGTTACCACTTTGTTACCACTTTGTTACCGAAAGTGGGGAATTTACGACACAAAAAAAAAAAATAGTGGTCGCAATTTGTACACATGTGTAGTAACATTGTGTACACAATGTTACTGGATTGTGACCACAATTCGAGTGAATGATGACCGAATGATAACGAATGACTGATAGAAATAACGTCAACTTGGGGATTAAATGTCAACTTATTTTACTAAACTAAATAAACTGCGGCCATTATAATTTACTAAACTATATGCGGCCATTTTTTTATTGTGATTAACTTTATTTCATTTCTTTGATGCGGATTATTCGTCGAAAGTGAAGTGTTTGACAAAAACGAAATCAAGTTCATCGACGGAATTTTGATAAAAATCATAATAAATAAGAGCGCCTCAATATAGTAACAGGTAAGCAAAATAAATATTTTAATTGATAAATTTGTATATATGAAAATCAAATAATAAATTATATGAGTAGATAATAATGACGGTAACTTAGAAAACTTGCAAATTTAAAAATAATTTAATTACATTTGAAATGTAAATGTCTAATAAATAGTCTATTTGTAGGTTGTAAAACAGACAATATTAATTTTATGATGGTTTTCAGTGTTTAGTCACAAAGTGGTCACAAAGTGTACACAAAGCGCACACTTTGTGACCACTTTCACTATGGCTGCCGTGTAATCCAAAATCAGAGGTTCCCAACGTATAACATTAGATTGGGGTCGATTCGAATTGTAGGTACCTACGTAACTAAAACATATTCATTTGTATTGATTTGCACATTTTTCTACAATTTGCTAGGTGTTGATGGTCACAAGCGATGCCATTATAGATTGAAATAGCATTGATGATATATTATATTTTGAATTTCAAAAATGTTCCGAATAACACCTGTTTACTGTACCTGTCTATTACAAACCAAAAAAAACTTAGCTTGCTCATTTAATCTTTTTTTATTGTTTCTTGCAGATACAAATCAGCCAAATCTTTACCAGAAAGAGAAAAAGTAGTTCTACAAAATGAAGAAGCAACTAATTAAATATGGGTTAATTAAATTAAATAATCAACTAATGTCTACAACTACTAATCAACTAAATAATAAAAACTTGTAATAATTACATATTTTATTATTACATCACCTATTTCTATTACAGAAAATAAAGAGATATCTAAAAATATTATATGAGAGACAAAGTACTAAAAAATAACACGTAATAGTATTACTTCTGAGACTGCTGTAGTGTTGATAATATAGGCAAAAATACTATTTTATTTTTATCCTTGATTGAAATTAATTCAAATTTTACGTTGCTTAGTTCATATAGTTGCAGTTCTTCTTGTTCAAATTTTTTAATAGTTGCATGTATGTTAAGATATCGAGATTTGATAGGTAGTTCAAAGAAATCAAAAGTTATTTTTACTTTTTTTCCAGCTATCATTAAATTTCCTTTAATGATTTCCCCGTATTGCATTTCTACTACCCGATTATCGGTAGATAGAAACCATTTATCTTTCACTGTACAGCGAAGACAAAAGTGTTTCCGTAAGTAAATTGTAGTGAACACGTTTCTACACACAAAAATAATAATTTCTACACCAATAGTTGAGTACCACTGAACATTTTGGGCAGGAGTATAAAATAATGTTTCCACTTAATACTCACTTAAAAAGTGGTAACATAGTGCACACATTGCGACCACTTTGTGACCACTTTGTAAATGTAGTAACATAGTGGTAACATAGTGCACACTGTGTGACCAAAATGTGTGAGAAAAATTTCGGTAACGATGTTTCTACAATGTGTGCACTATGTTACTACATTTACAAAGTGGTCACAAAGTGGTCGCAATGTGTGCACTATATTACCACTTTTTAAAGTCGACACTAAAGTGTAGTAACTGTTACCACACTTCAACCAGATTTTGTGTTCAAATGAAATTGTTACTACACTGCGACCAAAATGGTTGTATGGGGATTCAAGAGGAAGGTTTTTATGTAAAAAAATTCCCGAAATTCCCACGGGAACGGGCACAACGCGGGTAAAACCGCGGGGCGCTGCTAGTATTTTATATTAATCGATATTTAGATCACCGGTAAGCGGGCAACGGGCGAAATACTCGTATGTAATGAATTCATACATGTATGTATGATGCAGGAGCGCTGGAGCTCGTGAAATAAAACTACTTGAGGTGATATTGATAAAACTGAGGCAAATAAACGATTACTTTACTTTGTGTTAAAGTTAGACCAAAGGCCAAAGTCCATTCTATCGAAGACATTAGTCTTAGCAGTAAAATATTCAGTACACACAATAAATATTTATATCTCATCCTTAAGTCATTCAAAAACTCATCTGTACCATATTTTATCGCCCCCAAAAATATCAAACAAATATAAAAACCTTACATATGATAAATGATACATCATATCTCCAACTCATTAGGATCAATCATCGCAGATTGTCATTCAAACACGACCCTTACTGTCAAACAAATAAGGTTCTAGTTGTTTGGCTAAAACGTAGCAATCATCATCTGTCCAAATCGGTTGAGTTGAGTAAACATTGGTACCGTCAACAGATCAAATTGATTACTTGTCATAGATTAGTTTTGGGCAGAATAGACGCTGCTTTTAGACCCATCTATTTCTCCCTAATATGAAGACTAATCTGGCGGATTTTCTAACCAATGATTATTACTTTTGTAGAGAGACGAATTTGAGGGATTTCTTTCCATTCATATTCCATTCTTTTAACTTACTTTACGTATACCATCTCAGAGATTCACTAATTTATATAGCATAATATATACAGATATAGGTAATACAAAAGGTTTCTGGCAAGTTTAACCATTTACAAGTTCATCAAGCTTAGGGTCTTCCCACCTTAGTCAAAACAAATTTATTCAAAACAGGTTTTTTTTAACATTATTGTTTTACAATTTTACTGCTACCTTGTTGAAGAATTTTCCTAAGATATCCTTTCTGAAAAAAGTATCTTTGATTTCACACTTCTAACATTCACTGATGGTAGGTATAAAGGTTAAATCACTTTTAGAATAAACTTGATCTTTGACCGCGAAGTAATTAAGTCGGTTGTTGGTCGAGTGGATGGTTAAAATTGGTGCATCCGCTGTGTGCCAATTTAATAAAGGAGGGTTCGGTGTTGGCCAGTGAGAGTTATTGTAAACTATGTAACGCTGTGATTTTAGTACTCAAATGGTAATTAATTCTCGTGCGGCGATGTTTTCTTTTTAAAACGGAATGTGTGTTTTAAGAATAATAGGGACTGAAACTACACTTCGCTTGTATGAAGAGTAGTATTCGCTTTTAAGAAATCAGTATTTTATATAAATAATAGGGATGTTAAATGAATGGCATAATAAGAAAAACTTTTAATCAAATCCTGTTTCCCGAAAGCCACTTTACTATAACGATTCCAGAATTTTAAATTTTCGGTATTCGCATTTAACGATTTTAAAATTGGAGTTCCAAAACTATTTTCCCCGAACCTTTAAAGTTTTATTTTTCAGAATGTATTCATCAAAATACGTTCATCGGTTCCTAACTCCTGTGTTTATCGAGAAGGATAAATAAATAATGGAAGCCAGTTAAAATAAAATGGCGGCGCGTAAACAAACCCGAATATAGCACGAGAGTTACAAGCAAGTCAACTGCACATCGCTTTATACAGGGTGTAATAGTTTAGGGTTTTTTCAGCTAACGAAATTTTTTACACAAAAACCGTCTTTCTTTCTAGCGGCCTTGGTGTAGTTTGTCAAAATTATGGTTATCTTATTGCGATTGTTAAGCAACGTGCAACTGGCGCCTACTTGCATGGGTGGCCGATAGGGGCATTTCTATCAGAGCGCTACCGTGCTTCGGTGGGTACGTAAAATTGTCGGTCTCGGTTTTTTCAATTATTAGACCATATCGGAGGTCTTAAGGCGGTCTAAGAACTCCGACACCAGGGTTGGACACTACTCTACTTAATTAAAATATCTTTTCCTCATCCGGTAAGTGGCTTTTCTGATTTTTCGTTCGTTTTCGTTCATATAGAGCTGTTCTTATTTACGAATCCAAAACGATCCTAATTCAATCCCATACACTGAACTGATATCTCTTTTTGACATACAACAGAATCGCGCATAGTGTTTTTGACATTAAATTGACCATATTTCCATTTACTTCATAAAATCGATGGTCATATCACGAGATTATCCTTAAAAGTTTTTCAGGTCTATTGTCTTTTACTAAAGTAAAAGCCTGCAAGTTCCACAGCTGAGCAAAAGCCTTTCATCTCACTCTCTCTCATACCAGTACAGTAATGAGGTCTAAATCTATAACAATTAAAAAGTGCCACCTCTTTTAACCCGACTACAAGATCAATTTAAATCTAAGTAACCAACTCTCAACTGTCTTCAAACAACCCGCTTCACCCTTCAACATCGCCGAACATCGTCGAAGCTCGGCAAACACGCGTCACAAACACCAAACAGTTGGGAACGGAAATTTGTCTTTCCACAACGCTTCGGGCTGGGACAGAACCCGGAACCTTCCGGAAACCAATTGGAAGGTTGGCTAAAAAGAGAAGTTACTGAGTGGAGTTGTGTTTTTTGAAATGCAATTCGTTTGTTTATTAAGTACTAATATTATAAAGAGGTATTTGTAATTTTGTTTGTTTGTATTTCGGGTCTAATTTCAGTCCGATTAAAATAATTATTTTTGTAATATATAGTCACATTCAACGGAAACATTATAGCTTATTTTTATCCCGAAATTATCAAGAACTGACATAACGCGGGTAAATCCGCGGGGCGCTGCTAGTTTTTAAATAATATTGTTGCCTTTTAGCGGTCGAAGTGACTGTCTACTTTTTCTTCAGATATCGATAAAGCTTTAGTTTTAATTAGTTCGACTTGAAAATGACGTTTACACATACAATTCGCTTTTTTTTAAATCTGACGTTTCGTCCCCTTTACAGGAATACTCTTTTCTCTTTGTAACAAACCTCCTTTGTTCTTATTAAACCTGTTTTTCGTCGACACTATAATATTAATATAGCACACTACATATTGTGTGTGTAAACTGTGAATCACCCTGTATATCCTGTCGGGTAACTGGCCAGATGGGACGCAAGCTAATGCATTTCATGTGTTGCGAACAAGTCGGGCGTGCGATTATCTATTCTTGTACTCTTGTTTATTGTCTTTTGTAGAGTCATTTCCGGGAATCCTTCAACCTTTAATCTCTTTGGAGACTTTTTCTAAACCTAACCAATGGTCCTAGGCCTTTAGACGGTCTAAGGACTGTGACACCAGTGTTGGTCACTCACCTAGTCAAACTTGCTTATGTACTTATACCAGTAAAAATGTGAAAAAAATTTACAAGTCAGCTTTGTAAAATAAAAGAAAGCTTCAAAAATTATAGAAGTAGCATACAGTCTTTAGACTGACTTGAGCGACGCAAGCTATTCATCTGTATAAAACACTTGTCGGTTCAATCATCTATTCCAAAAGACAAAACAGTCTGACAGACAAAACAGTTTATTAAACTTTAGTTAGTGTATCACTCCTTTACAAATATTTTCATAGACTGTCCATCTGTATTTTTTTTAACAACCCCTTTGGCACAGTGGTATGTAAGAGTTAGCGAGTTGCGGGTTAGATTTCTTCCCGTAGCCAACATTATGTGCAGATATAATTTGTTGGCGACGTCTGGGTGACAATTATATCACTATAACATAGTATAAAACAAAGTCGCGTCTGTTTGTCTTCTGTTTGTCTGTATGCTTAAATCTTTAAAATTGCGCAACGGATTTTGATGCGGTTTTTTGTAATAGGTAGAGTGATTCAAGAGGAAGGTTTTTATGTAAAAAAATTCCCGAAATTCCCACGGGAACGGGCACAACGCGGGTAAAACCGCGGGGCACTGCTAGTATTTCATATTATAAAGTATTTGTGTATTTATATGTAATAGTATCAGTTACTTAGATTCAATAATACAGGCTTAGAGCTTAGTTTGGGTCTAACTGTCTTATCCGTATGTTGCCAACATAAGAGTCAACTGCAGACGGCACGTTGTCGTTGGCATGATGCCGCTAGTGTGTACGACCCTTTAGATATTAGATTCACTTAAATCTCCACGTCTGTACAACATTGCAAAGTTTATGAGTTTTCAACGAATAAAGAAGACTCGTAAAACTTGATAAGATCCCGCCATTGACCTATGAAGATTTTTTACAACATGTTACTGTTAACACGAGATGAACATATTTTTATTATATTTTTTCTAGTTTTTAGTAAAAGCTGTGTCTAGGGTTTGATACTAGACTAATCAGATTGACTTGTAACTTAAAATTGGAGTGTCTGTTTGTAATTTTAAAATAACCGATTTTTACTGCATGCATATGAATATATCATATACAAAAACAACATTTTATGCAATCTTTATCTGTTCCGGCTTCTCTCCGAAATGGCTGGCAGGAAGCTGATGCAATAAGGAGTTACTTAAGCTACTTTCATTTTAGAAAAAATAAATATTTCCCGGGAACGGGCCCACCGCAGGTAAAACCGTGGGGTGCTGCTAGTGTAATATTAAACTTATACTATGTCATTTATGGCTCGCGTTTGAGATCATCAACCCACAACGTGAGTACGCCTACTCTGGGATGAGAGGCCATTTCTTTACTTATTCTACGCCTCTACTAATAAAAAAGTTATCCTTGGTGTTACTTGGTGTACTCTGTAAAAACATGAACAGTCCACGGCAGTATTTGTCTCATAATTAAATTTTATATAGAGAAAAAATATTATACTATTACCCCTAATCCTCGCCTCGCCTCGGTGGTCTAGTGGTATGTGCACTCGCCTGCCAAGACTGAGGTCCCGGGTTCAATTCCCAGGTCGAGCGAAAACATGTTTCCTACTTTTCAAACATGGCTCGGGTTTGAGATCATCAACCCGCATTAGTCAAGCGTGGTGATTACGCCTGAAACCTCCTCACTGTACTGATATCTTCAGTGAGACGAGAGGCCTTTGCCCAACAGTGGGACATTACAGGCTAATACTTTTACTACCCCTAATCCTCTTCACTATAAACACATATATACGAAATATTTTCAGTGAGACGAGAGGCCTTTGCCCAACAGTGGGACATTACAGGCTAATACTTTTACTACCCCTAATCCTCTTCACTATAAACACATATATACGAAATATTTTCAGTGAGATGAGAGGTCTTTGCCCAGCAGTGGGGCATTACAGGCTAATACTTTTTTTACTACTTTATTATACTAAGGATAGTTATATACTCTGAATAACTGTTTATTAGAAAGCCTGCATTGGTTAAAGATAAAACCCTTTTTTTGTCAATATATTTCGGTAACCACAAGCGAATGAGTTTCCAGTAAAATAAGGCCAAATAACAAATAATATATGGAAACCAAAGTTACATAAAGTTGATTTCCCGAAGGTGTGGAAACTATTTCCTATAATAATAATTTAATACACTCACTAGTTGCTATCGAACATAGAAACAAACAAACTTACAAATACCTCTCTATAGTAATAGTATAGATTTTTATATGACGTTTCTGCTTCTTTACAGGAAAGTATCCGTAAACGTAGTTTCCCTTTATAATGGGCAAGTAAACTGCTGGTTGTCAGAGTGCCTCTCAGACAATGCTATTAAATTGTATAAATTCATGGCATTGTCTGGGTAGGCCATAGGCAAGTAACCATGAGGCTGACATGACCAACCAGGGTGGTCGAAGCCTTATCAAAAATTAGATTTAAAAAAAAAAAAAACGTAGTTTCAATTGAAAATTACGTATATCATGTCTTATAGGTAAGTATAAGATGAGCAATGGCTTATGTAGAATATGTTTTTCATTCATAATATTACCAGTAAAAATATTATAAAACTTAGCATTAAATAAAATATGTTTAATCCGCGTAACTAATACAGCGTGAGAATGTTTTTGTGATACAGTTAAGTAATTAACTATTTTAATTCAATTTATACGTCAAACTGTATTTTTAAAACACTAAGGCTACGAACGCACAGGCAGGAGGCTTGCTTGGCGTCTAGAGCTTAGTGGCTTGCATTCTATGTAAGCAACCAAGCTAAGCGCCAAGCGCGCAGTGCGGCCTGTGGCGAACAATTGCGAACGTTCGTTTTACCTAGATGACTAGTTAGGCTCTAGGCGCCAAGCAAGCCTCCTGCCTGTGCGTTCCTAGCCTAAGGGTACAAACGCACAGGCTGGCGGCTTGCTTAGCGCCTAGAGTTTAACTAGTCATCTAGGTAAAACAAACGTACGCAATTGTTCGTCACAGGCTGCACTGCGCGCTTAGCGCCTAGCTTGGTTGCTTACATAGAATGCAAGCCACTAGACTCTAGGCGCCGAGCAAGCCTCCTGCCTGTGCGTTCGTAGCCTAACGAATTATTTAACACGTCTTGCTCTGTGGCTGTGGTACTTTATTTCAAGAAGTCTTGCCAAAATTTAAAAGCACATACTCGTAAAACAGAATTATGTTAAATATTTTAAACATAAACTGAGGTTTTGATAAATAATAGAAACTTAATTTCAAGCAAGTGCGAAATGCTCTCATCTTAAAAACAGTAACAGTTTGAGCGTAGAGTCGTAGACCTTTGTTTTAATGATGGCGTGTTTAATAAGCACCTAAACAGGCCTTATTTAAGACTATGGTAAGACAATTTGAAAAACTTTAGCCGCCCCCGAGGTGTTACCCGCGTTGTACCCGTTCCCGCGGGAATTTCGGGATATAATGTCTCCCATGAGTTACTCTGATGAATAACCTATATTACTGTAAAGTTTCATCCAAATCCGTTCCGAGGTATTTTCGTGAAAAAGTAACAAACATAAACATACATCCTCACAAACTTTCGCATTTATAATATTAGAACCAAAAGTCTAGGACAGTTTTAGTCGCGACGAACTGTTGTTAAATACTGTTGTGACTATAAAGGTTTTTAAGGCGGGTTGCTTCAGCTTACACTCCCGCATCAGTAAACGTAACAAAATGTCTATCTTAACAGAGGTAACTTTTACTAACTGTCATTTTGAAATAACGCTTTCTATTAAACAGAAGTAAGTAAGTAAGTATTAGCCTGTAATGTCCTAATACTGGGCATAGGCGTCTCATCTCACTGAAGATATCAGTACAGTAATAATTAACAGAAGTAAGCGGGATTTTTTAACGGACGTTATGATAACCAAGGTTTGATCAAGCAACATTTTCATCTCGCGCATCAAACATTAGCTCATAACGTTTATTCAGAATACTAATTGAAAACACAGCTCCATACAACACACATCCTCTGACGTCATAACCCATTCACAACCATTATTTGTATGAGAAAGCACTCGACAGCTGCGCGGGCGTTCCTTGTATTCTTTATTGGACTGTACTCGTACATCCATCGATAACTTATGGCTCCGTTTGATGGTTGTATTTTTAGAAGTACTTAGAGAAAGGTGCCTGGATGAGCGATGGATGTGTTTGGAATCGAAGATCGTTGAACCAGATTTGAATGTTTGCATTTCGACGGGAAAGAAAATACCTGGGTAGTTTCGATACGAAAGAAATAGAGCTAAGCAATTAAGTAAATTAATTAGCCTGTAACGTGCCATTGCTAGTCAAAGGCCTCTCAATAATCATCATGAATCAGTAGACGTTCTTTAATATTAAGCTTGTTTAAAGCTGCAACCCGGTAAGCAACAGCATGCTAGCGTCACACATAATTGAATGTCTTCATTAGAGGTGCCACGGTGCAGTCATGATGACGGTGACAAATTAAAAACATAATATTGAACTTTAACTTTTACACATTACAGTATAATTTTGTGTATTTATTTTGTTTAAAACGCCCCAGTCACTGTAGCCGTTACTTTGTAGGTATACGAGTATACCTATCTGTAACTATGGTTTGAGCGTAGTACAAAACGTTCACAACGTTCAATTTGAATATGCAACATACAAATGTCCTGTATTATGATAAACTGCGGTCTCTGTTTGGATCGGTGTCTCTCGAATTCACATCGCACTCTGTTTGTGTTTGGGTAACACATCATGGGTTTAGTTTGTGGGACAAGTTAGGAGATGGCAGCGGTTTAAATTGATTAAGAATCCTGAAGTGATGTTTACTTGTGTTGCTCTGGAATTTATGTACTGATTTTTATTTAAGTTTTTGTGTAATTGTAATAATTTGATGGTGAGTGTACCAATAATTTGTGAAAATATGAAGTCAAATACCAGCAAACCAATGCTGAAATAGGAAATGTGAATTAACTTCCAATTGCCAGCCTAAGTTTTTTGCCAATTTATCTCTGCTGATGTTCTTCCTAATGGCTGTTACGTTCAAAGAATCTTTACTAAAAATATTTCAGATTATATAATAATTTAGTTAATTATTAGTGACTAATGACTAGTCCAATAAAACACAAGCGCAGAGTGACCCTATTGTGGTAGCCTAATAAAATAAATTAATATATGTCTACGTCCCAAGCTTGCACCACACCCCAAACAGCTGTTGAGAGGAGTTCCGTTATTGTGTTGTGAGTAAACATGGAAAAAGACCACGTGTGCCGGCGCAGTTGTACGCCAGACCTTTCGCAAAATGTACACCGATTTCACAAACACTCCATATATTTAAATATTTCACCCGAAAAATACGATTTAAATACAACTTTACTGAGAATTATTGAGTCGGGAGTTTTGCTGGCGAACGGAATGAAAAGTGTTAACGGTTTTTGGAATGGAGTCGCTTTTTAGTATGAAATTGTGTTGCTATTTTAAATTATCGTTTTTTATTTAAACTTTCTGAACCGGGTTCTCAATGTATGATGTTTTATTAGTTTATCATTTCATACGTCTGTTGTTTATGAACCGATTGAAAAAAATCCTAAAGTATAACTATGAAAGCGTATACAAAACAAAATGGTTACAATGTTGACATACTACAAAAAGTTTTTTTTTTCCCTTTTGAAGAGTTATAACTTATTCAAATACATAAATTTATTACATTTAATAACCCTACATTTATAATTCAGTTGAACCTATAACAATCATTTCAATAATAGTATAGTTCATACTACAAGTAATCGTAAACCAAACTAATTGCCCTGCTCTAACTGAAGGCTCCATCTGAAGACTCTTTTAGTTTTCTTCATATTTCCCAACATTTTCTTCAAGAACGAACAAACGGTTGAAATTCATTACAACCAGGTAACCTGTTCTTGGAATATTTATCGAGTACATTAAAGCATTCTATTGTTTAGAGTGTACCATTAAACATGATGGATTGAGGTCGATCGAACGGTTTGTTTATTGTAATTTCATAATATTCACTGAATATTCAGAATTTTAGGTCAAATTACGCTTACTTTTAAAGATGAATGAATTTGTTATTTCCGTTGGGTTTGCTCGTGTTATACTATGTTTCAGTACTTCAATTACGTTAAAGTCAAACAAACGAAAGTTTAAAACAACGTTGATTTTTATCGTCAAAAGTGGTTTTGACTGTAAGTTTTGACTGCAGCATAAACAGTACTCATTCACAGCAGTACGTCGGTACAAGATAGCATCCTTCATGGATAGATTAACTCGTTGGCTCAAAGATTTCTTACTAGCAGGTTGCTAGTAACAAATATCTGAGCCACAAGAACTACAAGAGGATTAGTCTAGTAAATTAGGAATCAAAGGCGTATTTGACTAAGCGATGTAAACTCGTTACAATTGTTAAGTATCACGCAATTCGGCCTCTGATTAGACGGGTGACAGAAAGTTTCTTTTTGCTGGCAGGTAGCTGATGTAATAAGGAGTAACTTAAACTACTTTTTTAAACTAAATAACTTTTTTGTTAAATATGCGGACGAAGTCCCGGGCACAGCTAGTCAATAATATACTTGAACCTGTTTAGAAACTAATGATGAGTGAGATTGTGTAAGAATAAACAAATTTAGCGTAGGACGACATCCTTTAAAATTCATCAAATTCCGAGCAAAGTAAAAAAAACTTCCGTTAATTAACATATATTTTCATAAAATAACAAAGGAAAATGATCTTAAATTGTATGGTAACAAGAGCTCACTCACCGAAAGTACAATAACAATGTAACTTGATAGAAAAACACGATATCTATGAGGTCTGATTACAGTAATTCGTTCAACCCATGTAAAGTGCGTTGGCTACGATTTAAACATAAAATAGCGGTTCAAGACTCATAAATTGTTTTGTACCTTAATAAATATGTTTATAAAACAAAACATGTTCGTTCAGAATTGTATTTTAATTTGGATCGATTAAAAACGATTCTCATTTGTTACATTAACAAAAAGTCAAGTCCAATATACATATTATTATATATTATACACATTTTTGTTATTAGGAAACAATGTTAGTAAAGCACGATGTGCTTAAATAAAGGGCATTATTAGTAAGTATTAGGTAAGTGTTTGTATAATGTAATTTTTACTGGCTGTCCTAAATAAATTAAATGCCTGTTGCATGCAGCGAACGACTTACTGTAACCGCACCGTTGCCGGCTAACGAGATGCACGTTTTTTCAAAAATTCAAGGTTATTTTGAAAATAGAATCCCTCTCTAAATGTGTTCTATTCTAAAGCCAGTAGATCACTTTAAGTAATTAGTCTTCAGAAACTTGAATGCCATTTTGTGATTAATGTTTTCAGTTTACGGTACAAGAAAGCGGATTAAGCGATTGAAAAAAAGTGTATCTAGGAAACTTTTAGTTATTAATGAATAAAATGTAACTTGGGCGGCTATTTGATAGTGCATTTTTTTATTTAAGTATTTTTGAAAAATTATATTACGAACACAGTTTTTTTAATAGTGCATGTTAGTTTAGTATGCTTGATTCTCGGTTGACATGCCAAGTGACTAAATACTTAGTCCCCAACTTAAATACCCTGTGAAGTAACTTTTCTTTCCATTAATGACCTCCTTTAAAAAAAACCTTTTCTTTTCAAACAAAAGTAAAAATCATAACTTAAATTTTTCCGTTTTTACATGTTATATTAATATCACTTTTCAAGTAAATTCCGTCACCCCACTGAATCGCTACCGCCTATGACTTGCTTCCTCCCAAGACAACTCAGTTAAGTCAAGCGATCTTGTTTGTTGTTGACTAATCGTTTGAATAAACTTGTTTATTTATAGTTCAACTAGCAGCGCCCTGCGGTTATACCCGCGTTGTGCCCGTTCCCGTGGGAATTTCGGGAATTTTTATACATATTAACCTTCCTCTTAAATCACTCTATCTATTTAAAAAAACCGCGTCAAAATCTGTGCAGTAGTATTTGAGTTTATCACGAACAGACAGACAGACGCGACCGGTGACTTTGTTTTATATTATGTAGTGATAACTTAACCATTTACTATTTGACATATTTTAATTAATGTTTATAATTAAAACCTAATATAAAATACTATCCGCGTTGTATTCGTTCCCGCGGGAATTTCGGGATAAAATGTATTTCATGTGTTATTCTGATGTATAACCTAAATTACTGTGAAGTTTCATCAAAATCCGTCCAGTAGTTTTTTCGTGAGAGCAACAAACATACATAGGTACATCCATCCTCACAAACTTTCGCATTTACGAGTATAATATTAGGATAGAATAGCATAAACAAACCGTATTTTATCCGCAGTAATTAATTAAGTTACTTATTAAATAAACATCCATCCGTCATGGCATTTGTATAGCTTTAATATTAATAACTAATTCAATATTTCATTATATTCTGAAACTGCATTATGTTAAAATCATTTTGGAAGTAAATACCGATACGATTTGATGAGTATTATCAAATTTTGATGAATTACATGTACAGTCAACTACAAAAGTTCATGAACACATTCTATTATACAATACACCTCTATTCATGTTCAGCTGCCTATGTAAAACTAGCCGCGCCCCGCGGTTTCACACGGGTTGTTCACGTTCCCGCGGGAATTTATGGATAAAATACATCTAATGTGTCATTCTGATGTATTACTTAACAGAAGTAAAGTTTCATTCAAATCCGTTTTTTCTGAAAGAGTAGGTACAAACATACATCCATCCTCACAAACTTTCGCATTAATAATATTAGTAGGATTGTGGTGTTGGCTGTTTTAGTCAAATTACTACGGATAAGATTATTATCGTCTCGTCACGACACTTAGTTATGGAACCTTTAGTGTTCAGGTCTTTTGTAATATTGAACGTGTTCATCAACTTTTGTCGTTGACTGTACGTAATGTAAGGCTTTAGTTTTAATTCTCCGAACAATACCGAATACATGCTTTTAGGTAATAATTTTGTTGGGAATGTGTTGAATAAATGTACATAATATAATAATAGTTATAGGTAGTGTTTTGAAGGCAAAATCTCAGAAACTACCAAAGCGATTCGAATAATAATTAATATGTACTACCTTTTAGAATTGAAACTACATTTACGGATACACATCACATTCCGTGGTCACAGAAGACTTCTGTGAGCACGGTTCCTGTAAAGGGGCCGAATCATCAGATAAAAATATAAATTAAAAGCGAAGTGTATCTTTATACGTAGTTTCCTAACCTACACGAACTTACTTACGTGTTACGGAATGATGAGGAGAGACCTTTACATCCCAGCGACCACCCGCGAATTTCGCAGTAACACGTAATAAAAAGTATATATTTATTGCTCGGTCAATGCAGTTTCTTATGCGTCAATTAGCTGGTTTTAATTGAACTTATCTCATGTGGCAGGAAGGGGGATTCGCTTAATTAATGAAAAACCTGAAATCAATACATATTATAAAACAAAGTCCCCGGCCGCATCTGTCTGTCTGTAAGCGATAAACTCAAATACTACTAACTACTAAGTAACCTGTACTTAATAAAAAAAACAACGTCCTACCCCTTCTCTGTTTGCAATAAACTAATACTTCTTCACTTCTAAACGGATTACCATCAAACAGACCAATTTCAAGGCGCCGCTTGTTTGTACAAAAAGACCATCCATTTTTCATTAAGCCGATAAATTAATTATAATCCACACTTCATAATTGCATTACTACATTAATTAATGTATTCGTTAAGGCTTTGTTTGTCCATTTTTGGGTCTCATTTAAACTTTATTTTTCAATTATTACTTGTGGATATTAAATTATGTCGGTACGTGCTGTCAACGCTCTGTTGGGCCAAGGAAAGTTTAAAAAGATTACACGGTGCGAGTTTGGTCGGGCAGAGTGACCAGTAAGGTTATAACGTTTACACGGTGCGAGTTTAGTCGGACCGAGTGGTTCTATTGCTTAATCTGACTCCTTTGACAAAAAGCTTGCGTTTTATCACGTGACCCTATATTCACGGAGGTTCGATTATGTTCTCAACCCGAAAAAAAAATTAAGCTGTTCGCACTTGGTGTTCTACACTTTTGCGCGAGAAATTGCTCACTCGTGCAGCTATTTAACAGCTTGAGCGAGAAAATATGTTCATTCATTTGTACAGTGAATGAGAACTAATATGCATTATCTATTTTGTTTGAGTGAAGTTCGCGTTTTGTTTTTATTTTTTATTGTTTTAATAATTTTCAAAAGTTTTAAGCGAAAGTATTGTTAAAAAAACGCGTGAAGTCCGCCCAGTCCGAGCAAACTCGTATCATGTCAACCCGGGTTAACACTTAACAGACAGGCGGGTTTTCGTCGTTCAAAACAATTTTGCCCAAAAGGAATGTAGGCCAAAGTAATAAATATTAAGAAGGGAAAGAATAAAGTGTTAAATTGACATCGATATTTTCGTTCCGTATCGAATGAATACAGTTTCTCTGGTACAATAGTATCGATGACAAACCTTTCGGTTGGGTATAGTTATTTTCTTTAATAGGACGAATTTTTTAACAGATTTTAAGGGGATCGATGTTTTGTAGTAAAAAAGTTTGAAATTAATTTGCTCAATTTATTTTTCCCCCAAAAAGTGTTCTACCCCCGCTTTACCTACGATGTAGTGCTCTAAGCAATGTTAGCTCATTACGATTGTTAAGCAACGTGCAGCTCGACCCCTACTTGGAAGGGTGGCCAATAATGGAATTTCTATCTGAGCGCTACCTTGCGGAGGGCCTGTTAATTTGTCGGTCCCGGTTCTTTCAATCGGCAGGCCATGTCGGAGGCTTTTAAAAGCTCTGACACCAGAGTTGCCCACTACTTGAACTTACTTACTTTTTACTTAGGTAAGTAAACCGTTGTACGCATTATCGTTTTGGTTCGAGCAAGTTTATTTGTATAGTGGCGATTAGAATAAAAAAGACGTGTGGCACTCGGGGACTGCCGCGGTAAAGCTATTGCATAGTTATTTTTTATAACACTAGATGGCGTTAGTGGGGAGCGTGAGGTTTTTTCGTTACGGAATTTCTGGATTCGGTCCCCGCGCTCAAGGCCCGCGATAGAAGCTATGCAATAGCCTAAAAACACAGCTAGCAAGTTAGTTGCCTCTCGCTCGCTATTAAATTCATCTTTTGCCCGCTTATAAATCGCTCAATATAAATGACGCTTGTTATAGAAACCGTATAAGGAAATGCTTACTCAGTTTTCTATTGTACAAGATACTTCATAAAATACATTTAGTTACATCTTCTGTTGGATTCCACTCATCACTAACCACAATATTTATGTCCCTATATTACGTTTAGTCTACTTTATCGTCTCTTCATCATGTCCAGTAATAAGTATATAGAAATTGTATTATATCTAATACATTTCTGTAAGCGAAAGTATAATATAAATCAAGTCGAAAGCAGCAATAAAAATGCGCGAGTGTTTTCTTTCGACCAAATATTTTGGTAAGAAATACATAATATTAATTTAGTGTTTCCATGTCCTAGGAATTTGACGATGTCTTGTTTTGAAAAATGAACTGAGGGAGCTGTTTGGTTCATAAAGGGCAGCACAGTGGCAGTGAGAGCGCTTACTGTGTCGGGGGTTGCCGGTTCGATCCCCGTCCGGAGTCAACAATATGGGCAGACATAGTTGTGGGTGTCAATTATTTATTCTTATAAAGTATTTGCATATGTCACAATATGTAGTAGTATCAGTGAGTTAGATTCCATAATACAAGCTTAGAGCTTAGTTTGGATCAAAATACCGTGTGTAAATTTGTCAAAAAAAAAGTGGTATAAAAAAATAATTTCTGCGGTAGCATAGCAACGTAGCCAAATGCAAATCCATAGCTACCGTTCATAAAACATCTTAAAGCTATCTTTGAGTACAGATCTTATCAAAAAGGATCAAGTATTTCAAGAGGCTCTCCAATTGACAGTCCTTATGCCTAAGAGTTGTGAGTGTAAAGTGTCCTCAGTCTAATCAATAACGATCTAACCACGTGTGACAAACACGTGCACAAATTTATGGGTTGAAGTATAGTTTTTTATAAGTTCATTTAAACTGTTTTTTACTTTAACTTGACTGTTGACTTTAACTTATTGTAATTTGATCTGCTTTGAAGTTTTTGTTTCATTATTATTTATTTAAAACGGGAACTTACGTATTTACGTTTTTGTTTCATCTTTTGATGTTAATGTTACATACTTACATATTTGTGTTATGTTTGTTCCGTTTCGACGAATTGTTAAGCTTACCT
This sequence comes from Cyclophora punctaria, assembly GCA_951394245.1. Taxonomy (NCBI): domain Eukaryota; kingdom Metazoa; phylum Arthropoda; class Insecta; order Lepidoptera; family Geometridae; genus Cyclophora; species Cyclophora punctaria. Next base: position 8,584,280 of record OX596186.1, read on the forward strand.
TTTAAGACTCCGGTGTATTTCTATTCTGTTCGCTTTACATCTGAAAATAAAGATAGAACATTACTATTTATTGAATTACAATATCACTACATAGAAATCAAAGTCGCTTTCCGCTGTCTGTCTATCTGTTTGTCCCTATGTATGCTTAGATGTTTAAAACTACGCAACGGATTTTGACGCGGTTTTTAAAATAGATAGAGTGATTCAAGAGGAAGGTTTATATGTATAAAAACTCCCGAAATTCCCACGGGAATGGGAACAACGCGGGTAAGACCGCAGGGCACTGCTAGTTTGATAAAGTTATAAAGACAAAATAAATTAACGAACAAATTAAAAAAGAGTAAGTTAGTGGCCAACCTTGGTGTCGGAGTTTTTAGACCGCCCAAAGACCTTCGACATGGTCTGAAGATTGAAACAATTGGGACCGACAGCTTGACGTGTCCTCCGAAGCACGGTAGCTCAGATAGAAATGCCCCTATCGGCCACCCACCCAAGTAGGGGTCGAGCTGCACGTTGCCGACAATCGATAAACTAACATTGCTTAGTCGAACTATACCACGAGCGCTGTTATAAGTGTTAATGAATAAGGTTTATGTTTATTTCAACTTCATAGTAGTTCCTTGAATATCATATTCTGTCCAGCCGATGACCTTTGGCCGTCTCCCACGTTTTGACAAAGGAACCGACACGCCTATAGAATATCAATGAAAGCTGACTTGTTCCTTTCAATGGAGTATAATTACAGACATGGCCAAACATTAATCATATTCATTTTAAACGATTGGTGACTTTCTCACGGTTCACCTGGTTTTCAAGTATGTATGGATTTAGAGCTGAAAATGGAATTGAATTTATATGTCAGCAGCGCCCACGGTTTTACCCGCGTTGTGCCCGTTCCCGTGGGAATTTCGGGAATGTTTATACATATAAACCTTCCTCTTGAATCACTCTATCTATTTCAAAAACTGCATCAAAATCCGATGCGTAGTTTTAAAGATCTAAGCATACATAGGGACAGACAGCGGAAAGCGACTTTGTTTAATACTACGTAGTGATGTGACTAGTAAAATAAAATAAAATATTAAGCCTCTACTCAGACTGTTTTTGTATTAAATCACTAACAGGGCCCCGCGTTGTTCTTGTGCTAATTTCTGGATTAAAAATAGCCTGTAATCTACCACCTTTTTTTAGAATCGGTTAACAACTGGATTAGTCGGTTATCCCTTTATACAGCAAAATAACTTCCGAAATCGGTTCAAAAACGGCTCAATTGATATGATTTCCTTTCCAATCGCATTGTAAAGCACTTCAGCGGCACTCAATTTACGGCCTTATTTCATAGGGTATAAGTAACAATTTGCATAAAATGTTGCCGACAACTGCCGGGGAGGTCTGTATTGCTCTTAACACTGCCAATTAACAAAAACATTTCCGTCAAAACTTGAATTAACAATATCTATTCCGGGTTACATCCAACTACTGCCAAAATAAGCAAAATACAAGATCGATTGTTGTCTCAAATACCGCTAATCCCCGCGGTTTTACCCGCTACATACCTGTTTCTGAGTATCGGGGATAAGTAGCTTAGTTATAGGTAAGAAATTAGAAGCTTTAAGGTCTAATCTTCTGTGTTAATCCGTGAAAATAGGTTCAGGCGTTTTGGCGTAAAACATTATGCCGTGCATTGCATCTGGCGAATGCACATACCACAAGACCCCCAAAGAGTTCGAAGAATTTTCATCAAAATCTGTGAAGTAGTTTTTGGGTGAGTTTCAAACATTCATACATTCATCCAAACTTTAGTATTTATAATATTAAATGTATTATAAGTACCTATTAGAGATTCTGCGTTATTCCTAGCAATTTACATCACTTTGTTGGTAATGTTGCGAATCGACACGGCCCTTATTAGGGCCGTTTGATGTTACAAATACTCGCAGCTATAATAAAAAGGGTTGCCTTGTTATCCCTGCGTACGTGAGTTATGTGAATTTAACAATAAATAACTAGTTATATGAATATAACGTACGTTATAGTATGGAGATTCTATAACGTACATCTACAGCCTCTAATGATGATGATTATGATTCCCACGGTGATTTCGGCGACGGCGACCGTTTTCAATTTGGGCAACATCCGTTTTGGTGCGCCCTCACATGACTGATGTAGCCGATTTTAGGAGTAAAAGTTCTGGAGCAGCTGCAGCAGAGAAGGACGCCGTTAATAGTTGTAGGTGATTTTGGATGGTGGTTTACTTTTTTAATGTTCTCGTTCGGTGTCAAGATCTCGCCTTCGCTGTTCTTCAAGCTCTTCGACATGTTTGTGAACGTTCTGTCGCCATTCTGGTCGGTTGGCTGCTTGGTGCTCCCATGGTGTGGTTCTAATAGGGACCTATAGGTATCTCATCATTCCACTCGGTATCACCAGAAAGACAACAGGTGGTTGCTCCTTTAAAATAGTATGAGCCTGTAATATCCCAGAGCTGGGCAAAGGCGTCTCATCTCACCCTAGATATCAGCACAGGGAGGAAGATTGGGTGTACCACGCTTGCCGTGTTTAATATGAGTACTACTATGACAGTCAAGTAAGAACAAAGTAATAAAAAATTGTTATGGCACCACCACACAATCGCCTATATTCGCGACGTTGGCCGCTGCACCGCTGGTACCATTCATTTAATTGATTATACAATCATTATCAGTCAATGGTGTTATTGGAGCATATATCGTAATATAATAAGATGAATATAGTTAACGAAGTCTTTTATATTCATAAATGAATGAAATAGTGTACGTTAGTAGAATTATATCAAACTTTACTATTGACAGTGTATACATATTATTGCAGCCGACTGTACTTGGCATGGCTTAACTAAGCTCTGTCTTAGAAAGGTATACGCACAGACACAGTTCAAAACGCCCTCTTTTTTCGCGTCGGTGTTTAAAAACAAATACCAATAAAGCCGATCACATCCAAAATGAAAAGCCTAATATTATATCTAGACGTCAGATGACACAAACTTGGTTTTACTGCGGTAATAAAAAGGGCTATAAATTGATATCTTGCAAAGTTTGCGAGGCGTGGGACTACAGGGCTACGCTTTTATTACAATCCCAGACTATAGTCCAGATAGACTGTAGATTGACTTGGAGAAAGTAATAAATCTAGTCAGTCTATAGGTTACAATTCTCCAGTCTAAGAGTGCGTTCAGATAAAACACAGTATAAAATGTTGTGCAATATTTTCCATCTTGTTTCGTAATATTAAAAATAAAATCGAATTATAAATAAAATAATAATTTATGGCCATTGCTAGAAAAAGTACACAGGAAAATTCAAAATAAAAAATCAATAAATGGAGAGAGACGTCTCAGCTGATGCTGTGCAGAGGCCGAGGTCTCGGTACAGCGCTGGTTTTCAGACGCCCCCCGATCTGGTAGAATTAAACAATACCGGTAGACATCGAATCGCAAAACATTAATTTAAAGTAAAATGATACCATATTGACTAGTTATTACAAAACTTGTAAAAAGCTTGAGTTAATCTATTCAGCAGATGTAACAGCAAAAAAAATTAACATACGTAATCCGCTTAAATTGATATACTGAAGCGACGTCAGACGAAAAAGTCACGTCATGTTTTTGTGTGCACTCCCTAAGTTTTTCATAAACTAGAATACAGTCTAAAGACCCTCTGGAAGTCTGCGTAGGCTTTATGGATTTTCTAAAATAAATAGCTGGATTACATGAGCTGATAGGCTGGAGTAAAGTTTGGAAGTAAAGTAATGGTTTTTATATCAGTTTTGTTACGCGTACTATTAAGGGAAATAATGCGCATGGTAAGTTACGAGTTACGAGAAAACCCAACAATAAATATTTCGTATGTATGAACATGCATTATCAAAACAATCTTCGTATTTCATGACTTATTTCCGCGATGCATAAAGCGCCGCGAAAATCGCGAACAGACAGACAGACGCGGCCGGGGACTTTGTTTTATAATATGTAGTGATTAACAACAACTGCATACTTTATACTAATATACATACTAGCAGCGCCCCGCGGTTTTACCCGCGTTGTACCCTTTCCCGTGGGAATTTCAGGATGAAAAGTAGCATATAATCTTCCCGTTGAATGTGGCTATCTATTACAAAAAGAATTGTTCAAATCGGACTGATAATTCCCGAGATTAGCTCGAACATACAAATTTTACCTCTTTATAATATTAGTATATATATAAAGAATTATTACTTCAACATCGATTGAAGTCAGTGAAATATCACTTCAAATGTAAACAAACACAACACTATTAGCAGTAGTTTTGTGATAACTTGATTTCCGGCCGACATGTGTTTCGAATACATTACATTTGCCCTCGGGCTTTGATTGATGATGTTAAGGGTTGTATTGTATACTTTACTTTTATTAAGGGATGGTTTTAGTTTAATTAAGTATTTTCAACACCCGACAATAAGGCCTCGTTTGGAGAGACGATAGTTGAAATAATAAAACGTCATCTTTGTTATACATTATTATTAGTTGTCATGAAAATGCTAACTCTGTCTGTCTAATATATCTGACTATGAGGCTTTCACGTTTCATCCAGCGAATCCATTTTGATGAATTTTGGGACATATATTTTTGGTAGACTGCTAGTTTTTATCCCGAAATTCCGATAGGAACGGGTATGCTACAGATAAAACCGAGGGAAAATCTATTATAGCGTCGTTCTAAAAATTGGCGATTTGGATAAAAAGCCGGTGTGAGACATGTCAAATGATTCACTCGCCCGCTTCCATTAATTCGCTGTCAATCAGCTTATGAACTTGCTCAATCTAACCAAACACCCAAAGTACCACTTTACGCAATAATTTCCACCAATCGGCTGCGACCTAAACTCCTAAAGTCAATACCCTCATATTTCAAGTTGGTTAGACAACTTATTCGATCTTGATTTTATTTATCGTCCTTCGGTCGGTATTATCTGATCCTCGAGCGTGTTTCAGTCACGTTTCTATCAAATATAGCTTGTGGCAAGTGTTGGTCGAGTGTTTTGTTTAGTGCCGGTCGAGTTGAAAGTTCAAATGTTTTAGTTGGCGAGTATTTTATAGAAATAACAATGAACTAAAATATTGCTAAATATTATGTTAGCTAAATCCTACTTCACTACATAGTATAAAACAAAGTCGCTATTTTTGTCTGTTTGTTTGTCTGTATGCTTAAATCTTTAAAATTACGCAACGGATTTTGATGCGGTTTTTTGTAATAGATAGAGTGATTCCAGAGGAAGGTTTTTATGTAAAAAAATTCCCGAAATTTCCACGGGAACGGGCACAACGCGGGTAAAACCGCGGGGCGCTGCTAGTATATTATAAATGCGAAAGTTTGTGAGGATAGATCTATGTATGTATGTATGTTTGTTACTCTTTCACGAAAAAACTTCTGGACGGATTTGGATGAAACTTTACAGTAATATAGATTATACATCCGAAATTGCCGCAGGAAAGGGTATAAGGTGGGTAACACCGCGGCGGGCGGCTAGTACTTCATATTATGCAGAAATCGAGTAAAAAAGCATATTTGTATTCTCTCTTTAGAAGCTAACCATTGTATTTTCTCTTTTCATTTTCCAAAAAACATTCAATTTGTCCTCGTGTTAATCTCATAAAACTGGCAATTGAATTTTAATCAATCGTTATTTCGCATTCTTTTATAGATAAGAAAATAAGCAATCGTTATACTTTTTAATCAAATATCTTGAAATATTTCAGTGATAATTTTATTGATATACTTATTATTCTATGTGGCCTGTTAGGGGCTACAGGGCAAAGGCCTCTAGACTTAAAGATAATTATAAGAATAAATTAGTATAATAAATTGAAGACTTGTTTTATCTATAGATAACATAAATGGGTTATTTTAATCTTAATACTAAACTTGGTAGAGTTATGGCCTGTGCAGAAAAGGCTTGTCATGGGAGAATAAAAAATGTACTACAGTTTTTTACACTTTTTCTACTGGTCTTTTTTAAATCTGCTATGATAGGTCAATTAATTGGAAATTACCTAATATGTGTGACATTTGGGTTCATAAAACATTTTTATGATAGCTCTTTACGGCGGCGAAATGCACCATGGTCCAAAGGGATAGGAAAAGGCTAGAGGAGTATGAAATGTGGTGCTGGAGGCGACTTTATAAAAACTATAGCAGGACACGAACAGGCAAAGAGAGAACGAGAAAGACCAAGAAGAGCATAACAATGTAGACGAACAATCTACTGGACGTAGATTTTCACTCGATTGCGAAGATCTGAACTTCCTCAAACGTGTCTAATACTAAAATACAATTCCTAAACGCACCTTATCCTTGATCTTCTTCATCGAGTAGATGGTCAACCTGACCAATCCTGGTGTCAGAGTTACTGAGCCGCCAAAGGCCTCTGACATGGCACAAGTAACGACTACTATCCGTAGAAAGTAACCGGGACCGACGGCTTAACGTGCCCTCCGAAGCACGGAATCATCTTACTTTTCGAGCAATCAGGTGATTCAGCCTGCAATGCCCTAACCAAACTGAGGAAAGTCTCCCAAAGAGATTTTTGTGAGATATCCCCACCGAGAATTGAACCCGGAACCTCCGGGTCGTGAGCCGGGCGCTCAAACCACAAGACCACGGAGGCTGTTATCCTTGATGAACCTTAAACTGTCCCAAGAATAGTAACACAGATACTTAGTTATAGCCATAACTAAAGTAAAGTTGTCGACTAGAACAATTTCCAAGAGAGCTACTCTATCTCCAGTTGAATTATTGAGTTTGATTGTATTCCATTTGAGTGGTCCAAGTTCAGTGGCAACTACCTTTCTGTAATTGCTTTAGGTACACTTAGGTTAAGGTCAGCATTAAATTGTATCTGTACCTAGGTATGTATTTTTAACATGACCCAAAATGTGGACTAATGTAGTCGATTATTTAGTTAAAAACGATTCCTTCTGAAGAGGAAAAGGTTTAGATTTCATTGCTTTTGTATCCCATTTCTGAACTGTGCCTCAAAGAAATAAGTTGTCCCTTAGGCGATCTAAAAACTTTGACACCTTGTGTTCAAGAATAGAACAGCAATTTATTTTTGTAATTTTTAGTGTAGTAACATTTCATGTTAAATTTATATATTTTTAGTATGGCAACTGTCTTCTTGGTACGTCACCCAAAAACAATGTGTGTTGGTGCGCATTACTCTGACAATAAACGATTGTATTTTCTATAAAATTACAATCAAATTAAGTTCTAGCCTTTTATTAAACAGGCTAAAGTGGTCCTTCGAGTTTCTATAAAATCAGTGGTGCTTCCAGCTGTTTCAAGTGCCTTCTATAACAGGTACCGCAGTTACTGTGCATGTGCAGCGGCTATTGCGTTGCATTGTCAGTGAAAGTGATTGTTAATGACGATCTCCGTGTTATCATCAACCAAGATTGAGCATTGATTTCTATAAAATCAGTGTATTTTCATACAAATCTACCGTTGGAAGCATTTTGGCATCGACAGTGGCGCCAAGGCAAGTTGGTGGCGCGTCGGTGGTACAAATCGGCGGGAAAGCGTGAGTGAGTACTGAGTAAGGTGGACGCCGATGACGTCACGACAAACGGGCTTGGGTTGCCTGTGCTGTGGCTCGTTCACTCTTCGGTTCCGGAATTGTCGTTGGATGACATTGATTTAGTTCACTCTTCACTCAGCTGTCATCTGTCACCGTGACGTCTCGGATGTAAACAAACGGCGTTCGTTATATTTTTCCGTTTTCTTCAACATAAGTGTTATTATATCAGTGCTTTGTGAGGTTAATATCGTATAAAAATGACAACAGAAGACTTACCGCGCTTGCGTGCCAAGCGAGGTACTTTAAAAGGATCGATAACACGTATTGAACAGTTTGTAGTTGATGTAAAAAACTTAGAAACCGCGAGCCTAGACATGTTACAGGCTCGTAAGGACAAGTTGATAGGTGCCTTTAAGGACTATGAGGAGGTAAATATTGATATTTTGTCCTTAGATAAAAATGATTGCGAGAAAGTTGAACTTGTTGAAAACAAATACTTTGATGTTTTGGCCAAAATAAATACAACTTTAAAGTTGATAAAATCTAAAGAGGTAGATAATAGGCAAAATATATCTACTGCTAAACTGCCTAATATTGACATTCCTTTATTTGACGGAAAAGATTTCACCAAGTTCAAACCTTTCATAGATTTGTTTGAAGCAGTGATAGATGATAGTAATTCCTTGTCAAATGTTCAAAAATTATTTTATCTGAGAAAGTATTTAACCCATGAAGCTTTGTCAGTAATTATTAATTTACCTCTGGTTAATGAGTCGTATACTAAAGCTTTGGAACTACTCAAGAAGCGTTTTGACAACAAGGCACGATTAGTTACAAATCATATTAATATTCTCCTGGATTTGCCCTGCATGCAAAAGGGAACTGCTACGTTAATTCGTACTTTCATTTCTGATGTACAGCAGCAGTTATATGCACTTTCAAACTTAGGGCAACCAATAGAGAGTTGGGATATGCTATTGATATCCATTCTTTCCAGGAAATTAGATGCTTATACAAATAGGTCATATCATCTTGATAAAGTGGACACTGATAAAATGCCGACCATGTCGGATTTCATAAATTATTTAGAAAAAAGGGCAATTGCCTTGGAGGATAGCTCCTTTAACAAATCCACTTACTATGATAGTGGTTATAAAAGCAATTACAAAAGTTTAAATTCAAAAGTGAGCAATCATGCATCTCACAATGAAACCAAAGATTTATGTAGTTTTTGTGAAAAACATAGCCATCCTATGTTTATGTGTCCACAGTTTAAATTGGCCCCAGTGCAAGGCCGTAAGAAGTTTATTGAGGAGTCAAAACGGTGTGCTGTGTGCCTTAACTTCCACAATGGTAAGTGTAAATTTAATTTCAAATGTAAATCATGTAAAAAAGCGCATAATTCTCTTTTGCATGAAGAGGACAACCCTCGTCAACAAGTTTCGAATTATTCAAATACATATAAAGGTGAAAATGTTTTGCTCCCAACTGTACAAGTTAAATTAAGAGATAGGTATGGCTGTGAAGTTTGTGTCAAAGCGCTCCTTGATAGCGGGAGTCAAGGCTCATTTATTAAGCATTCGTTGGTTAACAAATTGAAGCTAGACACTCATACCAATAAAACAACTACTATTATAGGCATTGGTAACAAGCGTTCTCAGATAAATAAGACTGTAAATGTTTCCATATGCTCTAGTACTCATGCTTTAAAGTTTGATGTAATTTGCTATGTGGTTGAAACCATCACATCACAATTGCCCCAACAATACATTGATTTAACAAATCTGGAGATGCCAGAGAACATTAAGTTGTCAGACATAGGCTTTAATATTCCTTCAGATATATCCATTTTGTTGGGTGCAGATTTGTATTTCAAAACTTTATTAGATGGCTGTATTAAGCTAAAAAATGGTCTAGTACTACAAAATACACTTTTTGGTTATGTGGTTGGTGGTTCAGTAAAATATAACAATGATAATAATAATAAGAACCAACTTGTATCTAATGTTGTAAAATGTGAACCACAGAATAGACTTGAAAATATAATGGAGAATTTTTGGCTTTCTGAGAAATTGCCTGAGGAGCCGCTGAAAACCTTAAAGACCACTTCAGAATTTGAAAAAGCTGAACAGTCATTTGTAAATTCAGTTTCTCTAGAGAACAATAGATTTTCAGTAGACCTGCCATTGGCTAATCCTGTTCAGGAAGTAGAAATTGGTGATAGCTTTTCCGCGGCTCTCCAGCGTTTCATATCACTTGAAAAGAAATTCAAAACAAATGATGAGTACTATGAGAAATATAAGATGTTTATAAATGAATATTTACAGTTGGGACATGCCAAAATTGTGGACATAAACAGCTATGATGTTTTCAATAGTGCTATTTATTTTTTATCGCATCATGCTGTGCTCAATGAAGCTAGCAAAACTACTAAATTACGTGTTGTTTTCAATGGTAGTATGAAATCAAAATTAGGAATATCATTAAATGATATTTTGTTAAATGGGCCAATCATTCAAAATGAGTTATTCGACATACTCATTTTATTTCGAACATATCTTTTTACTTTAATTAGTGACATGAAAATGATGTTCCGTCAAATATTAATTAATGAACAACATCGACCCTTACAAAATATTTTGTGGAGAGATAACCCGTCTAACCCCATTCATTGTTTGCAACTTCAAACAGTTACATATGGGTTGAAATCATCAACTTTTTTAAGTGCCCGTTGTCTGTTGGAATTGGCAATTCAATTTCAAAGTCAGTTTCCTCTTGCGGCTCAAATTATACTCAATAATACATACGTTGATGATGTTCTCTGTGGGGCTGATGATGTGGAGACACTTAAAGAAGTTAAAAAACAACTAATTGATTTACTAAAACTTGGTGGATTTACTCTACATAAATGGTGCTCAAACCACCAAGATTTATTAAATGATGTGCCCACAAATCTCAAACATTTTGAGCAATATGACCTCAATAAAGATCATATTATAAAGACATTGGGATTAAAATATGATATTGTTCCTGATAATTTTAAATTTATATGCCCACCTATTAATGAAGTAGAGTTGTCCACAAAAAGAAATATCTTAAGCTTTATAGGCAAGATTTTTGATCCCTTAGGGTTGATTGCCCCTGTGGTTATGGTATTTAAGATATTCATGCAAAAGTTATACTCTCTCCAAATAGGATGGGATTCTACATTGCCATGTAATGTAATACAAGAATTTAAAACCCTTTTATTAAGTTTAAATAAGATGGGTACTATTCAGGTGCCAAGATATGTCGCCTGCAATGACATGGCTTCTATCAAGCTTGTGGGATTTGCCGATGCTTCTTTCAAGGGATTCGGCTGCTGCCTTTACCTTAGAACCCTTCGTAAGGATGGCACTGTGAAAATGGAGCTCTTGTGTGCGAAATCTCGTGTTTCGCCACTAAGACGGTCCCTCACAATTCCACAACTCGAGCTGAATAGTGCTTTACTTCTCGCTAAATTAGCAGATAGAGTCAAGGAAACTTTACAAAGTCGGTTTCCCAATATCATGACTATATTACACTCTGATTCACAAATTGCTCTTTACTGGATTTCTTCAAATAATAAGAAAATTAGTCCCTATGTGTCCAATAGAGTAAAACAAATTCAAAACTTGACTCAAAAGTGTATGTGGTCATATATTAGAACCGCAGAAAATCCTGCTGACATTTTGTCTCGAGGAGTAGCTCCCGAAAAATTGGCAGAAGTGTCACTCTGGTGGAATGGACCACAAGGTCAGTTAAACAGAGAGTATCATTATCAAAGTTTTCAAGCTGCTTCAGTAATAAATAAATTGTTTAATCCTGATTTAGAGTCGCATGATGATAATATTAATCCCATTGTGCAGCTTCCCTCCAACTTTTGCGAAATTGAACCGGGTTTTAACATTTTTGATAGATACTCGGACTTTAACAAATTACAAATACAAATAGCTTACATATTAAGATTTAAAAATAATACAAAGAAAAATAATGATAAAGTTATAGGTCCTATGTCACCTCAAGAGTATTCTGAAGCTATGAAAGTCATTACAAAGTATATTCAATCAACAAGTTTCTCACAGGAAATATTATCCATAACAAATGACAAACCTATTAAATCATCTATGGGTAGCTTGCACCCATTTATGGATAGTGATGGTATCCTTAGAGTTGGAGGGAGGTTGCAAAATGCCACTAACTTGTCCTATGACAAGATGCATCCAATTATATTGCCAAAATCCAACAGATTAACCCACTTACTTATTTTAAAAGAGCACAATAGGCTTTTACATGCAGGTACTAAATTAGTACTTTCATCGCTTAGTCAAAGGTACTGGATTATTAGTGGCCTCAGAGAGGTTAAAAAGGTTTTGCATTCTTGTTTGAAATGTTTCCGTATTAAGGCTGAAGGTGCCAAACAATTAATGGGGTCATTACCTTCACAAAGAGTTACCGCAAATAGACCATTTCAAGTTGTTGGTGTAGATTTCTGCGGCCCTTTCAATTTAAAAATTGCTCGTATCCGTAGGCCTATCATTACAAAGGCATATATAGCTGTTTATGTGTGCTTCTCAACAAAGGCCATACATATGGAGGTGGTAAGCAATTTAACATCTGATGCATTTTTGGCATGTCTCAAACGTTTTGTTTCAAGACGTGGTGTACCTAATTTAATTTGTTGTGACAATGCTAAAACCTTTAAAGGTGCTGATAATCAGCTGAAAGAACTGTACAAGCTCCTGTCCTCCGACAGTCACCGTGATTCAGTGAATAAATTTTGTTTGATAAATAACTTAAAGTTTAAATACATACCTAGTTACTCTCCTGAGTTCGGGGGACTGTGGGAGGCAGGAGTGAAAAGTTTTAAATATCATTTTAAGAGAATTGTTGGTGATATTGCTCTAACTTATGAAGAGCTTTATACTGTTATTACACAAATTGAAGCTGTGCTTAATTCTAGGCCATTGTGCCCATTAACTTCAGACATTTCAGATTTAAACTACCTTTCACCAGGTCATTTCTTAATTGGAACTCAATTGATGAGCCTTCCTGAAATAAATTTTACTGAGGTAAAGAACATTAACAGATTAAACTTTTGGAATATGTGTACAAAAATTAAGCAAGATTTTTGGAATGTATGGCATAAAGATTACTTAACCGTGTTGCAAAACCGGACTAAATGGAGAAAAGATGTTGTTAATTTAAAGGTAGGAGATTTAGTTATTGTTAAAATGAGTAATCTAACCCCTATGATGTGGCCAATGGGACGTATTGTTAAAGTGGTTCCCGGCCCGGATGGTAAAGTAAGGGTAGCAGATGTAAAAATGTCTGATAAAGTTTACACTCGTTCTTATAAAACCTTATGTCCCTTGCCATTTCTTGAAAATGTATAACTACAGTTTTGTGTATTTCAAAAGTTCCTTATTAGTTCCTTATTAATTCCTTATTAAGTTAATAGTAAAAAAAATAGTATATTAAGGGAAAAAATAAGATATAACTTTAGCATAGGTATATAATTGTTTGAATACTTATTATAAATGTGGTTGAATAAATATATATAAATAATAAATATATAAATATATAGTTACCTACTTGTTTAAACATATATTAAATAAATACTTATTGTAAATGTGTATTTGAATAAATATATACTTACCTTTATATATTTGTTTAAATACATATAAGATAAATATATACATACTTACCTTGTTGCCTACACTTGTTGCCGGCCAACTCTGTTCAAGAATAGAACAGCAATTTATTTTTGTAATTTTTAGTGTAGTAACATTTCATGTTAAATTTATATATTTTTAGTATGGCAACTGTCTTCTTGGTACGTCACCCAAAAACAATGTGTGTTGGTGCGCATTACTCTGACAATAAACGATTGTATTTTCTATAAAATTACAATCAAATTAAGTTCTAGCCTTTTATTAAACACCTTGCTTAATTACATATTTACATATTTTAGCTGTCATTCTTTATCTTTTTGACTTTGATAGTCCTGTTAAAATTGGGTAAACTGTATCAGAAAAACTGTTTAACAAATACAAAAAAATAAGCACCGATATTTCATAGATATGTTTAACTTTAAACCCCTTTCCTACTGAGTACTGAGTAATCCTGAGAAACCGATAGGTATCACGATTATTACCTATGTAGGTATTAGCACGTACTATAAAAACCACTAACACTTATACAGCATAAATATTCCACCACCGTTATCACTAGGTATCCTGTATCTAGATCAGCGGTAAGTACTAGATACTGAATCTAGACGTAGGGTGCATAACAATGTCTAGACTTAGCTTATTTATAGTCGGATCCAGTGCGGTAGGTACTGTTTTTACTGCGATGCAAATTAGGTGTGATATTCTTTAGTAGCAGCCCGCGGCTTCACCCGTAGTGTCCGTTTTCGAGGGAATTTTATGTTTAAAAATAGCCTATAACCTTCCCGTTGAATGTGGCTATCCATTACAAACATAATTATCCAAATCGGATTGGTGGTTTTTGAGATTATCAAGGTCAAACAAACAAAAAATCAAACTCTTCAGCTTTATTACATTGGTATAGATAGACTAACAGCGCCCCGCGGTTTTACCCGCGTTGTGCCCGTTCCCGTGGGAATTTCGGGAATTTTTATACATATAAACCTTCCTCTTGAATCACTCTAGTTTTTTAAAAACACGTCAAAATCCGTGCAGCTGTATTTGAGTTTATCGCCAACGGAGAGACAGACAGACAGACGCGGCCGGGGACTTTGTTTTTTAATTTGTGGCGTTCAGTTGTTTATTTGCTCGGTTTTTTAATTAATTTACGCCGTTAGTCAAGTACACTTGAAGAATACTGATGCGAGTTTATAAAACATAGTTATTTAAATTTAAATTACCTACATGTTAAAGAGACCGTCTGAAAAAGAAACTCCCGAACACCAGCGTTGGCCTCTAACTTACCCGAACTTACTTACAAAAAAGATCAAAACAATCCTTTTACTTTGTTTCTATTTCGCAAACATTCTTCATACATTATTTTATGAAGGAAGCCGTAGAAATAACACATTTTTATTAAAACATCGACAAGTAATGACTCATGGGCTTTCCCTCTGGACTAAACTGCGGAACTTAGTAGAACCTGAATGATTATTTTACGATGTAACTTTTAATTTAAACACTTTGATAGGCTTTTCTCCTGTAGTTTTTTCTTACAGGACATAACTATACTTTAGCCAAATAACTTAAGATATTACAATTTCTTTCTTTGTTTGAACGCGCTAATCTCAGAAACAACTAATTCAATTTGAATAATTATTTTTGTAATGGATAGCCACATTCAACGGGCAGGTTAAAGGTTATCTTTCATCCTGAAATTCCCACGGGAACGGGTATGACGCGGGCAAAACCGCAAGGCACTGCTAGTTTTCTGATAAAACTGTGCTAAATTAAATTATGTCCTCTGCAATGCTCGGTTAACTTCAAACCTCAATTCAGCACACTGCATTTAATTGAGGCATTCAAAGATAAGTAGACCAGTCGAGAGTAATTTTAATGAGAGATTAAATAATTATTTTAACGAGACTTTCGTGACTTAAATATACGAACGCGCTGAAAAGATGTAATCTTTAAAGGTTATAATTATCTTTTGTGGTTTATTTTAGTGATGGGACACAGATGGTTTTAAATAAAAAGATATTTTTGTAAAACTAACTTAAGGCCGTCTGGGTTGAGCGAGTTAATTAAATGCGAATCTTTCGTAGCTATTAAATAACAGCACCTTTCAAACAACTCAAACATAATAAAAGACGTGTGGCACTCGGGGACTGCCGCGGTAAAGCTATTGCATAGTTATTTTTTGTATCACTAGATGGCGTTAGTGTGTTAGTGCGCGATGCAGACAGCATCGCGCTAACGTTGTGTTCTGGGCTTATACGTAGGCAATGTTTGAGGAGCGTGAGGTTTTGGAGCGTGAGGTTTTTTCGTTACGGAATTTCTGGATTCGGTCCCCGCGCTCAAGGCCCGCGATAGAAGCTATGCAATAGCTTAATAAATAGTTTGTCTATTCGTAGATACAAACACACAGACATTTTTTTTTCGCTGTTTTATCCGCGTCGTACCCATTCCCGCGGGAATTTCGGGATAAAATGTATCCCTTGTGTTATTCTGATGTATAACCTATGTTACTGTAAATTTTCATCCATATCCGTCCAGTGGTTTTTTCGTGAAAGAGTAACAAACATACATATTATATTCATCCTCACTAATTTTCGCATTTTAATATTAGTAGGAAGTAGGATAGCTCATATTTTTTTCTTAAAAGTACAAATACAAAATTTCTATACAAATATATAAGAAGTCTATGATTTTACGCCTTCCACGAGTATTTCCGATAACCTTGAAGTATGGCCCAAAGCTAACATTATAAGAACCATCGTAACTATTCCAAAACTTTTCGTGTGCCAACAAAAAGGATTTCACCCGCAACATGTAAGATTAACACGTTCCATGCTCTTTTATAATACCTATAGATAACTTTGAAAGGGTATTCCAGTAATATGGTTTCGGATCCAAGGATAAATCCGTTAGCATCGCACCGGTATTAAATCGGTACAAAACTCTTTACACGTCAGAGGTTGCAAGATGAATTGTGGAATTTTTATGAGGTGAAGGGTCCTACTTTGTACTTTGTATTTACAGGTAAGGGATGAAAGGAATGAGGTAAAATATACGGGAAGTTGTGATTTATTTACGGGGTTTCTATTAATTGGACCTTTGACACAGTCAAAAGTGTTCTGGGATGTTTTTTAGTAGAAAATGTATATCTATCTATACTTAATATAATAAAGCTGAAGAGTTTTTAAGCTATTGCATAGCTTCTATCGCGCGGGCCTTGAGCGCGGGGACCGAATCCAGAAATTCCGTAACGAAAAAACCTCACGCTCTAAAACCTCACGCTCCTCAAACATTGCCTACGTATAAGCCCAGAACACAACGTTAGCGCGATGCAGACATTCAGCACACTAACGCCATCTAGTGATATAAAAAAGACGTGTGGCACTCGGGACTGCCGCGGTAAAGCTATTGCATAGTTATTTTTTGTATCACTAGATGGCGTTAGTGGGGAGCGTGAGGTTTTTTCGTTACGGAATTTCTGGATTCGGTCCCCGCGCTCAAGGCCCGCGATAGAAGCTATGCAATAGCTTAAAAATAACTATGCAATAGCTTTACCGCGGCAGTCCCCGAGTGCCACACGTCTTTTTTGTTTAAATCCGAACTGCATAGGTATATATTTTTTGTAATGGATAGTCACATTCACCGGGAAGTTTATAGGCTATTATTCATCCCGAAATTCCAACGGGGACGGGCACAATGCGACTAAACCCGCGGAGCGCTGCTAGTATGCACCTCATTCAAGTTATTACAAAAATCTATGGGCATATATTAACCACAGGCTTGTATCTGGCGCTTACATACCATTGGGACAGTCATGCATGTGTTTTGGCAAGCGGACATTAATTATGCAATAAGATTGTTACAAGCTGCAAGCGGCAATGTCAGTAGATGGCACTACCATCTAGTCGCTAGACCATGTCGGAGGCCTTTAGGCGGTCTAAAAACTACGACCTACTCGAAATGAGTGAATGAATCTACTCGCTCGCTAGCATGCTTTGAGTATCGACCGTGTCGGCTCGTGTAAACTAGCTATACAAAGGTTAATAATTGTATTCCCTTTCAAATAAGAACATTAATTAAATCATAAAAACTTAATTAAGTCACAAAACTATAGAAAACCAAAACACAAAGACGCTTAATATACAAAAAGTACTCGTAGTTATGAAGTTTTCTTTTAATTACGATTCCCTGATTTTCCTCAATAATAAATTCTTCACAAAGAATTTATTAAAGTCCGTATGCGACGGTTATTTAGTGCTTTATGTTAATATATTTACTTATTGTATTGCTCAGTGTTTCATTTTAAAAAGAAGTAATTACATTATTCCCAATTTTGTTTTTATAAAGGCAAGTTCGCTTTGATTGTGTATTGGAAAATATATGACTGCAAAATGAAGGCTTATAAAAAAATTATCTCTGTACGTCTGTCCGTAGCATTTTGTTTATGTTATATTTTACAGGGTGTTATGGTGCGTCCAAATTTATGAAATTTTATCTCAATAATTATCATTACAATTAAGATCTGCATGCACTGAATGTTATTTAATTTATGCAAGAAATAAAAGGCTTTGTTATATTATTTTTATTTATTTTATGGTGCACCAAACTCGATTTTTATAAATAAACATTGTATATTAGTCGTTACTTTATAATTATAGCAGCGCCCATCGGTTTTTAAAACCTCCGACAAGTTTTGGTCACTACTTAACCTACTCGAACTTTCGTTAATACTTACCATATATATATTATGTATACCACCTTGAACAAATACAAATACTTTCCCTTTATAATAACAAGATGTCAATCACACACACCCGGTAATAGTGAATATTATATTATTACAATCCGCGTTGGGAAAAAAGATTACACATCATTCGAGTGAGGGGAACAGGTGACATATTATCGATCTATGATTGAGAGGTGAAATGATTTGGGGGTGCCACGGGGCAGGTTTCAAAATCAGCAGATCTGTTAAAGTAAGTTCGTGAAGGTCAAGGTCCAATCTATCGAAGAATTTAAACCGCCTTAAAGCCTCCGACATAGCCTATCAATTGAAACAACCGGAACCGCCTGCTTCACGTACCCTCTCCGAAGCACGTTAGCGCTCAGATAGAAAATGTATCGGTCACCCATCTAAGTAGGGGCCGAGCTGCACGTTGCTTAGCAATCGCAATGAACTAACATCGCTTAGTGAAACTACACCACGAGCACTACGCACGAGGTTATTTGTTTAGGAACTCCGATGCATAAAAAGAGGAGTGTCATAGCACAGCATAGTTTTGACCTTTTTTATAATAGGTATGGCTTAACACTGATATACTCGTAAATATGGAAGTACTAGCTGCGCCCCGCGGCGTTACCCGCGTTGTAACCGTTCCCGCAGGAATATCGGGATAAAATGTATCCCAATGTTATTCTAATGTGTAACCTACATTACTGTAAAGTTTCATCCAAATCCGTTCAGTAGTTTTTGCGTGAAAGAGCAACAAACATACATCCATACATCCATCCTCACAAACATTCGCATTTATAATATTAGTAGGATAGGATATAATCACATAGAAATAGTCTAGGATCCGGTGGTTAAAACAACAAGCTTAACTCATTAACCTAGGAGCCTAAGTACCTACTTTAATAATAGGCGCAATAAAAAACAAACAAACTTTAAATCGTAAAACAATGTAATTACTTGCAATGATTAAAGTTTTACCATAACTTGTTTTATGATTGTGAACTAACCATTATTCAGGTACCTTGGTTGATGGGTTGTGGACATTATAATGGCATTATTATACCATTATGCAAATCATTATAATTTCAGCAATACTTTTTGTTTTTAAATGACTTTACGAAGACTACCTGTTGTTTAAAGTGTCGCGAAGGAAAAACGGAACCTTTAGGCCAGCGCTATATTGGACGGAAACTCCGCGACGGAACGTCAATACTTGTATTTTGATAATCAATTATAGAAACAGCGACCGGTCTTCCGCGTAATGTGCCCGCTATTTGTAAGATATGCAACTAGCTGTGTCCCACACCTTCACACTTCACTTCATACCCTTGGGAATTTCGAGATTTTTAATCGTTTTTATCCTCCTGACCAAGATTAATAAAATAGAAAATCATTAAAATACGGTCCAGCCGTTCTCAAGGTATGTTAAATACCTACACCTAGGTTAAATGGTCAGGAGGATAAAGCTATTAAAAGCGATTAAATGCTAGTTGCATATAGGTATTACAAAATTTACAAATACCTCACCGTACTACAACACTCACATAGATAGCTTAGAAAGAGTGCAGAGGAAATGTACAAAGATCCTATACTACCGTTATAAGCCCGGCAGATCTAATGTCACTTATGATCAGAGACTTTCACACCTAAATATGCAAACCCTTGAAAAGCGTCGTAGTTACTTTGACTATGTATATCTTTATAAAATAGTTCACTCCCTGATAGACTCTCCTGAACTTCTTTCTCACCTGTCCTTTAACACGAAATTTAGCCCTCGCAGATCTAATCGCTCAAATCTATTTGCTCTACAAATATATAAAAACAATATTTCATTACACAATCCTTTAGTACGAATGGCCCGGGAATACAACGTCCTATCTAAAAACAATAGCTCATTAGACATATTTAACAATAATTTCTACTCCTATAGAAAAACGGTGAGGGATATCCTCTTTTCAACTTCCCAAAGCGTCTGATTATTTGGTTTTGCTTTCTCTCATTTTTAGTTTTCTAAATTATCTTCTCTCATAATTGTAACATGCTTTAGTTCTTATACTTTTTATACTTTAGTATTTATATTACTTTTTAAATACTGTACACTTCTCTTGAGTAAGTGACTTATAAAATACTGTTTTGCTAGTTGCACATAGTTTTGAGATGCAACCTAGATTTAAAAATTATTTTTTACTTTGTACTAGTTTGTAAGGGTTGTATTTTGTTTTGTGCAATAAAATAAATAAAAAATAAAAATAAAAAATAAATACCTAGCGGCACCTTTCTTGTAATCACTTGAAGTGATTACATTTGAACTTTGACGAATAAATGTCCTCCGCAGTCTGATAAATCGTTTTTTCCTACGCAATCGTACCGACAAAAAAAAAATATTCATTTCATTGTTCGGTTCGCTAACAACTCCTCTCATTGAAGATAAAATAGTACAATGAAGAAAGCAACATAGTTAATTAACAATTATTTCGGTGAATTTGACAAGGGAATTGAGGACTTACTTAAAGTCAGTTAATAATTCCAATTAATACAACTTCTCCTGTTATTTATAAACAAAATGTAGGCAAAGTTAAATTGGCCGGGTGTAATACTCTTTAACTTTGCGGAGTACTTTCCGTTATTAATACCTAATCATTTGTTTCAGTCCTTCCTCTTATTAAATTGTATTGAGATTATTTTCTTTTGTGAATTGATATTAGTTAGGCCTTGTTTGGAGACGCGGAGCGATGAGCGGTGCGTGTAGCGGTGCGTCTAGCGTCGCGTTGTATTGAAAAAATGTATGAATAATAACGCGCGCGCCTGTACATGAACGCTCTCTTAAATTACCGGATGTTTAAAGCTGCCTTATTACTGAACGGAGCTTCTTTTGTAAAAAAACAAAAGTTATAATCGATATTATTTGACTGTGCACCGAAAAACTTTATTTAAAACGAACGTCATTTGTTTTTAAAAATAAATGCAAGCGCTCAATAAAGTTTTCTAGTGCAATCTGCCCTAATTATTCCTAATTAAAATTATTATACAGAAATATCTGTTGTCTTTTATATAAGGTATTAGTTAAACAAAACAATATCCTTGTTATTAATTTAAATACAAATATAATTACTTTCTAATGTTAGCTGATAATCCCTAATTTTTAGCTCATGTCAATATTTGTCATAAGACCTGTGTTCTAGCGTAAGTGGAGCTAAGCGATAACACACGAAGTTATTGCTGTAGCACTCGTAACGGAGATGTTAACTCATTGCTATAGGTAAGCAACGTGCAGTTCGTCCCCACTTGAAGGTGCGCCCTATAGTGGCATTTCCATCTGAACGCTACCGTGCTTCGGAGGGCACGTTAAATTGTCGGTCCCGGTTGTTTCAATCGTTAGGCTATGTTCGAGACCTTATGGTACTAGCGTAAGAACAAGTCGGTGACTGAACTAAATAGTGCAAGTCTATGACAAAATTAGTATCATTAAGATTTTTTTACGATGTAATTACGATGGAATCTATTAATATTTGAATTGTATTCAAATAAACTCGTGTTGAATTTATAATTCAGGATATCGTTGTTGCGAGGTTAAACTTTAATTCACTCATTCATTCATGTCAAGTAGGGTAGTGGCCAACCCTGGTGTCGGAGTTTTTAGACCGCCCAAAGGCCTCCGACATGGTCTAACGATTGAAACAACCGGCACCGACTGCTTTACCTGCCCTTGAACTTTAATCATTGCAGTTAATATCTTCGCATCGCATCGCTCATCGCTGTGTGACAAACCTAAGTGCACAAGCACGTGTAAACATGTCAGTAACCTCAGATATAACTAATTGTTATGTATTTAGACTAGTCCGGCCGTGTCTCCACAGATAAGCGCATAGATTCTAGTATAGTCTTTGCTTAGTCAATAACCAGATTATAAGTAGGTACATTTTAAGTTTTGTCAACAGGAAAAGAATGAGTTTTAATAAGTTGTTCAGGTAACAAACATATTACATAATGTCCATTCTCACAACCTTTCGCATTTATAATATTAGGATTTAGAAGACGCAATCTCGCATTACAATTTTACTCAAAAAAATAACGATAGGTTGTAGAGATGCCATTTATAATTCGGCTACGTTGCCACTTGTACGACTCGCTTTAATGCATCTAGAGTCTAGGCTTTAATGATCAAAATCGTATATACAATGACATAAGTATGTCAAAACGGACGTGAGATCATCACGCGCATTTGTGCCTTCATCCCCAACAACATTGACGTATACTTTAAATACGTTTTACAGATCGGAATAATCCAACACTGAAACAATGTAATCCTCGGAAGGGTTCATAATACCTAGATCCATTCATTTAAATTCAAATCCTATAACCGAGGACGGGCTTATTATTCGATAGCGTTATGATAAGACCATCTACGAACGTATATAGAAAATTGAAGTGACTGTTGCGGGTGGCAAAGTAACCACTTTTAAAATTAAGTATTGGGCAAATGATCAATAATTATGTAGATGATTTATTAATAGAGATGCCGAATAGTCGTTTCACCGAATAACCGAATACTGAATACTATTCCGCATAACCTTTATAGAACCGGATATTCGGCCGAATTATTCAGTTTACCATTTCATTGGTTTGCCAAAACTGTTGAACAAAACACTGTTGTCAAAACAAAAATGTTGTTTTGAAGTTTAATTGCTCATTCAACGTATTCTTAATACGATTTCTTTGATTATTTCCAATTTAACATAAGAAGTTTGATCTTTTAGTTCAATACCATGACGTGTAGCCTTTAAAATAGAAATACTCGACCCGAATATATTCGGATCCAAAACGAATAATTCGGCAGAACACAAGTGAAAGTGGAAGAGATGCCGAATAGGTCAAATTCCGAGCGAATATTCAGTGCTTTACTTCCCTTTTTTTCACTTATTATTTTTAATATTAAACTGACTTTTAAAACAGTCATGACATAAATTGGGAAAGTCCTTTGCCCAAGGCAGATATTGGGGAACACTTTCGCTTTGTCTTTTTCTTGTATCTTGTAAAGATACAAGATACTTGCAAAAATAGGTTGTTTATTCATGTAACAACGGCCAATTCGATTTTGAAAACAGGTGTAACGTGTTAAGGGACCGTTCCATTGAACGGTAGCGGAGCTGTGCGGAGCTCTATTCACCAAATAACCTAAATTAGCAGTAACCTATATTAAATCCCTTTTTATAATTATTTTGTTAAACTTTGACATAGAATTATTTCTATATAGTTAAAACGATTTAAAGTTAATTTTAGTTGTCGATTAGACGCATCAACCCCTAAAGTAAGACACACTATCCATTACATTACTTAAGTAGAGTCCTACTACAATTTTGAGTTATAATATTTATGCAAAAATATTCAAAAACGATCGTGAAATAATGTAGTTCCTCGTATTGCGTGGTTAAGGGCATTATGTTTGCATCAGGGGTGCATTTTAGGGCAGAGAAGGCAAGGGCGCGTTAGTAAGGGCGGATATTGAATAGACAAATTCCTTGTGTATTTATTATTTGATATAGTGACGAGGTTACACCGAACAAATTGATGTGTAAATATATAGTTTGGAAACGCAAATATTGTGGTTATATTGTAAACGTAGTTTGAACTTTTCTGCTGTTTCGAATACATTTCATCCAGGGTTACCACTTACCAGTCGGCGAATAATAATAACAAAATTTGACGCTTGAGACACCTGTCTATTAACTCACCAGCTTGTATTGTAAGCTTAATGTAATCAACGCCTAAATGATTAACTAAGTTACTAGTACTCAGTACTCAGTTTCAACTGGAAATTGTAATTTGCTGAAAATTACAAAAACATCAATTTATCAGGATTTCTCTCCTGAATTAATTTTGCAGATCGACCTATTAATGGACACAACCAAAAATAGTATAAATTGTGGTCTCAAAAAGCACGACCACATTAAACGATGACGGTAATAAAGTTATTATGATTAATTAAACGAAGCGTTCAGTCAGACAAAATTTAACCGGTTCGGTTAATTTATAAAAAGCCTTTCAGAATTTTGATACCGAAAAATAAAATAATTATGGAACGAAATAATTATGCAGATTATAATTTAATTTTATTTGAGCTTAAAGCACGTTTTAAGTAATAAATTAAATTGTGGTTAACCGACGCATTAAAATTTAATTTTATATAGCTTACAGCGAATAATAATAATTTTACAAGCTGCGCGATCGCGAACGCGAGCGAATATTTTGTCAAAATGCGAGTGAACTAATTTGACATAAATGACCGGCTCGCAGCTTGTAAATTCGTTACCTATTTTTCAGTCCCGGTTCTTTCAATCGTTAGACCATATCGGAGGCCTTATTGCGGTCTAAAAACTCACAAAACCAGGGTTGACCACTAAACCACTCGAACTTACTTATAACAATATTTACATCTATAGTAGAATCTAAAAAAATCTTGATTCCATAGTTATTAAGTAGCGGCCAAAAATACACCGTCGTTCATTAGTCGCGCATGCTCTATTATTACTCTTACTTTCCTGAAGCACGCACATTACAAAGATAGACGACCCCGAACACAATAAAATAGTAACTTTGTTACGCATCGGTGTGATATACGTCCAATAAAGTGACTTACATGCGGGGTTGCACAGGGGTGCGAAAGGCTAAAGGGAAAGGTTGCCTAGCAACGCCATGTCTCAAGAAACTACCCTTAAAAGCGTACACCATTTTATCCTCTCAATTTTTGTAATATCAAAGAAAATCGTTTATATAGTACTTCTTATCTAGTATCAAAGATGCTGTGTAATCTCAAGATTGGAAAATTGAGACTAAACTAAAGCGATTAGGGTAGACCCTAATAACAGTTTGAGGGTTGAGAATACTGTTCCTTAAAAATACTAGCTACATTTTAGGATAACAATTTGTTTGAAAATACTGAGGATATTCTCCTTTGTAGCTTTCAGTTTTCAGGAAATATTTGTTTAAAAAGTTGAATAAATGGAGAATGGATGATATAATCCTAACTAATATTATAAATGCGAAAATAACTCTGTCTGTCTGTCTGTTACGCTTTCACGCCAAAACTACTGAACTCAAGTCCAATCGAGATCGAGTCCAATCGAGATTTAGTCAAACTACGATTATGTCGTATGGCTACCTAGTCATATCGAGACGAAGTCCTATAGATACCAACCCAATGAAATTTGGTACACAGTTAGTCCAGAGCCTGAGAAAGGACATAAGCTACTTTTTATCGCGAAATTCCTGCGGGAACGGGTACAACGCAGGTGAAACCGCAGGGCGCTGCTAGTAATAAATGTTTTACGTTTAGTAATGTTAATGCATTTTTAATTAATGTGAATTTGATACTGCAAATATGATTTTAATGCAGATATTTATGTATGAAATTCAGTTTTGTAATTCAGTTCAATGGTAGGTTATATTTTTCATCCAGAAATGCCAGGAACGGTCACAACGCAGGTAAAACCGCAAGGCGCTGCTAGTATACGGGAACAAATAAAAATAATAAATTAATACACATATACTAAACAAAGTCCATAAATTCTTCAATGATGAGTAATAAACTCTGAACTTCAAAATCTGAGTCACTGTTTTGTAATAATCTATTGTTAATAAACATAATGAAGGCTTACAAAGAAAATTACATAATTATCTGATAGTGTCCAATTTGGGGCCCTCTCACTCGCTCGGGTGATTGGCTATTATAACGAAGAGGTTCTATTAATATCACATACACCAAGATAATACCTACACGTACCGCTCAGAATGATACACTAAAGTTAGTAATCAGTAATCACTACATAGTATAAAACAAAGTCGCTTTCCGCTGTCTGTCTGTCTGTCCCTATGAATGCTTAGATCTTTAAAACTACGCAACGGATTTTGACGCGTTTTTTAAAATATATAGAGTGATTCAAGAGGAAGGTATATATGTATAAAAATTCCCGAAATTCCCACGGGAACAGGCAAAACGCGGGTAAAACCGCGGGGCGCTGCTAGTAAATAATATCCTGTAAATGTAAGCTTGTTTCCATCGTTAGACCATATTGGAGGCCTTTAGGCGGTCTAAAAACCCAACACTAGGGTTATCCACTAACCTACACGAACTTACTTTATCTCCTAATTCCTACTGGAACCGAGTAAAACCGCGGGGAACAGTAGAACTAGTACACTACTTTAAGTATTATTCGTTAAACTGTAGAATAAGTTTTACATCAGTAGTTCTTCTTCAAGAAGAAGAAGAAGATCAGTAGTTCATTGTATTTTCAAACCCCAAGCCAAGTTCCTTAACTAGAACAGTTTCTTTGTCACTACAAGTAGTTCAATCATCGTTACTATCGTCCGGACTCAAAGACATACCTATTAAGATGCTAATATTAATCTAAGCGATTAGCAATTCAGGATTAGCTCCTGACAATTATAACTGAACTGTAGTCGGTATATATATTGTGAGATGCAGTGTTTAGTACGAGTATTCAGTTACATAGGTAATTATTAGAGGTTTCCGCAGGCGAGACACTTAGTACCATTAATTTCCTTTAAATAATTTGCTGCATGCAACATGCGGTGACTGCATTAGTGAAAAAAGTAAGCTGCATTCGACGAGCGAAAGCTGACTGCGTTCTGCGGTCGGCGGACAGTCTAGTGTGAACATGAATGAACAGTCGTCTGCAGAAGTATCTAATGCACTTCTGCATTCAGTCTTGTAACAATCTACTTCGGACACTGAAGGTCTTCAAATAAGACTAACCGCTGACTATGGACATTAAGTGACATCTGCTGTCAATCGCCGAATGCCAGCTGCATCTTCCGTATTCTTTACTCTATTGCGGTTACTGCATGTTACTTGCGGTGATGTGAATTATAATTACGATGCTATATTCAAATATCAATTCATATATTTCAATACTAGCAGCGCCCCGCGGTTTTACCCGCGTTGTACCCGTTCCCGTAGGAATTTCGGGATGAAAAATAGCCTATAACCTTCCCGTTGAATGTGGCTATCTATTACAAAAAGAATTATTCAAATCGGTTCAGTAGTTTCTGAGATTAGCGCGTTTAAACAAACAAACAAACAAACAAACAAACAAACAAAACAAACTCTTCAGCTTTATAATATTAGTATAGATGAAACATTACGAACAACTTTTATTCACTAAGAATCGTCATCAACTATAATTGCTGCACCAGATATGCTTGATCTGCAAAAGTGAAACTTTTCATTCATTACAGAGTTCTTCTTATAGCAGTTATACTTTTTTCAAATTTATTACCAACCCAAGCTTTCTAATTATTTTGGAGAACATCTGTTCGTTTCCCATAACATTAACTATCCCTAACGTGAACAAAAACCCTTACAAAATTCCGGAGCTTAACAAACGCACTACGCATACATCACTGCACCGAAGTTTCCCAAAGTAAGTACAAAAGTTGTACGTCTCTATTTCCAACTAATTAAAGTTTATTTTCATTTGGCTGGTATCAAGAATGCACCCCCAAAATTAATGTTACGAGGGTCGCAATGGCCAGTAAAGTTGGAGGACGTTAATCCGAGTTAGGTCCGCAGGTAACATGTGATTATACTCTGAATTATGTAATGCTTGGGCTTTCTGGAAGTTATTTTTAATGAAATTAGGAAGAAATCTCTTGTAGGCACGTCTAATGGCAACTTAGTTATATGAAGAAAGAAAATTACCCCACTGTGCTAGCAGGAGGATAAACCTAACCTTTTTAACCCTATGCTACTTTTTCTATAAGAGGAAGCAGTCGTAGGTAAGAGTAGATAAGAGTTGACATGGTTTTCAATACAGTTGATTTGGTTACACTTTGAAAAAATGAAAAATTATTAGATTCTGTATAGAGAGATACAGTTATCTCAAAAGTATACTAAGTATACTTTATACTGAGTATAACTTTTTATTCGCAATGCTCTTTATCGCTAAAGCAATATCTAAGCCGCTGATCGCTTCTTGTATCGTGGAAGCTATCATTAAAGTTTATTCAAGCTCGACTGGCGAAATATAATAAAACCGTTTGATTATCGAACCATTGACACGAAAAGTCAATCGTTTGTTCTTCAGATATTGTGGTTTCCACGTCACCGCGCTGATAATTATCTGGTGATGGAGTTATGGTGAACAATATTTTATTTTTATCTTAAATCTTGAGAGACTTCGAGAGTTGCTACACAAACTAAGATAAATAAGAGTTTGTTATTGGACACGTTGAATTGTCGGTCCCGGTTGTTTTCGATAGACTAAGTCAGAGGCCTTTAAGCGGTCTAAAACACTTGGATGCCAGGGTTGACTACCAGCCTACTCGAACGTACTTATTGCAAGGTTTTTGATAAATAGTTGAGCCATGTCAGAGGCCTTTGGCGGCTCTATAACTCTGACACCAGGATTGGTCAAGTTGATCATCCACTCGATAAGAAGAAGAAGCCGCGCAATGTGACGTGATACTTCAATGTGTGTAGTAGTGTTCTACGAGTATTTAACTCACCAGCTCGCAACTGGCTAAATTGCTCTAAAGTTATGTTATATTAAAGTTATACATAATATAATTTTGTTATAGCCACATGCAACGGACATTATTTTACAGGACAGTCAGGCTTTTTCACATCCCGAAATTCCTACGGGCAAACCGTAAAACCGTACGGAGTAAAACCGGGGAGTGCAGGGAGTAAAAAATATATGTACATGTTTTACTTGACAAACTAATAGGCCCTTTCCACACTTAACTGAAACACCATCAAGACAAATGTTACTTCCAGTACATCATTAGGATTGCCATCAGCTCTATCGGCCATTATTGGCCGTAACGATACGACATTTCAACATGGCATTTAACGACATTTTAACAGCCAATCGGCAGGCCGATTCGTTTAAATTGTCGCGTGTCAAACAATTGTCAGTATAATGAAGTCTTTATCAAGGGCTGTGGCATCTTTCAATCAGGTTAGTAATGGGTAACGGGTAGACAGATTAGGGGATGGTTTTCCAATTTTGTTGTTACTTTTTTTATTTGTTACTTATCTAGCGCTTCTACTAACTACCTACTTAATTAGTTATTTTTGTAAACTCCGTTATATCTGTTTGATAATTTAGGATGAACTGTTATCGCTACTGTTTCGACATTCTAAAGGTACTTTTACTTTATTGTACTTTATATTTGGATCTGTGTTAGATTCAAAGCTACGTTCAACGGGGAGGTTATATTTAATCCTGAAATTCCCACAGGAACGGGTACAACGTAGAAAATCCCGGGGCGCTGCTAGTTATTGATAAATCTTGCAGATACCTAGATAGATAGAAATTAGATATTAATTTTAGTCCCAAAGGAGACGTCATAAAGTTGGAAGGAGTAATACCATCCTCGGTTATTAGCCAGACCGAATGTAATGTTAGATTTGTTATCTTTATGAAGTCAAATCAATAATACTTGAGTGATACTATCGAAATTTTTTTTAAAGAAAATAACCAGTAACTTTCAAAAGGCACGTTATTTTAAAAGAAACAAACACTAATATCACATGATTTGAATTGTTGGTTGTAAATAATTGAATGGCTATATTATCAAGTTTCATGACAAAAGTTGAATGGCGCAAGACACACATAGTCCGGGTGCGGGCCGGATGCGGGTCGCGTGACGTTGTATTCTTGTTCGCAATCCGCAACGGGCCAGTATAGTGACACCTCTGATACAAGGAATACTACGTCACGCGATGCGAGCCGCAACCGCATCACGAAACAGCGAAGTACTTACTGCGTAAGGACCGCAGTATGTGTGTCTTGCTGGGTAAATTCAATATTTTAAACGGAGCAATCAAAAAAGTCGTTTATCCCTATGATATGATTAAAGTAGGAAAAAAACGAGAAGGTAAGTAAGTATAACAAAATCACAAAACCTCTCAAAATAATCCCAAACTTTCAACTCCCCAAACTGTCTTAACCTTAAATAATAAATGAAATACCCAAATAAAACCGGCCAAGTGCGAGTCGGACTCGCGCACGGAGGGTACTGTAAAAAGGTACTTTAAAAAACGGCAAAAATCACATACGTTGTATACGAGTATTTGTTTTATTTTATTTTTGCTATAGCGGCAATAGAAATACATCATCTGTGAAAATTTCAACTGTCTAGCTATCACCGTTCTTGAGATACAGCCTGGTGACGGACGAACGGACGGACGAACGAACGGACGGACAGACAGCGAGGTCTCAGTAATAGAGTCCCGTTTTTACCCTTTGGGTACGGAACCCTAAAAAGAGCTGATAATATCGTGTATCAGGTAATAAAACCTCGAAGGCTTTCCCAAACCTAGTTCGAATGTATTATTCGTACTGAGTCTTATTTATTGGTGTTATTTGGCCAAGTTTGGGAATAAGGCTGAAGGCATAAATCCTAGGCCTCGTTAGCGAGTAGGAGGGCTTGGAGAGGTGTGAAAGAGGAATAGATTATTTGGATTTGAAATGGTGAATTCATACGGTTTGTAACTGCGAAACAATGTCGAATAAACGGGAATGTTATGGTACAAGGGAATAATGGAGCTCTATAATTTTGAGTGCTTTAAAAAAACGATAGTCAGATTGATCCCGTGTTAAAAAAATGAAGGCTAATTCAAAGTCTAAAGAAGTTACTATTAGTTTGATGTAATTTTTTAATAAAAGGTAAATCTGCCTTAGCCAAATGCTCTCAATATAATTTGAGTAAATAAGCATATTTAATGTCATGCTAAGGTGACACAATTTTCAATGTTTTCTTTATTCTTATATTTCCAAGAAAAACTGACACCAACAAATTTATGTCCATAAGATCAAATTTCGCCTAACACACTTATATTATGAATGAGATCCATTTACTCCCCAAAGCTGGTAGAAGCATTATAAGAACAGAATTAAATTTCACAAGAAAAATCAACCGCTAATACAATTAGCACCAACCAGACGGGGGCCAATTAAAACTTTATTACGTACGCCGTAAGGGCGTTTATCCAAATTGATTTAGTCGTGGCCTGCGAAGACTTATAATTGGATTAAATGACGGTTTCTAAAGATTATCGAGTTTCGTTTTCGTAGGAATATTCGTTTGGAAGTGAGGTAATTAATTGTTTGACCGCTGTAAGTCCTTACGGTGGATTTAACTTACAAATCAGCATCAGCAATTACACATACCATAATACAATTTACATCATCCATAGTCGAAGATAACGATAATTATATAATAGACTAGCTGTGCCCCGCGGTTTCACCCGCAGCGCCCCCGTTCCCATGGGAATTTCCTGAATTTTCTTTACTATAAACCTGATGGAGCCCGAGACCTTTCCAACGAATGCAAAACCGTGGAAATCGGTTAGTGCGTTCTGGAGTTATAGCGTCAGGGAGGAAAACCCGACTTATTTTTATATACCTAGTAGATTGAAAAGAGGAGATGGCAGTTATCATAACTAAAAACGAGTTTTAGCTTATGAAATGTCCCACTGCTGGGCTTCCCATCTTATTGAAGATCAGTACAGTGAGGAGGAAGTCGTAATAACCACGATTGTCTACTACTCTCATCCTCTAAATGCCATGAGCCATGTTCCAAACATGATTATGAACATTTTCTTCTCACAGTTCGGTGAGTAAGTTCTTATAGGTTGTGGCCGACCCTGGTGTCGGAGTTTTTAAATCGCCTCAAGGCCTCCGACATGGTCTAACGATTGAAATAACCGAGACCAACAATTTTACGTGCCCTTCGGTAAAATACATCATATAGATCAGATACAATATGCATCTCCCAAAAAAATCGTTCAAAAAACTTAACGCTACAGTTTCCTAATCCATGTTTACAAGTTCATATTGGAAATAGAGAACCTATTCTAGAACGAATGACAATTTTCAATAACGCTTCTAAAACTAGATGTTACAAAGGAAATAGCTGTAGAATCCAAAGCATTCCAAACTTCAGTCCCAAATAGATCGTTGTAACGTTTGGCACGTAGCTAGTTTGAAGAGGACATTAAACTAGACATTACCTACTTCTGATTCTTATCGATCAACGGATTCTAGACAAAGGAAGCTCTGAAAATGGAGGTGGAATAGAAAAATCTGGAGTTATGGGCGAGATACGATGAGTTGTTTGGGCTTTGGACTGATAAAAGATTTATTGGGAGGAGGTTTAAGTTGAGTAGTACTACTTGGGTTGACGCTATCCGAATTGGCTCGGATGGCATCCACAGTGGTATTCAAAGGTGAGTGCGCTCATCAAAGAAGACGTCAAGCTGACTATGGTCTCGAATTCCCTGAGGTCTAAATGTAAGATTCATTCGACTGCGTCGTGGTCGAGTGGTATGTGCACTCGCCTGCCAAGACTGAAGTCCCGGGTTCAATACACAGGTCGAGCGTAAACATGTTTCAAACATGGCTCGGGTTTGAGATCATCAACCCGCATTTGGCAAGCATAGTGATTATGCCTAATCCTCCTCACTGTACTCATATCTTCAGTGAGATGAGAGGCCTTTCAATCAAAATCGTCCCATCAAAAGTTGTCAATATATACCAGACTAGACCTTACTGCATACCGTAATAAGACAATTGAATCCCAAAGCGAAAATAAACTCATTTTAATGAAAAGAAAAAAAACCCTATTCTAAAATGGAGTCGACAATTGCAGCTGTAATAGTTCTCGTCTAGTTTATTGCGAGGATACTCGACATTCTTCAGTAGCACTTGTTGCCAAGATTGGACTCGTGATGCAATCACTCCGACGAAGTGGAAGAATACCGAATAATGAGAGTTGTTTTAGAAAGAACTGCAATTGTGTTGTCGCTCGAGTGGAACTGTAGTGGGTGTACAATGCTCAGCACTTTAGTACTGTGTCAAATTACAAATTGGAGTATTCGCAGTGGTAAGTAAGTGGTTATTGTAAAAGTTGGAATGTGACAAGGTTCTGTTATGATTTGTACTTGGATGGCTAGACGGGATGAGCGAACCTCTACTAGCTCTTGAACTATAATTTTAAGTTTAAAAAAATAAACGACGTCATAGTGGCGTAACCCTAAGGCTGAGTTTACGAAATACTAACTGAGGACTTTACTACTAGTATTAGGGCGCGTCCAGACTATAAAACATAGTTCCAAGTAAGCTAGTGGAAGTTTTCTTTACGAAAACGACCCTTTTTCTAATAACAAAAATAGAAAGATATTGATATGCAGATTATATAAAAACATCAACGATAAGTATAAAAATTGATTTGCTTCTTAATAAAATCTAGAAGTCTTTGTTCAGACAAGAGATAACTTATGTATTCTGTTTAGAAAATCGACTTTGCTGCAGCAGAAGTCTTGAGAATCGCATATAAACTTCAATGTTTTGTACTACTCCGTTCGAATTGGAGTTATTTGATGAAGCTAATAACTTATGCATCGATATTTAAACAACCTAAAAGCCACTGCGAGTTAACAAGTTCAAGAACTTGATAGTTTGATATCCTCTAATATGTTATGAGATTTCAACATGTATAACCCTTCGTATGTTGAATGACATTAGCCCATCTTACCCATACCGGCTCCCGGTATGTCAACAGTTGCGGCGGAAAATTTGTTTATACCGGGAGCCGGTGTTTCAACATACAAGAGGATATAGCGTCGCTTGAAGACGTTGCAGTGGTAACAAGATTGCTGTTTCCAGAATCATTGGCGTCTAGCTTACAACTACTTTGGTAAGCTTCAGACGCGCCTTCACTTTAAGTTGTGAACATTTTGTTTTGAGCTCATGTTTGCTGTTCGGCTCGACATACAAAAGTTCGCTCCTGATTTGAGAATACTTCTGAAAAGGAAATGTTAGTCTGTAATGCCCTACTGCTGGGAAATACAAACAGTTTTCTTTTTTTGTGGCAGTATATACAGATGAGTTTTTTTTAAATGGATAGTCTTTACCTTATCATCGAACCAACATGTTCGCTCGCGCAATTGTTTTCATTTGCCTCACGAACCAATGCTCGCTCGAAAAACTAAGTGAGAACGCGGCTTAGTAAACCAACAGCTGAACTCCACTAGGTAAAATATTTGTAATTCAGCCAGTTTACACGGAAACTTTCGGGACAAATTAAACGTTTGTATTTATAAGAAAACGTGAGTTTCTGTCGGTTTTGGAGCGAATGGGGAAGTTTATTGTGTGAAAGTTTGGTTCTGTGCGGCTACAATCCAGCGTGATCGAATTCAAACTATTTCAAAGCTGGCGAAATTGTATTAACTTGCCAAAAACGAGCACACCTTTGAGCAGGTGGTTGAAATGTGGACGAAAGAAATCGTTTTACCATACAATAATTAAACGAACCTTTCTAATTCGTAATTTAAAAACAAGAGAAGACCGTTCTATTTTCAAATCGCAAAAATTAAAAAATAAAAGACACATCGTGTATTAGATCGTAATAATCGAGCACAAACAGCAACGCCGCATTTCCGCCATTTTGTCCAAATATATCGTGTTCATGACATTTGTCTACTTAAAGGATAGTGAGTAATCGCCAAGAATTGGAAAGAGATATCCAAAATGAACGGACCATAAGTCACACATCGATAAAACGTCCACTCCAGAAAGGTTCTATAAAAAATACGACATATCAGAAAGAGTTTCACTCAGACATCCATAACATTACGCTAGCTATATTCATGGCCAGAATTTATGGCCGCCAAAATATGGCATCATAAAGATATTCACTATTACAGAATTGGTCTCTGTGCCCAACATTTTTTACACGAAAATACATGTCAGAATGCCGAAATGCACATATCTGTTGTATAAAATATCACGCAACTGAGTTTTCTACAAATGGTGTATTAGAATTCAACACTCGTTTTGGCCGCGACAAGATAAATCGCAGGGACACATTATATGTCCCGTTCTATTGTGTTACAAAAGGATAAACGATGACGTATTAATTTTGGACCTTATTTCGTACGCCATAAGATTTTCGTGTCGAAGATTAGAAGTTATATCTGGCCATTGTTAAGGGAATTGTAGTTTAGGGGAATCAGAATTTCTTATTATTTGTTTTGCTGAATAATAAATGTGGAAGTAACCACATATAAAATTAAGTTGTCTACACACTGAGCATACACAAAAGAAAGCTACATACAATATTACTGATATACTCGTTAAACTTTGTTGTCATTGAACGAGTTCACAATTTGCAAGAAATTCATTGCTCCCAGTGAGCAACTTTAGAATTTTTAAAACTCGAATAGTTTAACGCTAGTAAGCTTGTTAACTCGCTCAGTCAACGACGCTCACGTAATGAAGATGAATCCATATTAAACGTCACACGGTCCATGATAAAAAATAAATATTGCAGCCTTTAAACTCTTCGCCAGGATCACGCGAAGCCCAACGTCTACATTAACCGCTTTATGTGGTGTTTAAAGTGCTTCTGCAGCTGGCGTTAAGAAAATTTGGTGTGGATCCTCATACAGATGTATGGCAATGGGCAACCTATAGTTAGTTTCATTATATATTTCAATACGATAACTACCCAAAAGGACAAAAAAATTGAACCCATCACCACAAGAAATACAAAGTGTATCTATCATTACTACAGTAACGGATCTTCAATTTTTTACAAAATTTCTGAAAACTTGACTCACGACTCGCAATATCCTTGTTATTCAAAGTTGGCGAACAAAGTCACAAGCAGAAGGGTAGTATAAATAAATCTGAGTCGTGGACAAAGGCATTGTTCGGTGGGGATATGAAATATGACAACACTTGGGGAATGTAGGACGGTCACGTAGTCTTCGCGGTTATTGAAACATGTTTTAGAAATTATTTCAGTTCGAGTTTCACACATTAAGACCATGGCGGGCAATAAGGACATACATATAAGAAAAATACACGGACAGTCCGTAGACTGGATATATATCAAGAACTTTAGTAAACAGTACACAATTAATTTGATGGACCTAAGTCCGAACAGACTTTAATTAACCCGACGTGTTTAGCAGACTAAAGATATACTCGTCTCTTAAACAATTCGAAGACTATACCGCCTAATGGAACTTAAAACAGTAGTAAGTACAAAGAAAAAGTTCCCAGTCGGAATGTTACAAGTCTTGTCCCTGTTCGCTTTTGTTTTCATATGCCAGAAGGCAGTTTAAAAACTGCCTGACCTCGGTTTGCGCAGGTTCTTAAAGGAAAGCATTAATAAATTGTATAGGGACGGATGGATGTGTCGGTTTCGACCTAAACACCACATTGTAGCCCTTGTTTAGGTTGCACAAATAACTAAACAGAATAAGGCCTGATGTACACAGACCTTTTTGTCGAGACATATTACAGAATTTATGCAATGTTACTTAGTTGACACATGACACTACTAGTGGTGTAGTGTCAAGTGTTTACTAAATATACGGTAAATCAACGGTGTCAGCGATTTTATTTAAAAAAAATACAAAAGCGTAATTACGTCACCGTCGCTGCATCATGGCATCACAGTAAAGGATCATAATATATGTGGCGATCACTGGTGTCAGAGTTTTTAGACAGAATAAAGGCCCCGACATGGTCTACCGATTAAAACCGAGACGGACTGCTTAACTAGCACGGTAGTGCTCAGATAGAAATACCGTCCTTGGCCACCCATTTAAATAAGAGTCGATCTACATGTTACTCAACAGTTCTAACTTAATGAACTAACTAACAAGTCAGTCAAGCAATGAACTAACAAGTCTGACTAAGTCGAACGTCGCAATTGAAAAAAGATCTGAAACTAATGATTTGACCACACAGCTGGTACGATTACATAAATAAGAACTAACGTATACCAGTCAAGTACGAGTATATACGAGTATAAATTCCGTTAAGTCAATTACCAAGTTACTCAGTGCTGACAAACGAGAATGTTGTTGAAAACTTACCTTAACTTAAGCTTAAGTCGGGCTGTTAGACCTTCTAACTTATTACAACTTTTTGTAGGTGCTAAGTTAATGTAGACAGGAAGTTCGGCATACCTGAAAATAGACGGAGAGTTGTTAAGAAATGATATTGTAACGTAAATAAATAACTAATAATAAATAATAAAAAGGTCAGCTACGAGTTGGATCTGTATCCCTTTGGATGCCTCTAAAAAGGGCTTGTCCCGTGACTCTTAAGGGGAAACATTATTAATAAATATGAAAATTTAGTTTAATTCTGAAAGCGGTATCCAAAAGACCAGAGTTTTTTAATAATGTATAAGATAGCCATATTCAAGACAATAATTAAAAACTCTTTTCATCCCGAAATTCCCACAGGAAAACCATAAACTAGACAACCAATCAAAAGTAATCCCATTATAAACGAGTGGAGTCAAACATTAAGTTTCCTTTACAAACAAAAACAACACAAAGCACCTTTGTAACACACGCTAATATTTTCAAAGCACCACCGTTACTTAACACTTACTTAGCAAGACTTAACTGTCATGATAGTGCCAAGTTCGCTGTAAACGAGCTAGCTTATTTCACTAAGTACGCAGTTTTATTTAACCTACATACAGAAAATAAGTATAAAAATATTTTAGCTGCTTTAATGGCTATAATCACCTCAAGTGTGGTGACTACGCGTAAGGCTATGTTCACATGTAACGCGCGTTAACGCGCGATCAAATTTGAAGAGAGGTCAGATGATGAGCGCTAATGCGCGTTGCGAGAGTACTCGTCAGTCTAGTCTTAATATCAAAGCGCGAGTCAACGCGCGATTGTCTGCGTCTAGAAACTTTTTCTCTGAGCGCCGCGTTGACGCTCGCTGACGCGCGCTAACGCGCGCGCATGTGAACGGTTGCTAGGTATATATTAGGATGTCTAAGACTGATTTTAATATGTAATGTATGAAAAATTACGTCATTAGTAAAGTGTCGGCTTAATGAACATCTCTCAAGGCAGTAAGACAGGCTCAATATGCACCCCTGGAAAAGTCGGAAACTGTTTCTTTGAGCTAGTTTACAATCGGCGGTTAGGCAAAGTATTAAGACAATTTGGACATACTCGTATGCACTGGCACGCCTTGCTTCGGTAAAAGTCTCTCAATAATATTAGATTTTAGAAAGTATGTTTGACACTTTTGACGTTTACCGTGCAGTAACGAGTATTTTATTGAACTCGTCAACTTACAACTTGTAAAGTCGCTAGATCTAGACTATACAAGGTTCTTATAGTTAGGTAATGTTAAATTCACCAAACAATCAGTTTGATTTAAAGGAAACAATAATTTGTTGAACCAACAACAAAAATCAAAAGAAGATTATCATTTATTATTTAGCGTAAAACTTTCACAATGATCAAAGAATGTCCCAAAATATACCAAATTAAACATCGACCAATCGCAAACCCCCATTCCTCTCATTCATTAAAGTTGTGTGTACACAACCCTAATATCTTCAGTCAATATTTAGTATCAATTTGTGAGCTCCATTCATGTATGAATCACCGCTGCATTCAGCAGGAAATACCTCATTACCATACAAATACAATCTCGTAATAGATACAGACATACATACACACTCATACATTTACAATACGCGACCGTACGTCTTACTTTTCGATGTCTGTGAGTAGTCTTACCTTCACAACTTGAGCACAGTATAGCCCTACTGTAGTAAAACAGGGTCTGACGGTTGGTTCAAGCGTATAATAAATAGGTAAAGTTCGTTACAGTGTTAATCGTTAGATAAGAACGTCAAGCTTGCATCATTAGCGTGTGACAGAGATAGCACTCTACAAAGTAGGTGAGTTGAAGTGGGTAAGTGGCCAATCTTGGTGTCAGAGTTTGAGACCGGGTGACCCAAACGGGTGAATAATAGAGACCCTTCAAAATTCAATCAAGACGATTGGCCTATGAGTAATGCTCTCTGCCGGGTACTGTACATACATACATGCATATTAAGTGTTACTCATTCAAGGATTTTTTGTGGTCTGTTACGAAGATTCATAATTAAGTACCTACGTAGAAGTTATATGATATTTAATTATTAATGTTTACTGAAATTGAATCATGATTATTCCAATAATAATTGTAATGGAATAAGATAAGCTTCCCTAAAGTATACTTGAGTAATCGATGACCACTCATCGCGATTGTTAAGCAACGTGCACCTCGACCAGCACTTGGAAGGATGACCGATAGTGATATTTTTTTGTAAACGCTACCATACTTCAAAACTCGTTAAATTGTCGGCTCTGGTTGTTTCAATCGTTAGACCATGTCGGAGGCCTTTAAGCGTTCTAGAATAGTCTGCAACCATCTCGAATTTACTTAATAGATGCTTGACGCTCAAAATTCATAGTCTAATTAATTTTATTAAAGTTCTTATGAAGTATGTACATCTGGACAAATCATAATTACATAATTACAATTCATATTACAGAACACTAGTCCAGTCAAATTACTACAAAATCACGTTGAATCCGATCAAATATTACCACCCTGTATAAAACCACACCCTGCATAAAATCCTTGTAATATTTTAAGACCTCACGGAAGTAGAACACCCCCAACTAGTCATAACACAACGCACTTGCATCGCGATATAACCCTCGTATGAGACATTGAAGAATCTTCAAGGGTGCTATAAAACGCGACATTGAAGAATGTAGCAGCACGTAGCAGTGTAGGGGTTAAAAATAATAAGGGTGTGTGTAGACGCTATCAAACGTTTGGTATACTTCAAACTACCAATCATGTCAAACGGAGCATAGTAACGATACATAGCAATGATGTTACCCTCCAATCATATAAGCAATATAGCCATGAAAGTATCTTCTATCTACCAATCATATCAAAGGTACCATAGCGATGATGGTACCTATCGACCAATAATGTGCAAGTATAATAGCATAGTTCTCATGTAAGTGATGGTGTCTTTCAGTACTTCGCTTTATGGTTAAGATTAATTACGACTGCTGCTCTGCAAAACTTTGAAATGTCTGTGAGATATGGTCTCTAATATGGCGCACCTGTGTATTTTTCCATTCATTTTCGTAGAACAAAAAAAAACATTTATGAATTC
The DNA here is from genome assembly GCA_951394245.1 of Cyclophora punctaria. Taxonomy (NCBI): domain Eukaryota; kingdom Metazoa; phylum Arthropoda; class Insecta; order Lepidoptera; family Geometridae; genus Cyclophora; species Cyclophora punctaria. Next base: position 8,624,329 of record OX596186.1, read on the forward strand.
TTAATACCTTTGCTTCTTAAGTCTGTGTTCCCCCTAACCAAACACAGCTCCACAAACGTACCAGATAAAGCGCGATGCCCACAAAACAACGCGCACCATAGAATTTTCTCATCTCAAGCAACCCATAACGTTTTATGTCTACATTACACGACTCCAGAATTCCTTTGCAAATAGACCTCCATACAAGATTTGTTTCAACATCCCTTTACATAATTAAGTAGGATAAATGCTCCATGACACGTTTTGCGCAGAATACTGGGCCGTAGCTCAGTAGCAACAGTAGGGTTAAGGAGCCTCCTGAATAAATTATTGCTTTTCTGCTGCGACCAATTTGACTTGATTACTTGCAATATCGTACCAAGTAATTGCAACTTTAAAGTACTTGATTAAACGATAAGTATGCCATTTTCATTCGTATTCAAAAGTCAACTAACCATCCCAATGTTTTACAGGAGTGAATCCAAAACGATCAAAGCGATCTCATTAGGCTAAGCTTAGTTTTCAGTGGTGCTACGGTGCAGCCATAACGATAGCAAACAGCGATTTTTGTTAAAAATAACATTGAATGTTTGACCTGTTACAATATTTGTAAAAATCGCTAGTCGCAATCACGATCGCTGCACCATGACATCTCTCAAACTATCTAACAGATTGTAAATTAAATACTGAATACTGAAAATTACGTAACTTTACATAATTTTCTCCAAGAACGAGTACGATGCTGGCAAAAGCCACCGAGTTCTAAGTGACATCAATATAACTTCTCAATCGGAATGCCAAAGCAATTCATATACCAATTGACATTCAGCGGAACCATTCACAACACTGATGAATCAAACACGTGTTCTGAGACACGTGTCTCGACTCAATGACTTTGTGATTTTATACACGTCTGCAATGAGACTGACGTTGTGACAATCTTGTTATGGAGTTTTAGTAGTTTGTCGGTAGCGCTCATGGCGTGGTTTAGCAAAGCGATGTTAGCTCTGCTATTGCTAAGCAACGTGCAGCTTGGATGGGTGGCCGTTAGTGCAGTTTCTATCGGAGTGCTACCGTGCTTCGGAGAGCGTTAAAATGTCGGTCCCGGTTGTTTAAATCGATAGACCATATCGGACGCCTTGATTCCGACATTCTTACTGGGTTTTTCATTCGTTTGACCATGTAGGAGGCCTTTAGGCGGTCTAAAAACTTCGACACCAGGGTTGGTCGGTAACCTACTTGAGTTTACTTAGTACTGGAATGGAGATTGGAAGATGATGTTATGATAAGCAACTAGCAGCACTACAGTTTTTCCCGCGTTGTGCCCGTCCCGTGGGAATTTCGGGGCAAAAAATACCCTCCTCTTGATTGTGGGTATCCAATATAAAAATAATATTCGATTTGGACTGGCAGTTCCTGAGACTAGTTCATTCAAACAAACAAAACACAAAAAATCAGTTTAATTGCATTCAATATTTATATAAATGTTTTTAAAAAGTATTTCCAACTTAAACATTACGTTTTAAGGAAAGCATATTCAAAATGAATTTCACAGTCAACTATTAACCATTTATTCCACGAATATACTCGTAATCTCGCAGTACGGAATTCCTTTAAAGTCCATATTTTTGCGAGGACAGTGACTTCCTTAGCTCGAGGTTATGGTCCATATTTCATCGGCCGCAGTCACCAATCCAATGATCCATTTAATAGATTTCCTTTTTATGTTGCCCTAAAAATTGCCGCAGCAATATCATAGGCGTTTTCAAAGGAAAATATGAGCGTTATGGAATATTTGGATTTTACCGCAGTTTTATACTTTATGGGGCAAATTAGATACTTGAAACCTTGGTAATGATGATGGCGAGATTTTATAGGTAAACTTTAATGGTAACATGAATTACTTACTATGAGAAATACTGCCTCATAGAATGAATATGACAATTTGATAAATTCTTAAAATAATAAATAATGTATAATCAATCATGACACAAAAGATTCATTAAAAAAATGAGCCAAAAAATTCCGTGCTTAAACTTTTCGAGAAGTTTATTCATCAAAACTTAATTCTAGATCGCATATAGGTCTCCTATTCCCATACAATGTAGGCTGGAATACCGTAGTACATCTCCCGGGATTCAGCGATAAGTTTCCATTACATCCAGCGACAAACTCATTGAGAATATAAATCCTAACAAACGGTGATTGTGGAACAGAAAATGCGGTACTTTAAAAGGATCTCAAGGACTTATCAAATAGGCAATAAAGTGTTCTAGCAACGTCTAAAGGAAATGAGATTTAGGTTTTTTCTTCAGACAGCATAAAGAGCGCAATTGCTACCTCCAGAGGTTTACGAAAAATAACATTTTAAATGAGATACTTTTTGGTACGTTTTTTGGAAATGTTGCCAGTCGAAATATTTTTTGTGATAACGTTTTATAATTACTAGTCGAGTCTTGGGGTCTTACCCATGTGTGTAAAAGTAGTAAATAAGTTCCCATGGCAACTGTGTCGTTTTGAATACGAAGGTTGTATCGGGCCAGATTGGTGCCAGTGTGTGAACAACCTATCTATCAAATGGTAGTTGATATAGGTATTACGAAAAGATTTTTTGTATCTGACTGGTTATTTCCAAGATGAGAGCATAGCATTCAAACAATGAAACTAATACGCTGCTGTTGCGGAAAACTTGAAACTTTTATTAGAAAAATGATTCAATTTTCATAAACTAGTACTACTGCGCTACATTACACTGTGTCGCTAATTCAACCCGTTTTAAGGCCAAGACTAAGTCAACTCTTCTTCAAAAATATCTCGGAACTTTAACAATTTTAACTCGAGTTAAAACTTGGATGGTTTACATGAATTCTGTATAATTACATAAAGAATACCATATCTGTTTCAAGTGGTAACTTTCATATCTTTCGCCTCGTTTCATTTGGAATAATAATCTTTTTAAAATAGATACTAAAATATTATTTTGAATTGAAACCGTAAACGTAGTTTTAATTCAAACGCGAAGTGTATACGCTTTTATTTTAAATATTTATCTGTCGTTTCGGCCTCTTTACAGGATCCGTGGTCACAGAAAACGAAACATATCAAAGTTATAATACTAATTATTTAAAACGAGAGTAAGTATTTGGAAATACAAGCGACTATTATTTTGTCACCAAAATTACGGCTATAAAAGATAGTAAATAACTATCAAGAGACATTCAACATATCACTTTACTTTCGACCCTTCGGGTGCGTTTCCACGGAAGCGGAGCGGAGCTCAATCGACTAATCACAACGCGTTCAAACTGTCAAAGAAGACATTGACATTGTCAAAATATTTTCGTAATGAGTTGTGATTGGTTGAGCTACGCACATCTCCACTCCGCTTCAATCGCAACGTACCTGCACCATATGACAACGCTTACAGCCACTAAGCTCATAGAGACATACACAACACACTTAACACGCCATATCAATCACACGAGTAATACCTACTTCCAAAGGAACGATATACCCTACACTTTAAAGACTTCATTAAACCCAATTTCAAAGGGAATCTCCTTGTAAGACATTATTCAGCACACTACATAACATCCAGAGATTTGTTACCTATTGATGCATAATACATCCCTCTAGGAATGCCTTAAAGTTAAAGGTAATTCTTAAGTGGTACGCGTAAGGGTGAGATTCGCGTGATCGGTTTAATATCGGCATACAACAGGTAAAGCAATTAATTACATAAGGTATTCATTAATAAATGCGTTATGTAAGTTATGTAGCGAGGGTAATGTGAAATATGGAGATTGTGGAAGTTATCGGAGAAGGTATATGTTGGCATAGTTTAGTTGCTATGTGCACTAAAGTCTCGGTGAAAAGGCTCTGCCTAGCTTACCTATAATACTCAGGTTCTATATAGACCCACAATAGTACATAACTATAGTAAGATTTTACTTTTACAACGACAACAAAACTTAGTCAGTTTAAAGTTATCTGCATAATAGACAAAATAGACTGTTTTTACTTTTTACGTATTTACATTTACGACAAAACTGACAGTTTAACAACAGTTGTCAGCACAAACCCTTGTTTTAACAGGCAATATAATCTGTAAGACGTCTTGTCTCTAGTGTGCGCTCCTTCATATGTTTTCATTGAAGACTGTCTAACTGCAGTCTGGACTATCATGTGCTCAGGCCCTAAATCACAAGCAAGTCCAAATGTAACTGCACCATTAAGTAAGTGCTTACTTACTTACTGCGCCATTTGCCAACGCCGATATTTATCTATGCAGCATTTTATCTGTAAAGCACTTAGCACTATTCTTTCTAATTAATTCCATCAGAACTTTCTAGAAAAAGATATCGCTATCTAACAAGTAAACTGAACTAGGCAAAACAATTGGTTATCTCTGTGGTGTCTTCAAGTTGTGGTAAGATTGTTCTAAGATCCGCACTTGATCTTCTAAATAGTTTGAGACCTGCCAGCTGGTGTTATAAGGCTGGTAGTACAGTCTCGGACGCGGCTGATAGGTATCTGAACAAAGGTTTAATAGAAAATACCGATGGACACTGAAGATTCCATATATTCTCGTTCTTACGACCCATAACTGATTTGAATAGTTTATCTGAGCCAGCAATTTTGAACATTTTTTCTTGGAAAGGTATTGTTATTAGTCTTTGCTTTTTCAATCGAAAAACTGACATGAAACCAGGTTTTGTGAAAAGAAACACATTTTTTATCGGTTAAAATGGACCATTCTGTAAATATACTTTTTTCATGTACCGAAAGAATTTTGAATTTAGTAATAAAGGACGGAGATATGACAAATATGGAAAAAAACATATTATATTGAAAGCCACATCTTTCGGTATCGAAGTATTCAAAATGTATAGTTACTTGAAGAAATAATATCGAAACATGTAAATGTCAGAGAGATCCGAAATCAGTGATTGGAACGTGTCTTAAGCATATATCGGATCCGTCCTTATGCCAGTGCACAGTTTGGGATGCGTGTCAGATGTCGTTATCGGACGATGCAGAGATCCCAATGTGATTTATGTCAGACAGTATGCTTGCAAGGTTCAGTGTATGTAATGTCCTACAGTAGAGTAAGCCTTCACTTACTGAAGATAACAGTACAGCAGAGTGAGTGGAGCAGCTGTTGAGAGGAGGAGTATAAGCTTTTCGGAGATATAGTAATTGGAGTAACTATCGTAAAGTCCGTAATTTCCCAATGCAGCAATACTGGGTAAAAAAGCCTCTCATCTCATTGGGTACAGAGGCGAAGATAAATGTAGATTGGGAATACCTATTATTCAATGCGAATATGACAGTTCTTGAGTGTAAAACCAAATGCAAATATAATATAGATACAATAGATGGCGTCAAATCAAGCTAACCTAATACCCAAATAATTATCATTACGTCTATCAGTCGCGTCCGACAGCCGCGTCCAACATCGCACTTCCTGCCTAACATAAGTTCAGCTCGACTGAAAGCTAAGTTGAATTATGCAAACTGAAGTCAGGAGTGTCATGAAGAGGAGGCGGAACCACGGTAATCCTATTAGAGGCACTCGCAGTGGAGTGAACCTTGATATCAAATGCATTTTAATGGATTTCTAGTGAGGATTTTCACGACGAACTACTTTTGTGGCAATGATCGTCAATATTTGAAAAAGGAACTTTTTAATTAGTGACTAGGTTGAAATTCTTAGTTCTTAGTTAATTATTAGTATTTGGAGTTATACTCCTGCACTTGCAACACAACCTGATTTTGATATGTAATCTATACTTAGGTATAGGTATTAAATTGTATTATACCCTTATTTAAAAAAATAACCAGCAGATTTTCTTGCCAATTCTTTCTGCTGATGTTCTTCCGAATGGGTGGTTCGTTCAAAAGAGCCTCTTTGGGGCCTAAACTGAATAAAAACATTGGACTTTGACTTTAGTATTTGCCACATTGCACTACTGGAAAACAAAGAAATGAAGATTACAAGGATTCACACGCACCATACACGCGGCACCATAAACTGAGACACATAGGGATAAACCTCAAATAGTTAGTGGCTAAACTGCATCCGACGTTTTAGAACTTCAATCTTTCATGTCGAAGCATTGTGCTTCGACATGAAAGATTGAAATAACCACCGAACTCCATGAACTAAAGATAACTAATTTCAAATAACTTAAACTTAATTTGAAGTTAACGAAATTAATTATTCAAGAGCTAATTACTCCTCAACTCAAGTTTATAATTTTTCAATTAAGAACTTTAAATCTTTAGATAGTGTGTACTCGACACATCTATCATCTACCATAAATATAGGATCCTATAGTAAACGTATTCACACGGGTTTTTTCCCGTTAGAAAGTTAATAAAGCTAGTAATTACTTACTTTTTATTTCCCGACGTTTCGAGTGAATTGCACCTCTCCTGGCCGCGGGTGAACTCTAGGCTATTGCGAACCGGTACGGGCCGGACATAGTAAAAAAAAGGTTATGGGACTAAACAGGATCCTGTTCCTGACTTGACGAAAAACGATCCTAATTCGATCGTACAGCAATACTATCTAAAATAGTACTGTTTTTGTCACTCAATAATTTAATTTCAATTGGAACCATCTACTTGACAGTATGCATGCGCCATTTCTGAACATAAGTTTCGGCACTTTTTTGATTAGATTTTAATTTAATTTCAACTCGAGTTTTTTATACTCGTAGCAACCCAACTTCCGAACACACAGATTACCAAACAGTTAGCATACCAACTATAGTCCTATCAAGTTATAGTTCTAGATATGTATTTAACCTATTTAGTTCGACGTTAGTCACGACTTAACGGATGGTTGTGAAATGTTAGATCCAGTTTGGTTTAGTACTTAGGTTGGTTATGATTAATTGTGGTTTAACCGACATTAAGAAAGTGGTTTTCAATTATTTCGAATCTTTATAGGGTTTTAAGGTATAAACGAAATTCTTATAGGATCACACGTGCCTTCTGCCCAGAAGTTCCTATTTGAACAGATTTCAAAAAAGGGTTATACCTAGTTCTTATAAAAACTATTTCAAATCGATTTTTCACTAATAAAGAAGTTACATTGTTACCGCCTTATTCATAAACGATATTTAACTAAATCAGTGTTTTAAAGTGTTTTGTCTCTTTCGCTCTTTGGCAAATAGCGTATGTCAGAAAGGGACAAACCATTTGATAGCTAAAGTGGTGTTAAAAAGCGTTTATGAATAAGGCACTTAGTCTTAAATAAGTTATAATAATAGTATAAGTACGTGACTTCAACAAATACTCCTTATCATCAAGTTCAATGTAAGTATAACCGCAGTATTGTACTAATGCACTTAAGATTGCAATAGCTATGACTCATTGAAATGCAAGGTAGCCTGATAAGGACTGCAGTGATAAGAAACGGTATGACCACACCTTGTTTAGATCTAGATGCTAATATGACAAAGAAGACAGTGTCCTTTGCTTGTTAGAGGTTGGCAAATCTAGATTGTTATAGTATTCTGATCTAAACACTATTTTTTCTTGATTGTCGCAAAATGTGGATTAATGTTGTCAATTTCACAGCCGTAAACGATTGCTCCTGAAGAGGAAAAAGGTTTAGTGATTTATTATTTTATTCTTACCGTATTTTTAAACCTTTCTCTTCGTCAGAAGTACTCGTAGTGGTTAGCAGAAGTAACAGAGTATTTGTTAGAACTAAAAAAAATGTTTTGCTGGTTTATTTTATTTTATTTTCAGCCTTACTTGTCCCACTGCAGGGCAAAGGCCTCCCTACCCTCTTTCCACCTTTCTCTATTGAGAGCTAGACTGGCCCAATCCTTCGTGAAGGTGTCGAGCTCGTCTCGCCATCGCCTCCTCGGTCTGCCGCGACGTCGTTTCCGATCTTGTGGGACCCACTGAGTGGTGCTTGTCAACTAAATCAATTTTATTAATGTTTAACAAGTCTGTTGATTGTTGTGGCTATGTTAGCACGGGCTCTAGTCTACCTCCAACCCATAGTGTAGCCTTCTTATTATTCCTTTTTACGTATATTTCGTGATTGTCCCTCCCCAGAGGCTGTAGGACTGTAACGACAAACGAAATTGGATTTATTATGTTACATTCAAAGAAATGGACCTCCGAGAGAACATTTTTACTTTAAATAATTGGAAAAAAACGTGATTTGATTTGTGTTAAATAAAGTGTTTTATTTTCTTTAGAGACTTTTCTTTCCTGTTTATTTAGAACCTGTTGGAGGGAAACGTTTTGTATTGAGATCATGTTTTATAAGCATCCTTCGAAAAAAGCTCAATAACTTATATTATAATGTTTCAGTAAAATATTAACATTAATTAATTATTAAATTGTCGGTCACGGTTCTTGCAATCGTTAGACCACGTCGGAGGCCTATAGGCGGTCTAAATCTCCGACACCAGGGTTGGCCACTAACCGACTCGAACTTACTTTTAGCAAAATAATTATTAATAAGGTTACACCGTAAATATTCTCGCTAGTTGTATGATTTACTTACACCAATCAGTTAGTTTTTATTTCAAAATGAAGTTTGATACACTAACAGAACACTCTAATCTTCTCTACGCTGGAAAACTTTGTTTGTTTGTTTGTAATGAATAGACTCAAAAACTACTGGACCGTTTTTAAAAATTCTTTCACCATTCGAAAGCTACATTATCCACGAGTAACATAGGCTATTTTTCATCCCGAAATTCCTACAGGAATGGACACAACGCGGGTAAACCGCGGGGCGCTGCTATCTATACAAAAGCAAAATACAAGCAAAAGATCTTTGATTAACTTAATTCAATACCGATTTCCAAAATGTCCTTTCAAAGCAGGTACCGATTACGACCATTGTACGTGACAGTCCCCAGACTTATCTTCGTTGTTAATTATGTGAAAACCACAACGAAGACAATTAATAAGAATTAGAAGGAATTAAAACGATTCCTGCTAATTGATATTTGATTGTGAGGTCGGAGGGTACTGTTTTGAATGGACAGTGAAATCCTCCTGTTATTAACTTGCGGTGTTACCCGCGTTGTACCCGTTCCCGCGGGAATTTCGGGATAAAATGTATCCCATGTGTTACTCTGATGTATAACCTGTATCACTTCTTCTTCATCGAGCGGATTGTCAACCTGAATCCAATCCTGGTGTCAGATTTATTGAGCCGCCAAAGGCCTCTGACATGGCTCATGTAACGACTACTATCCGTAGAAAGTAACCGGGACCGACGGCTTAACGTGCCCTCCGAAGCGCGGAATCATCTTAAAATCATCACTGTAAAGTTTCATCAAACGAAAAGTAATTTTCTGAAAAAGAATAAGAAACACGCGTTGCGTTTATTGCTCTTTTGAAATATCTGTCTAAAACAAAAAAAGCTATTCTGTTTATTAAGCAAAACGGTTCTATATCAAACCGAATTACGATCGTATTCAATTCGTTAATCAAGAACAAAACCGCATCATGTACATTGTAACTTTGAGGTATACTGAAGCGTATTAAATTCGTAAATCAGGAACAAAACCGGATCTTTTATAGAGAGTAACTTTTAAGTATACATATATATATGTACGAGTACACAGTAACTCCGCGGGAACGACGTTAGTAACAAATATCGCAAACTTCCAAAGTCCAAATCGGAGCTTAAACTTTGACGTCAGGTATATTTGTGACCCAAACGTGCTCACGATGACCCATTCGTTCTCTAATTGAAACGAATGTCCCGCTTGTTGTTATCCTAAATAAATAAAACTAACAGCGGTTTATTCCAAACTTACATTACTAAGCTCTCGTCGGGGAATCAATGTTTGTTGTTCCATTTATTTGTGAGTCCCAGTTGTGGGAAAGTGGGGAAGGTATTAGACTGGAAGTTGTTGGAAATGTGTCCAGTTTGTAACTTTGTATATTAGCTTTTTAATATATTATTTAAACATGATTAGTTCGTTTTGACGAAGTCGAAACCTTGGAACTGAATTTTGAACTAATTAACCTCAACAGATTGAGCGGTTCGAAATACATCTTAAACATATGTTTTGAATTCCGACTGCAGCAGCATATTGCAACTACAGACCACAGCTTAACTTTTAGTTTCTATGAAATTTTGATGCGATAAATAATTTTATTCAATCTCTATTAACCGCAGTTTGGGGAAATTTTCAACCATTGGCAACATTGATTATGTGATGTGCAGTCGGCAGCCGCGGCATGAAGCCGGAATCGAATTAACGACCGCAGACAGCACTACGATATTGAACTAAACGATTACTACTTACTGTACTTGTATCTACAGTGAAAAGAGAGGTTTTTGCGTAGCAGTGAGACATTTCAGGTTTACCTACTTCACTTTTGATACGTAGGGTGCCACGGTGACGATCGCGACTGTAACTACCTACTTTAGAAAATGGCGGACGCGCTGTTATCGTTGCCTGAACCGTGGTTACAGCACTAACATAACAAAGTATAAAAAATACTAATAATTTTTCACAACAAACCGATAGGAAAATAGTAACTAACCACATACTTATCTTAGTCAATAAATTAATATCAGCACACATTAATTTAGTTAGAACACATATAAAACGATAAATATAACACTAACAAAAACCAATGTTTCTGTACAGTGGACTAATAAATCAGATTCCACGATCTATTCCCAAATCCACACACAATGTTCTGATATATCTTGTAACGGCCCTTTCTCGTTCCGAAGGGACTACAAAAGGGTCTGCAGGAGTGTACTAAGGATCAGGGTTTTGGGGGGACGGTACTCTTCAGAAAGCTGTAAAAGACTGGATACTTTTTAAGGATATGTCAAGGAATTGTCTTTAAGGTCTAGAAATGTCACTAGAGAACTCAGAGGCTGGAATTTCTCTGGCAAAATATTGGTTTGGAAAAATATACATTATTTTTATTGCAATGTCTATTTTACGATGGAAAATGACGAAATTGCCTAGGTTACTAATGATAACTAAAAATATTCAAATTTATTGTGAAGTAAACTTGCTTTTATGTAAGTAACTTAACTAAAGTAAATATTGGTTGAAAAGCAAACTAAATAGAAATTCAAACAAAGACAACAACTTAAACAAGTCATTTCAATCTGTTTTACCTACACTTGTAAATAAACTATAACCTTTTAGGCGCTTTACTAAAGTTTACCGTAAAGTAGTTTACGTGTGTAAATGAGTCCCATACTTATTTATTTACTACGAGTGTGTCCCGCGGATTCACCTACACCGCATCCGTCCCGTGGTAATTTCAGAATTTTTATTACTTATTGTCCTATTCCTGACCAAGAGAAACAAAATAAAAAACAATCATTAAAATCGGTCCAGCCGTTCTCGAGGTATAAATGGTGTAAATAACACGCTTTCTTTTATACAATAAAGACTAGCCGTCACGGCAAACGTTGCCATATAAAAATTCGTTTACTCCCACCTGTTCTGTTGAGTAGTTCTGTTGACAGAACTACTGGGACTTTTTTACCATTAGTTCTGTGACTTAAAAGACTATGCTTTACACCTGACTTTTATCTAGTAAAAAAAAAAACCCTAACCTACCGAATAGTTAGTATTGTCAACAGAACTACTCAACAGAACAAGTGAGAATTGTATTCCTAATTGTTTTGTGGACAAAACTAATGGTAAAAAATGTCCCAGTAGTTCTGTCAACAGAACTACTCAACAGAACAGGTGGGAGTAAACTTAAAAGTTAAAGGCATTGTTCTGCCATACCTATAATTATGTATGTATATATTTAACCACCCTAATCACTATAAACTGATATGTAAGATATCCTATCTTCCAAGTTGGATCAAATTGCACACGGTGTGCAAATCAAATTTAAAATCGGTTCAGTAGTTTAGGAGTCCATCGCGGACAAACAGCCGTGACACGTTATTTTTCTATTGTTTTGCCCCTTCGCTCTCCCCTAAGTACAGCCCCTATATATACCTACGTATCAGAACATCTGAGGGCTCTATTCAACTATCGGATGCAGCGGAGTATTTTATTTTGGGCCCAATCCATGGCCTTTCAATGGTATTGCATTTTTGTTTTATTATGGTTCTCCGAATATTGGCTCGAGGTATTCAATTGTATTTTATTTATATTTTACCTCATCCGGTCTCAATAACCTTTGTGAATTGAGGTCAAGTTTTAACATATATATTTTTATGTTAAGTATGTATATACATATATGTCAAAGTTTAGTCGTATGAGAATTAATAAAAAAGGATTGAAGTTTTCCAAGATAACTATCAAGGAATGTGGAAATCTTATTATTTTTAAGTAATCTCGCTATCCCACTGCTGGGCAAAGGTCTCCCTCATTCCTTCCATGTATCTCTTTCCATTGCCAACTCCTTTCAATCCTTATCAAAATCGTCCAGCTCTTTCCGCCATATCATTAAGTAGCAGCGTCCCGCGGATTTACCCGCGTGTGCCTTTTCCCGTGAGAATTTCGGGAATTTTTATACTTATAAACCTTCCTCTTGAATCACTCTATCTATTTAAATAACTGCATCAAAATCCGTTGCGTAGTTTTAAAGATCTATGCATACGTAGGGACAGACAGACAGACAGCGGAAAGCGACTTTGATTTATACTATGTTATGTTTCAGGTAGGATTGCATAAAATCTCCGGTATTTTATGCAAACTTATTGGTTAATATTTCTCCGTTTCTCCGCTCCGCAGTCTCACTCCGCTTCAATGGATATGCACCCTTATACTCGTAGTACAAGGTACAAGCAGAGCTACAGTTGCATTGTGTTAATTAAGACGCAGACTATGTTTACGGAATGTGCAAACCATTTTCGCCGAAAAGTGGTCAACCGCAAAGTTCCCTGGTGTTACAGTTGTCAAGATGTTCATGTTCGGTTTATTTACAAAATGGATGGTTTTGAATATAATCCTTTCATTAAATTGTTTCATTCTAGTTTTTGGAATCTTCTTCTTCTTCTTCGTGTCGATGGCACAAAAATTAACTTTTATTTAAATGAGACCACTCCAATTTTTGGAATATTATGTGTTACAGTCAAAAGTCATAACCAGTCTTAATCACTCTGCCATCAAAAAGCATAAGTAGTTTTGAAGATGACTGATTTTGAACGATTTTCGTAGTAGACTGTCAAATTAGTTTTGAGTTGTAAACGTATTATGATTTTGATGTGATTCTTAAGGTGAATTGAGATATTGTCAACAAAGATCCAAAAAAATAATCTATACTAATATTATAAAGCTGAAGAGTTTGTTTTGTTTGTTTGTTTGTTTGTTTGTTTGTTTGTTTGTTTGTTTAAACGCGCTAATCTCAGAAAGTACTGAACCGATTTGAAAAATTATTTTTGTAATGGATAGCCACATTCAACGGGAAGGTTATAGGCTACTTTTCATTCCGAAATTCCCACGGGAACGGGAACAACGCGGGTAATACCGCGGGGCGCTGCTAGTGTAAAATATCCATTGAAAGCACAGTAACAAAAGAGTGCCCACATACAACACTAAAATAACTACATTCAGCGCAAAAATATGAACAAAATCATCCCTAAATCCACCCAAAAGGTACCAATTACCAAAAATCCACCCCACAACACTTTCCCTCAAGAATCGATCCAGAAAATTCCACTCATGGGGATTCATCCCCTCATCTTTGGAGCTTGACTTATTGTGTAGGTCCCTAAATGGGGGATGTTATACAAAACTGAGGGTAGATGGGGATTTATCGCCTCTGCTTTCGTATTTATACCCCACTTAAGTGTTTGTCGGGTAAGGAAAGTTGTATGAAATACTTGACATAACTTTGTCAAAGGTTTTCCTATCGATTGGCAAGTTTTTGTGTATATCAAGGTGTTTCGGTACGTCCGTGTATTTTGTACTAGATTGATGAAAGCAGTAGGTCACAGAAGACTTGTGTGAACACGGGTCCAGTAAAGAGGACGGAAGGTTGGTTAAAATGTGACATAAAAGTGAAGCGAAGCTCGTACACGTAGTTTCAATTTTAAAAAATATAAGCTGTTTACTTCTAGCGAATATTTTAGAAACAAATCAATGAATAGCTGTTCCATTTTAGTTTAGCGTTATTTTTATGTCATCTCCATGTGGTTATTTAACAGTACTTCATAAAAATGTAGTAAGAAAATGGTCAAATCCAAAGTATGAATCTAAATTTTTTATATTTTTTGTTTTACAATGTACCTACATAATAAACTATCATTATTCCTGAAGAGCTGCTAAACTTGAATACCATATTTACCCACATGTGAAATTGGAATACGACATTACATTCAAAGATAATCATTCGATACATATTTAATAACATACAATTTAACACTTGGAACTACAATTCCTGTAATAATCCTACACATGACAACAGTCAGGAGCCTATTCCGAAGGTTTAGTCGACAATGACACGAGTAATCCGTATTCTGATGAATATTCAAGCGAGTTTCATTTTTGATGAAAACGCTTACCGGGTTTAGGTTTTGTAGGAATCTGGAGATCTAGATTTTGTGACGGGATTTGTTTAAAAATAAGGTTTGATAAAAGGTAAGCTTTAAAAAGCAATGCGTGAATCTATACTAATATTATAAAGCTGAAGAGTTTGTTTTGTTTGTTTGTTTGTTTAAACGCGCTAATCTCAGAAACTACTGAACCGATTTGAATAATTCTTTTTGTAATAGATAGCCACATTCAACGGGAAGGTTATAGGCTATTTTTCATCCCGAAATTCCTACGGGAACGGGTACAACGCGGGTAAAACCGCGGGGCGCTGCTAGTATAGAATATAAAGGATAATAATATGGCAGTTTCCCGCGGTAAAAGAAAGTTCGAGTTGGTTAGTGGCCAACCACGCGGTTTTACCCCTGATGTACCCGAGAATTTTGGCAAACCTTCTTGAATCACTCTATATGTTGGTGAAATCGTATTAAAATCAGTTAAGTAGTTTTTTATAAAATCAATTAGGAAAAAAATAGAGTACGTATTAAGGATTTTAATAGAAGGCTGTTAGAATTAAATGTGTGTTTGTTTGTTTCTATTATGAACTTAACCACTTAACACATAATACAAAGTAATAACAACTACACGATTTGAAACAATCAGCGGACATCACGACTAATATGAATATTATAATATTAGTAACAACAAGCTTACAACACATCACGAACTATGAATATATTATGAAAAGCTAGAACCACCTCACGGTTTTACCCGTATTGTACCTGTTTCCGCGGGAATTCCGGGATAAAATGTATACCATGTGTTACTCTGATATATAACCTATATTACTGTAAAGTATCATCCAAATCCGTTCAGTAGTTTTTGCGTGGATGAGTAACGAACCACACAACTTTCGCATTTTTTATGTTAGTAGGATATTCATTTCCCTCACAGTACACGTAGCGGATGGTATTATGCTGTATGGACTCAATAGGGCAATTTAGGTGTATTCATATATGGCAGTTACACTTGTGTCATTAGGGTTATACAATTCTAGTTCTAGGTACAGTGAGGCAGCGAAAATGTTTAACATGCGTAGATAGAACCTTGTTATGTTTAAACTTTAATAACTTTTTCATAGCATTATTTTATACCTATCATTACCTACATATCATAATAAAATTTCACTTGAGAAGTACTCAAGAATTTACGTATTTCCAAGTACCTACTACTATCATGACAAAGAGAATTTAGAAATTTTAGAGCATTTTCAATTAAGTTGCTCGTTTGCTTTATATTCAGCTAGCTCAATTTAAATGGCGCTTTAATTATTTATTTTTACAGAAGTAGAATTAATTTTAATATTCAGAAACATAAAATAAATAGTTCTACTAAAAAATAATGTTAGTTTTAAGGATTCCGTACCCAAAGGGTAAAAACGGGACCCTATTACTCAAGTCTCAGGACTTCGCTGTCCGTCCGTCCATCTGTCACCACACCAGTCCGTATCTCAAGAACGGTGATAGGTAGACAGTTGAAATTTTCACAGATGATGTATTTCTATTACCGCTATAACAACAAATAGGTACTAATAATAAAATAAAACAAATATTCAAGGGTGGCCCATACAACAAACGTGATTTTTTGCCGTTTTTAAAGTACGGAACCCTCCGTGCGCGAATCCGACTCGCACTTGGCCGGTTTTAATAGATTATTATATCTAAGAAACTAGTAACTGCCTATTCTTCGTAAATATACTTCTAAATCCATCACATCTTAGATACGCGCCAAAATCCAAACCATAACAAAAGAAATACAACATTTCTTACAAGACAATAAAAATGAAACCCGACCAAAATAAGAATGTAACATTTTCTTGGCAATATCACATAAGACTATCCATTATTCAAATATGTTGTGTAAACTGAAATATGTCTTAGTAGTATACATTCAAGGACTAAAGCGCGGTGACATAAGTGTAGTGCAGGGATGATAAGGAGCTTCGTAACCGTCACCGAAATTATTGGACATCCGAATTTAAAAAAAACTATGCGTAACTTTAATTGTAACTATGGGATATCCGAATTTAAAAACTATCCGTAACCGTAACGGAAACTATAGGAAAACTAAAACAAAAAAACAATCCGTAACTGTAACCGAAATAAATGCTTCGGATAATTTCGGGTAGGGGTAGACAAAACGAAATATGTTTTAAGAGGTTGTGTCAGATTTTCGTTTATTTTCCATAACCATTTTCTCCATAAAGGCCTTAGAAATCGAATATCCATAACCGAAACTATCCGAAATTTACAAGTACTCCGAAATGATATCAGCCGTAACCAAAACCGATTACAATATTGGATATTGATGGATATTGGAATAATTTAGTATCCAAATATCTTATATCCGAAATCCGATATCCGTACCATCCCTAGTGCAGTGCTATGAGTGCAGTCATGGAGTATCAAAACAGTGTGTTCTCGTGCATTTCTTAGATCATATCTAAGTGGTTTATAGTCGTTACGTGCGCTGCTTTCAGGCTATTAAATAGTTCACAAATTGTTGGACTTTGTATGGCGTATTTGCAAAGGAATAGATTAACTATTTTGGCAAAAGTGCAACGGTTAGTGCAGTCAGACCACTTTTGTACTAACATAAAATAATTGTCATTAATTGGTTTAAATGCTGAGAAACCAACGTGGAAAAGCTGAAAACGTCTTATTATTATTTACCGAAATATACTTAATTCGTTTTTCTATAAAAGTGTTAAATAAAAAAGCCTTATCTATAACCCTGGACATACTATAAAAAGTAAGCTCAAGTAGGTGAGTGGCATAAAGGCCTTCGAATAGGTCAGACGTTTGAGAGAACCGGAACATAATTTAACGTGACCTCCGAAGCACGGTGGCGCTCAGATAGAAATGCCACTATCGAAGGAGGGGTAGATAAATAATGAGACGCAGAACTTCCCACTTGTAATTTAATTACTAACAAACTATAACAGCAAATATTTATATACAAACAGCGAAACAAAGGCATCTCATTCATTAACAACGAACTATTTACAGACTGATAACGTCTGATAACTAATAGATCAATCAAACATCAATTAGTGCAATAAATATATTAGCTAATTAACCCACAAGAATACTGGCCTCTTTAAGAATAGGTCGGCAATTATAAAACAAAGTCTGTATGTGTGTCCGCTATAAACACAAAAACGACGAGACGGATTTTCATAAGGTTTGAAGCAATAGATAGAGTAATTATTGAGGAAGGTTTTAGAGTATTTATAATTCTTAAATCATTGGTAAAACTGGAAGAAATGAGGGTGAAGCCGGAGGCATAAATGAATTATTTACTAAGAAGTAGTTAATTGTATAAGTAGGTCGGTGTAATTAATTAAAAATATAAAATGGACGCTAATGTCGAAGGTTTATTGGTTGGATATAAGCAGGTTGGAGTGTTCCTGGTAATTATTTTTATATTACAACTTGAAGTTTATAGCTTTTGATGAAGAAGGAAATTAAATATTGAAGAGAGTTTTTTATAATTTTCTGACGTCAAAAAATAGGTATTATAAGCACTTTTAAGTGTTCGCTCCGTCATTAAGTTTTTATAGACCAGAAAATTATCTAAATACCGCCTTGACTTTGGTGTTTGTGTACTCAGTCTGTTATTTCTATAGAATTACTATAATTTTCCCAGTTGGACATTAATACATTCAGATCCCAATAGATTTTGCGTAAAAGGTCGACATACATCCAAACGTTAATAAATCTTCAGAAACATTCGCATTTATAATATTAGCCTATAAGCGATCTTAAAACACCAACACCAATGTTGGCCACCTAACCTTACTAACACGAACTTATTTTTTAGTAGGATTATGTAATTTGATGCATCGAAATTGAAATCATTGAATGTTTTAACCATATAACCATTTTGGTTGTAATTTCCTCTTTTGTTCCCAAAACTCAGAAGTAAATCTTCAGAGGCATTAGTTAAACCAATCGTCCACGTATTTTACGAGACAACTTTGGATTTCAACACTATGAAACGTCAGACAATGACAATTCCTTCAAATTAATTCCTATTAAGGCCATCTGTCCAACTCCAGTTTGCATGCAGATGACTCAAAATGCACGTAAACGCAAAATGAACCTTACCCCTTTATAATAACGACTAATAAGTAAGCCGGTCTTGTTAGCATAGTAAGAATTTGCAGCGTTCACGGAAAATGAACCTTAGGTACAAAGGTTAGAGTGGTAAATTGTATAGCTAGTTGATTACATCGTGTGGTTGGTAGAATTTAGTTCATGAATGAATATGAGTGTTTTAAATAATTTAGTGGTCATTTTAGGTATTTGCCGGTTTTTTTTATGAATTTTGGTTTCAATTTAGGTGTTTTAATTGCGATATAAAATATGTTCAATAATAGTAAATATGTTTCATCATATTGAATAGAACATAAAAACCAATAGGTATAATAAAACGGTAGACTTTGTTCGAACGCTCATATTATTTAACCATCCGTGAATTAACCATTTATTTAAAAGTATAATACCCAGCAGATCCAAAAGGAAAGTTAGGAGAACTAGCAGCGCCCGACGGCTCTCGCGTTGTGCTCGTTTTCAAGGGAATTCTGGGATGAAATATTGACTAAAATCTTCAAGTTGAATGTGGTTATCCATAACAAAATGGCTATCCATTAGTATTATTAGAATCGGACTTGTAGTTCTACGATTAGCGCGCTCAAACCACTTTGCGCTCACACCATTGGAATTACTGTTACTGTTAGCCTGTATCATCCCATTGTTGGGCAAAGGCCTCCACCCAAATCAAAAACGTCTCAACTCCAATCCATATCAATACAAATAATTTTGATACTGATAAACTCTGATAAACTCTAGCACATATCTCCGTCCTTGTCCCACAGCTATCTATCTCTATCTCATGCAGCTATCTCGCTCACTCGCGACAGATGTCAGTTGAATGCACCTGGTGTCATATGATCTTGCAACATAACAATGCGTATTGAAGATGAAATGACCGGTTTCGAGGGAAGTCGCTAGTTCCTTTGACTTTGATTTGCAGCTTGCGTTTGGAGTGGTAGAGTTGAAGTAACATTGAGATTGCATCAATTGGCAAAGTATTCCACGGTTGAAGTTGAAAAAGTGAAGGAATATCCTAAGAAAAGTACAAGGGGAGGCCACGGCGAAGCGACGAGTGTTATATGAATAACACTAAATTAAAGTGTACTAAGCCGCGCCCCGCAGTTTCACCCGCGTTGTACCCGTTCCTGCTGGAATCTCGAGATAAAATGTATCCCATGCGGTATTCTGATGTATAACCTTTATTACTGTAAAGTTTCATCCAAATCCGTGGAGTAGTTTTTTCGTGAAAGAGTAACATACATTCATACATATCCATCCTCACAAACTTTCGCATTTATAATATTAATAGGAAGAGCATTCATGGTCATCTTAATAAAAATATCACTGATGGCCGTCGCCGTTCGATGAATGAAGGCACAACCGTAAAGAAGGCATAGGAATCTAACATATTTATCCCAACATCACACTAGGACTTAAACAGAAATAAATACTGACAATTTCGGTGCTAATACAGTAAAGCTTGTAATGTCCAACTATTAACCAAAGATCTCTCATCTCACCGAAGATATCATGGTAGTATGGTGAGGCAGGCAATAATTACATAAAAATATATAATTATTCTTTAAGAATAAAGGAACGCCGGTGGTCTAGTGGTATGTGCACTCGCCTGCCAAGACTGAGGTCCCTGGTTCAATTCCCAGGTCGAGCGAAAACATGTTTCCTTTTCAAACATGGCTCGAGTTTGTGATCACCAAACCACATTTGAAAAGCGTGGTGATTATGCCTAATCCTCTTCACTGGACTGATAACTTCAGTGAGATGAGAGGCCTTTGCCCAGCAGTGGCATATATCTGGCTAAAACTTACTTAAGAATAAAGGAAAAAGTCTAGAAAAGGTTATAAAAAGCATAACCATCTGCAGTTATCAATACTTTAATGACGTTGAAAAATATGGAATCCGATGCTATTAATCATTTTAATGACTGCCACTTAGCGAACGATGTCACGCCATAATAGTCGTATCGGTGTCATTGCAACTCATTGAGATCTGGGTCGATAGGTACCTAGTTAGTCATTAGAACTTTATGATTCAGAGATGTATTCATTGGTTAAGGGCCAACACTGCGTTAAGCGTGCGCCCGTCGCGTGCGCACGCGGCGGTTCACTTTTGTGTGAATACGCACGCGACGGTTCACTTTAGTATGAAGCCACACGCGGCGTGCGCACGCCGCGGGCGCCCGCAACGGTTCACTTTTGTATGAAACCGCGGCGTGCGCACGCTTAACGCAGTGTCGGCCCTTAGGAATTATGTGGATGCACCAGGATCGATGGACAAGTATTCTAATAAATAATATGGAATCCTTTTGTTCAAAATATGTAATCCAACCCTGACCTTACCCCAAAACAGAAATCACTCCGTAACCCGGTTGAATGAAAGATCCACGCACTGATTACAATATGCAGCAGGTAATTAAAAATGAGGGAACTCACGCATAGCAATTTTGTATTGGATGAGCTGATTGAAACCGTACCTGCAACAAAAATACATATTTGGTCACAAAGTGGAAGAAAAAATTATATTTTAGTGTTTTGGAGGGGGTATTTTTTAAAAAGAACATGTCTCTTGTTTTTGTGGGTGCCACGGTACTGGTGAGTGACAGCGACTAGTATTTTTGAACCATTAAAATTAGAATATAAAATGGGACAGTCCATATTTATATTGCTAAAGAAAATCTAGTCACTATCGCTACGTGTCACTTTAAACCTTAGCTTGGCACCTCCATTAGCCAGAATCTAGGCAGTCAGCTTAAGCGAACTTAAACTTACAAGGGTAAAACGAACGAACGTTAATAATCTTGCTTTCATATATCAATGTGATATATTATATTACTAGCAGCGCCCCGCGGTTTTACCCACGTTGTACCCGTTCCCGTGGAAATTCCGGGAATCTTCCTTTTGAATCACTCTATCTATTTAAAAAACCGCGTCAAAATCCGCTGCGTAGTTTTAAAGATCTAACATAAGCGGAAAGCGACTTTGTTTTATATTACATATGTAGTGATATCGTATTCTCTTTCAGAGCTTGAATGTCTATGTAATAATATTCCATTCTTCTCAAGTATTGTCGGACATATCAATCAGAATAAACATGACATATATCATTTAATAAACAAAGATGTATTTATTTATTTGTTATGTCAGCGGTTAATACAATCACAGTTAACAGGCAGAATAAACTTTGGCAATCTCTTCGAATAAATTCTGTTGTCAGCAAACGATAAATAAATATGCCACTTTTTCTGTATCCGAATTTTTGCAGACATATTTGAATGCTCAGATCTTTTTCCTTGCATTTGGAATTTTTTGAGATTTATTAAAAGATTTTTGGGACGAAAATATGTACGTGACAGAGGTTATCTCTATTTAACTAATTCATAACAAATTTGAAGGTGTTACAGGGAAGTTATGAGCGAAGAGAAATTAGCAGTTAATTCGTTAAGCTTTTTTAACTATAATTAAGGCATTATTGACATGAGCGAGCTTAGAAGGGAGTATTCATTTGAACTCGTTCATAGCCAAAGACTCTATAAAAGCCAGAACTTACCATCTGTTTATTCTTCATTATTCTGACTAGTATTTTTGTTCGACGCGACCAAAACTGCCTTTACTTTTCAGTATGAATTCTTTAGCCTAACTGTTAGTCTTTTAGACTCTATCAGACGAAACTCTTATAGGTCTGTTATCGGTGACGACCTCAGCAGCAGGCAACAACTGTCGACTGCAAGCTTCACTACTGGTTTCAATAAATCTTTACGAAATTTCGAGCGCGGCGACAATACTGCTTGCGGGCGACGGTTGCTGCTTGCTGTTGCAGTCGCTATCGAAAACAGACCTTGTCATTCTTATTCCCAATATATAGACATAAAGGTGTAATCCTTTCAGCCGAGTGTACCTAAAGCGCGTTATGCCTACTCGCGTCACGACTAGACGTAACGCGAGTAGGCATAAAGCGAAATAGGTCAACAGATATTTTGACCATCAGAGTTGTAGATCTATAGCGAAATAGGTCAACAGATATTTTGACCATCAGAGTTGTAGATCTATAGCGAAATAGGTCAACAGATATTTTGACCATCAGCTTTAGTTGTAGATCTACGTTGGATCTCATAATCCCCCATAATGTTAACCGATAACTATGGAACTAGTAAAAAAAAAATAACCCTAACCTACCGAATAATGTTAAAAAAAAAAATAACCCTAACCTACCGAATAATGTTATTACTTATTTAATTGTCGTTTAGGCATAACGCGATTAAGGCTTGTACTGATTATGACTGGTAAAGATTTAGCACTACTGAGAAATAGGCAGTCTAAGATTTAGCACTACTGAGAAATAGGCAGTTAACTAAATAGTCCAATATATTTCTAGGTCAACAGCTCTTTTTTTATGACATTTAGTCGTAACGCGACTTAGTCAATCTACGCTTTAGGTACACTCGGCTGAAAGGCTTTTTGTAACATATTACATTCATTTTGGTGGAATACGTATTTTAACACTCAGTTTTACTGTTGCCAAAACAAAACCGCTGGCCACACCCTATACTAATCAAATAAAAGCCGAAATTATACAAACCCTTTTGTACTAAAAAGGATAATCCCAAAAATAAAATAACCACCTGATTAAACCATAAAACCCGATTCCAAATTACTAACCCCGGTCACGGCGAAATATTCAAAATGTACAAAAATATACATTCGTACAGTAAACGGCGACTTGTGTTACACCTCAGGAGCTACGGAGGTCGAGTGTTCAGTTTTTCGATGTTATAGGTATTTATTAAATATCCATATACTGAATCATTAATTCATTCATTTCGAATATGTTAGTGGCCAAATATCAGATTTTGACGCGGATCAGACTTGGACCTGTTGTTGGAGTTTTTAGACTGCCTCAAAGGGTTTAGGGAGTCGGCAGTCAACGTGACAAAATATTTAATGGTTGGAATGTGCAGGGGTCAAAATGTCCAGATGGACCGGCTGTCTATGTGGCAAAAAGTATGAACATTTAGACCCCTGCACATTCCAACCATTAAATATTTTGTCACGTTGACTGCCGACTCCCTAAATCCCTCAAAGTATGGTCTAACGATGAAACAACCGGGACCGACAATTTAACGTGCCATTCGAGGCACGGCAGTGGTCAGATAGAGATGCCACTATCGGCCTCCCATCCAAGTAGCAGCAGCACATTGCTTAACAATAACAATGCTTCGACATCGCTTAGCTATTCTAACTTCTATCTCTTCTCTTCATATATACCTAATCTGATGGAAATTGTTTTAGTGGGCATCTTAGCTCTGCAGGTTTCGAGAGAGTAAGACTATTGGCCCTTCACAATTCGCACAAAAACAATATTCACTTCTACCATATGATAAGGCCGTTTGGATTCAACTGAAGTTATTGGGCATTACGTATTCTGTTTGTTTTCAAGTGTTTTCTATGGCTTGTACTGCGGAGGAATTATTTTTATGGACTTTTACTTGTATTGAGTTAAACCGGTGCTTTTGAGTATAATTTGTTTTAGATTAGGATGTATGGATGTTAAAGAAGATGGTATTACATTGATTAAATTGAAAAAATATCGAAATTGTGTATTTTTATTGACTATTTCATTTCACTTTTGTCACTAAGATTGAGTGTCAAAATTGATATTTAAAAGTAACCGCATTTTCGAACAGATGGGTTTTTTAATTAAATATTTTGAGTGTCTTTGACTAAACCCCAATAAATCGTTAGTAACTAAGTATTGACCTGTAACGTCCCATTGCAGAGCAAAGGCCTCTCATCTCACTGAAGATATCAGTACAGTGAGGAGTAATGCAGGTTGGTGATCTCAAATCCGAGCCATGTTTGAAAAGTAGGTAATATAACAAGTATTATTCCACTAATATGCAAATGTCCACAGCTGGATAAAGGACTAATTTCACTCATAAATATCAGTACAATGTGAATTTTTGGAAAAGTAATTTATTAATCGTGAATATCCTCTATATTAAGAAAGCTATGATAAATTATTTATCAAAGAAACAAATACTAAAGGTTAATTTAAAGGGTAAATGTTGTTTCTTTTGTGTTGAGAGTATTTATGTTTAATTTATTTTTAGTACTTAAACTTTCAAGAGAGAAATGGTTCTGTTATTTTTACAACCCACACTTTTTATCCCTAAATATGAATAAATAAATAGATTTGAATAACGGGGGGTGGTATGACAGCGACGACGGAGACCAGCGATTTTTTAATAAGAATTCATAATATTGTGTAATAGTATGGATAACTAGCCGCGCCCCGCGGTGCTACCCGCGCTATACCTCTCCCGCAGGAATTTCGAGATAAAATATATCCCATGTGTTATTCTGATGTATAACCTATATTACTGTAAAGTTTCATCCAAATCCGTCTGGTAGTTTTTTCATGAAAGAGTAACAAACATACATACATCCTCACAAACTTTCGCATTATAACATTAGTAGGATTAGTAGGATCTATAACATGACTGTTTTATCACGCCATTACAATTGAGCGAGTGTACAAGTTAGAAAACTGTGAATTATCAAAATAAAACAAACACTTAAATTTGACACCAATACCATATTTCCAACACGGCATGTCCCACAGTCCGTGCGTCGATACTCAATTATATTTCTCAAACAAGTCCAACAAATAAAGATCAATTATAGAAGCCCACGCAATATTTATTCACAAAAGTGGAGCAGTTGAAATTAACTGTCGCCGGGAAAACGTGACGGTGGCTTTAATGAACAGAACCCATCTATAAGAGAAAATTAATGTTCTCACACCGGTAAAGTGTCGGATAAACACCCGAAAACACGAGATTAAAACATATATACGGCCGAATTGAGAAACCTCCTCCTTTTTTTAAGTCGGTTAAAAATAATCCTTCAAGGTGTAATTTCGGTAGCGACCGCAAATGACTCCGCGCGTCAATTTCATAGATATTCATAGAAACCGGTTAGAAGTACTTACGGACGGCAGTTGCTGCCGCTAACGAAAACAGACCTTTTGGCAATCTAATACCGACACCATAGTTGGGCATTGACCTAATCGAAATTACAAAAAGAAAGGAAAGACGTGAAAGTCACTTAAAAATAATAAAATGTAAAAAATACGACTGTTTTCAAAAGAGAATAGCAGCCCTAGTATATCTATACTAATATTATAAAGCTGAAGAGTTTGTTTTGTTTGTTTGTTTGTTTGTTTGTTTGTTTGTTTGTTTGTTTGTTTGTTTGTTTGTTTGTTTGTTTGTTTGTTTGTTTGTTTGTTTGTTTGTTTGTTTGTTTAAACGCGCTAATCTCAGAAACTACTGAACCGATTTGAAAAATTCTTTTTGTAATGGAAAGCCACATTCAACGGGAAGGTTATAGGCTACTTTTCATTCCGAAATTCCCACGGGAACGGGAACAACGCGGGTTATACCGCGGGGCGCTGCTAGTCAATGATACAATGCCAAAATACTATACAAATACGATAAAAATTCATAGAAACACGCCAAAGCAGTTAAAATGCAAGCAAACGCAGACATTCTCTGAAATTATAGTTATTGTTAGTTTAAATTTCATTTTTGGTATCCAACGTACTGCAGGTAATTTTATAGCATTCTAAAACTGCAGAATTGCTCCCGTTTTAACTCCGTTGAGATTTCAATGGGGTTGTTTTTGAATACTTACTAATTTGAATCATTGAAAATGTTTCATTGCAAAAAAAAACTACCGTTTTTATTCTGCACTTAAGTAAGTTTGTATAGGCCAACCCTGGTGTCAGAGCCTTTAGACCTCCTCAAAGCTTCTGACATGGTCTGTCGATTGAAACAAACGGGAAAATCTTGGGACTATTTTGTCCAGGATCAAAAAATACTATAAGTAGTACTACCAGTCTTAAGACTGAAGGCTTTGAAGGAACCAAACTGTCTTTAGTCCGTCTAACTACAATTTGTCAGTAGAAATATTCGAGTAGACGAAAAGTCGGTGGCGATGTATCTCTAGTGATCGCTCTTTCAAAAGTTTTCAGGCTTGGCTATAATATAGTCAGTACAAGTAATCGAGTGGTCGAGTGTGGTCAAGTGGTCAAGTGTGGTCAAGTGGTCAGGTGTGGTCTGGTCGCCAAGAGTGGTCTTGGAGAGTTGGTGGTTGACAAATCTAACTTACTACTGATGAACATACAACTGCATAGAGGATTTACAATTTAAGACTTTATAAATATTTCATACTAACGACATCGCGATAAATAGATAAATTTTCGTCATTTTCAAGGCAAAAAATGTTTCAAAAGAACTCGCTTAGTCATCTAACAAATAATAATTTTTGGATCATCCCAGTTCAGATTTGCTGACAAAATGTGACCGCAGAATATAAGGAAATTGGGTTGTGGTAAATCAATCGAGAATATCGTGCGCGTTTGAAACAAACTTCTAAAGATGATAATTAGAAGAAAAAACCTTATTCAAATGCTATAACTTGGGATCACATCTATCAGTTTGTCCGCAATGGACTCCCAAACTACTGAACCGATTTTAAATTTGGTTGTGCAATTTGATCCAACTTGAAAGATAGGATAGTTGTATGAATAAGAATTGCAATGGATGTGATGGAAGCCACATTCAACGGAAAGGACATAGGATATTTTCATCCCGATAACCCCACGGGAACAGACATAACACGGGTAAAACCGCAGAACGCTGCTAGTATCTTCATGAACCATGTATTCCAATGTTATCGGGTATGCATTGCATTGTCACCAGCTCTATAAACGAGTCCATTTCACCGCAATCGATTGGGCGGAACCGATTTAAAATTCAATTGCTGAAGCCTCGCAACCGAATAAAATATAACGAAGAAAATGATTGCAGAGGCTTTAGTCTGCGAGATAGAAGAATTGTTAGAAAATCACTGAGATATTCGAATAACGCATCTACATATCCTACAAACATAAACACACTACAGCTACACAAACGTGTAGCTCGATCTCTACCTGGATGGGTGGCCGAGGCATTTCTATCTGACCGCTACCGTCCTTCGGAGGGCACGTTAAATTGTCGGTCCCGGTTGTTGCAATCGTTAAACCATGTCGGAGGCCTTTAGGCGGTCTAAATCTCCAATACCAGGGTTAGCCACTAACCTAATCGAACAAACATAAATAAAAACTTACTTAAAAGCTCTAAGGGTACCTTTGCATTGAAGCGGAGCTGTACGGAGATCAATCGACCAATCACAACGCATTGAAACTGTCAAACAAGGCATTGACATTGTCAAAATTATTTCAAAATGCGCTGTGTTTAGACGACTGAATTCCGTGCAGTAGCGCTCCGCCTTTCACAGACAAAGCGTTTATATTGAGCTAATTAATAAGCTCTATAGTTTGTGGCGGGTTGAATAGAGCACGAGCGTCAGATACTTGTCAAATAATATGTCAAATTACTCGCATTCTATTGTAACCCGAATCTAAACAAGCGCGCCTCAGTCTGCCTTAACTGTTGACATCCAAAAGAATAATAAATGAAAGAAAACTGAAAGTTATCAAGGTTCATGTTGAAAGGAATTCCTCGAGTCTTCACGTTGCTTGTTTTATTTTTAAAGTTTTCCCAGTTGCCACAGCTTACGTTCGCAGTGAGCAACAGGCTTATGAAAGGTAACATTGTTCTAAGGAATTTAATATCGGCTTCTGATGGAAGTGTACGGCGGGTTCGTGCTTGTTTTCTTTTTAGTGCTATTACTGTGAGAATGGGAAAACGCTATGTTCTTCGGTTTTTAGAGGGACTAGTTTCAGTTATTGATGTCAGTTATAGTGACTAGCAGTGCCCCGCTATTTACCCGCGTCGTGCCAGCTCCAGAGAGGGATTCAAAATTACATATAATCTTTCACTGGAATGTGGCTATCTAATACAAACAATTATTGAAATCAGAATGGTAGTTCTAGAGATGAGCACGTTCAAACAAACAATCAAATCTTTAGCTTTATTCATATTTCATGATATAGGTAACGTATGAGAGAGATAGCTATATAAAACCGAAAGGACTATATCCGACTTTATCCGAGGCAAGGAAGACATGAAGTCTTGTGCTGTACGTACGTTTATTCGTCTAACTGACAATTGGGGATGGTAATTTCATTTGTTATTGTGTTTTTCCTTCCATTGTGTATTCCTTGTACTTGGAAATATGTTTGAATGTATGTTAGAATGTAGACACTAATGGTACGAAGGAAATTCAATCACAAGATTACGTTCTGTTCAACAATTTTGAGGGAGAATGCGGTCGTATTCTGTACCGTTTTAAATCGAAATTTCTCCCGTATCTCTATCAAAAAGCAGACAGCAAAGATAAAACTTAAAAGGATTCCTAACTCACAAAACACCGATAGGTAAATATTTCGATATTTTCTCAAAGAACTTCTCAAACAATAGAGAAAGGTTTGTTTCAAATAAAGAGACACTTTTATAAAAATACCTTGGAGCGCTTCCTGTCATTTTGTATCCTGAAGCACTGCAGATTATCTCTGAAACTCACAACAGGATTTCCACTACAAAGGACCAAATATAAAGCGCTGCACAATATAATGTATGACTAGACTACTATCCGGGTAAAGCGGATAACTGCTGCATTTATTAAAACTTTTATAGACCATAATTGAAAGCGTAAAGTGAAATATTCCATTATACTTTAGTT
The DNA here is from genome assembly GCA_951394245.1 of Cyclophora punctaria. Taxonomy (NCBI): domain Eukaryota; kingdom Metazoa; phylum Arthropoda; class Insecta; order Lepidoptera; family Geometridae; genus Cyclophora; species Cyclophora punctaria. The sequence continues at coordinate 8,653,627 of OX596186.1, forward strand.
ACGAAAATTTAAATTTTCACCTTTGACTAATATTTAAATTATATGCTTGTAATATGTTTTGTCTGGCTAGAGGAAACAAAAACCAAAGTTGTTGCTCTGAAAAGAGTAATTTATTTGTTAATACAAATCAAACTTAAATCTAATCTTAAACTATCTAAAGAACATTAACAAATTTATGATATTTTACTAACCTGAAAAGAGAAACAACATTTGAAGCTATTGTTTCCCTTGTTATTTTTGACAATCACCGTTGAGAACTATATTATTATTATACAAATTGTAATAAAATTGTTTTATAAAATTAAACATGGGCTTTTTCTAACAACAACCAAGTGAAAAGAATGAGTGAGTGAACGGGACAGATTAATATTCCTAGAATGAACATTTTAGTCTATTCGGTATAGATAATTAAAACTTAAGTTACTACGCGGGATATTCAAAATTAATGAAGAGCGGAAGAACTTCATTTACATCTCCCCCCCTAGGATTGTAAATAAAATTCCTCCGGCACTGGTACAAGCTTTATAATGTGAAATAGATTACATTCTAATGTTTTATGTCCTGTGTCTATCCTATAAATAGAGGTTGAAATTTTTTCTAAAATTCTGTACGGTCCAATTTTTTTATTCATCTAGTTTTATCCTATTTAATCACAGTATTTAATCTATTTCCATTTTCTACAAAAACTAAGTCACCTACATTTAATTCACATTTCTTTCTGTTTTTATCAAATTGTTGTTTATTATAGTTGAGAGAATTTAACGTTCTTTGTTAGGTTAACAGTCTATTTTTTCATTATTTTTAATTTTATTACCTGTTAAGCCAGGAATTTTCTTTATTATTTTGTTAATCTGTAAAGCCAGGAATATTATTTATTATTTTATCACCTGTAAAGCCAGGAATATTATTTTTTTATTTTATCACCTGTAAAGCCAGGAATATTATTTATTATTTTATCACCTGTAAAGCCAGGAATATTATTTTTTTATTTTATCACCTGTAAAGCCAGGAATATTATTTATTATTTTATCACCTGTAAAGCCAGGAATATTATTTTTTTATTTTATCACCTGTAAAGCCAGGAATATTATTTATTATTTTATCACCTGTAAAGCCAGGAATATTATTTATTATTTTATCACCTGTAAAGCCAGGAATATTATTTATTATTTTATCACCTGTAAAGCCAGGAATATTTATGTGTTTCATGTCTTTTCTTTTTCACATATTCAACATGGTCATTCCTTTACAAATGTTTCTTTTGATTTATTGTCAAAGTCTACTGCCCTTTTTCCTACAATTTCTTTATTTGTTGAAATGAAATGCTCTAAACCTCTAATATTATTAAATAAGTCTTCTGTCTCTTTTAGTGAAATACGGTCAATCTTATCTCCTATGAAATTAGGAAGCCCGATAACAATCAAATCAATTAAAGTAGGTTTATCTATAAGTCTGTTTATCTCTAATACAAGTTTCTCTTTCTTTAAAGCATATTCTAGTAATGAGCCCTGCTTATATTTAAATAGAATTGCATACCTTATCGGTGACCAACCTTTGCTTGCAAATGTTTCTGTAAAGTTTATTTTCCATATATACCATTGTGAATTAATTGTATATTTAATAAGCATAGAACTGTACCAGTCATGACATGAATCCTCCAAGAATAATCTAAACACTTGAATCTTGTCACTATCTTCATTTAAGCCTAACCGAGTACATTCAGCTTCAAAGATAACCATCCACTGCGTTACACTTGATGTTGTTCTAGTGAATTTTTCCAATACAAACATTTCAGACAACTTCTTTACATTAGACAGTTTAGGTTCCTTCGTCGACGTTTCGTTGGTGACAACCTCCTGCTGAGTTTTTGAAGTAATCTCCTCCAGTAAATATCCTTTAAATTGCATGTTTCCAACTTCATCCATATAATTTTCACGTAGTTCTGGTGTTATTGAAAACCAAACTTGTCTTTTTTCATGCCTTTTCAGCAATGTGGCTTTTACCTTTTGATAGGTTTGGGTTTTAGTGACCGCGTCGTGTAATTTTACCGGTTGAAACATTTCGGGAATTTGAAAGTAATTGTTCTCCATATCCATGATGGCGCACACGCAAACCACGTTTGTTTTCGGATCTTCGCCAGATTTTACTATAAACTCGAATTTCAGCTTCTCCATTATTACCAATTGAATCAACAGCTTGGAAAATGTTGTTTTGTAATATGTTTTGTCTGGCTAGAGGAAACAAAAACCAAAGTTGTTGCTCTGAAAAGAGTAATTTATTTGTTAATACAAATCAAACTTAAATCTAATCTTAAACTATCTAAAGAACATTAACAAATTTATGATATTTTACTAACCTGAAAAGAGAAACAACATTTGAAGCTATTGTTTCCCTTGTTATTTTTGACAATCACCGTTGAGAACTATATTATTATTATACAAATTGTAATAAAATTGTTTTATAAAATTAAACATGGGCTTTTTCTAACAACAACCAAGTGAAAAGAATGAGTGAGTGAACGGGACAGATTAATATTCCTAGAATGAACATTTTAGTCTATTCGGTATAGATAATTAAAACTTAAGTTACTACGCGGGATATTCAAAATTAATGAAGAGCGGAAGAACTTCATTTACATGCTTTTAAATAGTTGCTCTTTTAAGTTTTTACTGCGTAGTAGTTATTCTAGAACTGCTAACTTCCGGCGATTAAGTCCATTATTAGACCTATATTACTCACTTGAATATACATTAAGATATATAGCAATGACTATTGCTTTCGGTTTTAGTTGCTCAGTCATTAAACACGCATAAATTGCATGCGGTAGTGCGTACAGTTTCGCTTTTCGTGGGACGTGAGTGTCGAAAGCGGAGGACCTGATTCGAAGCTGCGCTTTTTTTAACGATTTTTAACGCTTGTGCTCGTTTATTAATTGCATTTAATTGAGAATCTCCACCTTTTTTTAAGTCGGTTAAAATCCCTTATCTAATGATAAATATACAAAAAGTACCTCAGTAAGGCAAATCGAAATTTTCTTGATTATAATCATAATGTTTCAAAGGGCACGTTAAATTGTCTGTGATCATAGGTGTTTAAATCTATACTAATACTTACGTAGTAACTATTAAGTAATCTGTGCTAATACTAGCTGCACCCCGCGGTTTCACCCGCGTTTTACCCGTTCCCGCGGGAATTTCGGGATGAAAAATAGATGTTGTCCGATTCTCAGGCCTACTCGATATGTACACAAAATTTCATGAGAATCGGTCGAGCCGTTTCAGAGGAGTTCAACCACGGTACCCGTTCCCGCGGGAATTTCGGGATGAAAAATAGATGTTGGCCGATTCTCAGACCTACTCAATATGCTCACAAAATTTCATGAGAATCGGTCAAGCCGTTTCGGAGGAGTACGGGAACGAACATTGTGACACGAGAATTTTATTATATAAGAAGATTATAAAGAGGTTAAATTTGCAAGTTTGTTTGTTTGTATGTTCGAGCTAATCTCGGGAATTACCAGTCCGATTTGAATAATTATTTTTGTAATAGATAGCCACATTCAACGGGAAGGTTATAGGCTATTTTTCATCCCGAAATTACCATGGGAACGGGCACAACGCGGGTAAAACCGCGGGGCGCTGCTAGTTGTTAGATAATAATGGAAGCCTAAAGGTGCGTTTTGATTGAAGCGGAGCGGAGTCCAGCTAACCAATCACAACGCATTAAAATTCTCAAACAAACCATTGACATAGTCAATATCTTACTACTCTATACTCTATGCGTTGTGATTATTCGATTGAGCTCCGCACAGCTCCGATTTGCTTCAATGGAAACGTACCCATAAAATAGGAGACACAATTCGCATCGTTCCTGACATTAGCAATTGGACCTAACGTCTTTAGAAATTACCGATTTGCGGTTAGTTAACTCGCTCATTATTAAAGATGCTTATCGTAAAATAAGTTCTCAAAAAACAATTTATTTTCATTCGACTTAAATAACATCCCTTATCCGAAACATTTATCTTTAATCACTCAATCTGAAACGTATCGTAAATAATATAAGTAAATCAAAATGATGGATTACTTTTAGACGAAATATCAAGGCTATAAGTTTAGCACCCCCAAGGACCTATCAATAAGAAATATGCTAGATTCGGGTTGTTTTTAGCGACGCAACTTTAATACAAAATGTCCCCAAGAAAGGGAATAACATTGATCATTTTTCCTCAACGTAATAATACAGAAATGTTGTTCCTTTATTGTATTTCATTGGTAAAGGGTAGAACATTATATTTATTGGAGACATGCTTATCTAAGAACTGTTTTTATAGAGTTTTGAATGCGGTTCATCACAAAAGAGTAATGCGGTACTATATGACCGGAAATGAGAAGCTCTTTTTGTTATTTCAAGTCGGTTAAATAGGTTAACTAAAGATTTCTAACATCAACCCTGAGGTGGTGCCACGGTACAGTTGCAGTGTCGTCGAATATTTTTTTTTTAAAGTACAACACATAATTGCGAAGGCTTATGTTTAAAGTACAGTTAAGTTAAAGCTCTTTCAAAATAATCGTTTTCAGTCGTCGTTTTGTATGAAAAACAAAAGAACATCCGTCCGCTCGGCACTGCGCACTACTAGGGCGTGTAGCTGGACGTTTAAATACGCTTCAATGGAAAGAGCCTTAATTTAACTAGCCCAACGTTTTTTAACTGCAAGTCGTCATCGCTGCCCTCGCTTCGTGGCATCCCCGTTTCAGTTTTTCCAAAATCTCTGCTACCCAATTTAGTATGAAAGCTAATGCTAAACAAAGTTATCTGACGGTACGACGTGAAATAATACAAAGAGCTTGTTAGGTTTTAAAATAGGTTTTTAAATTAGGTCGTGTGGTGGTAAAGGCTATCTAGGTTATATAAAAAGGGCTAAATAAAATTATACTGACCCTTTTCATGGGTTAATCGAAGCAGATCCGTATTTTGTTATTATACTAGCAGTGCTCTCAGGGTTTACTTGCGTTGTAGCTGTTTCTGTAAGATTTCGGGACAAATAGAACAAATATTTCACTTATTATGATATTTTTATGTGATTAATGAACAATGAAAAAAACGGCCGAATTACAAAAAAAAACAGTTTTAGGTTTGGTCGTTAAACATTTTTCTCAACTCATATTCTCTCTCTCTCTCTCTCTCTCTCTCTCTATCGCTCTCTCTCTAAAACTTCTATTTTTTTTTATTTAGACTCAATAATAGTACAAGTTTACTTTTGGTTTAATTAACCGTGTTTTAATTTGTCCAGGTTTGAAATAAAATTATACTATCAAGCTAAAGAAAGTGTTAGTATTCTTAGCCTGTGCCACAGCTGGGCAAAGGCCTCTTATTCCTGAACAATACATTGAGCAGAATTAGGCGAACCCAATCACCCGCTTGCCTCGATGCTGAGAGATCTGAAAAGGTTTATTTAATTTAATCCTTCCAAGACATATTATCTGACAAAGGACTTGCCTGAAGCTAGGAATCAATTTCCTTTTGTCACTGACGTTCGATACCGCTCCAATGAAAAGCTGATGAGAGATACACTTTAATCAAACACAATACATATACAATCGGTTAAGATGAACAAGCACTAATAAATAGACAGGGTATACAATATTCGTCTTTTTTGTAATTGAATCTACGTTTACATAAAGAATACCATATCTACTGGTTTCTTAAGTTGAAGCGAACACTACTCATTTTGAATTGAAACTACGTGTACGGATACACTTAATTTAATTATACACTTTTATCTGACGCCTCGGTTTTTTTACAGGGATCGTGGTCACGGAAGACAGATGTTATACATCTCACACAGTCCCTGTATAAAGTTTAAGTATAACACAAATGTGTCAATATTGTGAAAGTAGTCTTCAGCTAACCTTTCCGAGTATCTATAGATATTTTATCAAGAGTGACCTTCGTCTGTCTTAGAGTTTATTTTTATGAAATAACAATGACTGTCATATTGACACTCCTACGCTAAAGGATGTTGAATACAAAGCTAGATAAGTGCTATGTATTGACTTTCATTTGGTTATTATCATCTTTTGCGTGGGAGGGATTTATTCCAACGAAGAGTGCGAGCCCACTATAGGCCACTATAGTCAACGATAGACTTAGTTGTTTTAATAGAACTGTTTAGGGCCTTATTCATAAACGTTTATGGTTTGTCCCTTTCCGACATTCGCTATTTGTCGAAGAGCAAAAGAGACAAAACACTTTGTAATAGTGTTTTTGTTTAAAGCGCTTTTGATTAAGACGGTTAGTCTTTAAGTTAAGTAACAGGTACCAATTAATTAGTCTAAGAAACGAATAAGTATTTTATGGACAAAAAGACAGGTTAAATAAAATATAAATAAGTACATATTAGCCTGTAATGCCTCACTCCTGGGCAAAGGCTTCTCATCTTATTTTATTAAATTCGATCTGTCTATATTTACTTACTAGGTTCGAAGGCTCTGCCACTGAAGGCATATTAACTAATTGATAGCCGACCGCCGTGAGCCGTGACAGGTCTATAGAATCAATCCTAGAATGCCTAGCATTCAGTTATCTGATATGCCTCTCAATGCAAGCTCCATCCCTAGAACTATGCCAAATATTAAAGAATTTGAGCTTTGCAAAACAAACTCGTGAGGCCAGGAGAGCATTGTTAGTCCAATAGGTATTTCTTTGCACAACAATTGATCCCCACCTTTTAATCCCAAACAGTGGAAACAAATTTCCAAAACGTTCAGCCTAGAACAATGCAGATATTTCCCTTTTGTGCCGAATGTTACAAAATACAAAAGCTGTGTAATTTGCAAACTGTTCAGAGTTTTTGCATCAAGCTCTAAATAGATGTGCCTGGCCGTAGTGTGGAAAGCTCGCGGCGTTCCAACGCCTATCCAATCCTACGAAAACCGCCTTAAACACCATGGTATTAAGTGCTACAATTCCTTCCATTAATTTGGATCCCGTTGCATTTCGGAATGCAGAGAAATGTAGCAGTTAATCCGGAGTTTATAAAGTTGTTTTTGGTGTGAATGTTTTGAGATTTTATGTCGTTTTGTGGTTGTGAGATTAAAACTGGTAGGACGGGTATCTGGCTGGTCAGTTTAAGTTGCTCTCTGTAGCAAAAAATAACCACAACATGTGAAACCACGGCTTAAATCGAGGTTTTAATATTGTTTGTAATGTCAGTAGTATCGATGCTATTGGGATTGCAAATATTGGAAAACTGTTGAAATTAATGGAAGCCTTTTTTCACTTGTTGGTGTTATGTAGTTGGCATTAAGTAAAGTAGAAAGTTTTGTTTCATGTATTGTCCAAGTAATTTGGGCCTCGCTGAGGGCGACGAGGCGTGTGAAGTGCGGTATATTTCAAAAGTATGGTATTTTTATGACAGAGTTCATTTAGAAGCGGGATCACGCTCGTTTTGTTATAACTAGGTATTTTATTCGCCGCACAACGGCAAGTTATACGCGCTGCGTCTTACTAAACTCTTCATAACTTACTACTAACTCAAGTTCTTTAGACACTTAGGTATATCTAGCAGCGCCCCGCGGTTTTACCCGAGTTGTGCCTGATCCCGTGGGGATTTCGGGAAAAATTGCCGACAACCAACCTTCCGGCTATCTATTACAAACATAATTCTGCAAATCGGACCGGAAGTTTCTGAGGTTAGCTTCGTTTAAACAAACAAAACAACAATAATCAAACACTTCATATATAGCGAAGTATAGATAGATATTGAGAAGATACCGCAGTATTGGCGCGTGGTGATTACACCATCTCACTTTACTGATATCTTCAGAGAGATGATGATAACTAACAAGCTACCAACACAATACTAAGAATACTTAACAGTTACCCAAGAACAAACAACAATGAAAACAATAAGTTAACCACCTTCCCAAAACAATGGTTCTGCTTTGTTAGACCTTAAGTAAAGATTACTAGCATAAACCCTAACCTGCGAAATACTCATTACAATAGAAAACAATAAAACTTGCGCCTTTTCAAAACAAAAGCGAGGCAAAAACTTTTCTAGTTTATTGGTATTTTTTGTTTTCGGATTTACCTTTTGTAGACTACGCGGAAATAGTAGAGGAAACATTTTATGAAGAACTAATGTGGGTCAAATAGTTGTTATAAGTAGCCTCTCGACCCACATTGGGTTTCGTTCGAAGACTTTTGATCAAGTAAAAATATTTAAAGCAAGTATCACAAAAATAACCTCGGGCATTTGTCTGCTAGGGTACTGGATTGATGTTTGAGATCAACAACTCGCGTGAGGCCAGCGTGGTGATTATATACGACATCTTTTTGTACTGTCAGTGGGCTGAGGCTTTTGCCCAACAAAGGGATAGCCTACAAATAATATAAATGCGGAAGTTTGGGAGGATGGTTGTATCTATGTGTATGTTTGTTACTCTTCGACGAAAAAACTATTTGGCGGATTTGGATTAAACTTTACAGTAATCTATACTAATATTATAAAGCTGAAGAGTTTGTTTTGTTTGTTTGTTTGTTTGTTTGTTTGTTTGTTAATCGCGCTAATCTCAGAAACTACTGAACCGATTTGAATAATTCTTTCACTGTTAGATAGTCTATTTATCGAGGAAGGCTATAGGCTACATTTTATCCCGAAATTCCCACGGGAACGGGCACAACGCGGGTAAAACCGCGGGGCGCTGCTAGTATAGGTTATATATCGGAATAACACATGGGATACGTTTTATCTCGAAATTCCCGCGGGAACGGGTACAGCGCGGGTAACACCGGCGCGGCTTGTAGTATCTAATAGGCAAATGTTCCGTCTGCCCTTTCTACTTAATCTGAACCATATAAGTGCTTTTTTCTTCCAGAAGTCGCATTGTTTCAAGGAGAAGCACCGTCAAATAAAGTCGTATTGTCACAACTTGGGCAATAACTAGCTTATATGGGTGGAAGTGTCTTTGAGAGTCGGCAGCGGAGTGTAATGTGGTGCAATTAACCCTTAGGACCCTTATTTGTGGCCCATTTTGAGAAACCAGCCCTTAGAATAGAGGGATTAGAGAGGAATTATAAATGGGTGGTGATGGACCGGCTTTTGGGAATAAATGGCTAGTTTGAGGGAATGCGTTGCATTTATTGAACGGAGAGACAAATAATAACAGCATATTAAAACGTAACAGTCCAACTTGAAAAGACTTTTAAAGTTCTCGCTGTTTTAATCCCCTGCTTGTATAAAGGTAAGTGAAAGCATAAGTAAAATGTCTGCGTGATTGCATAACGCGTCTTTTATTTTAAAATCATTTAAAATTAGAACAAGGTATTCAAACGACCATTCCGAAATGATCTCATATAATTGGTATCAGTTGATTTTCTAACGTGCTTAAGTATGTGCAGTCTCCCTTTTGCTACCACAGCAGAAACAAAGAATGCCCCTTGCCTATTAAAATAAACAATATACCAAACTAGTGCAAACTTTTCAATAAATTCGAAGTGAATATCTCGAAAGCAACACCTGGTCCCTAAGGATTGAATACCGACTCAAAGATAGATGTTTGAATAGGAACATGTCAGTGATCTCTCCCCTGGGAACAACAAGTTTCTGGAGTGGAATATTTCAAGAGAATTTGTAGTTTTTTACACGCAAATGATGTGTGATGTGGGATAACTTAAGTTGACATGTATCCTGGTTTTGAAAGACAAATTGAGTGGATAAATGTTTATTTTTGTCTACTTTGTTGTGCCCGTTCCCATGGGAATTTCAGGATGAAAAATAGCCTAGTACATTCCCGTTGAATGTGGCAATGTATTTCAAAAATAAGTAATCAAATCGGATCGGAGGTTTCTGAGAATAGGTCGAACAATCAAAAACGAGCTAGAACTTATCTCCAAAACTACTAGTCTTTCAATCGGGTACGTATATAAATGTCTAAAATTAAAAAAACCTACCGTTAAAACACCTACGTTCAAAATACCTAAGATCAATATAGGTACCTAATGTTTTAAAATACCCCTTTCAATAATTTCAATCATTACTCAAAACTCATCAAAACTAGTTTATAAGGGTATAGATACGAAGCATTATTAGCCTGTTATATCCCACTAGGTAAAGGCCTCTCATCTCACAGGAGGATTAGGCATAATCACTACGCTTTCCAAATGCGGGTTGGTGATCTCAAAACCGAGCCATGTTTGAAAAGTAGGAAACATGTAAATCGAACGAGTTAAACCGCAAGGCACTACTAGCACCTACTAGTGTTCCAATAACAATAATTTTCTTTTGTAATGATATCGATTGTTGAATAAATTATAAATCCAAGTGTATGTGTACGAGTATGTGACCTACTTAGTACTTCATGATTGTTTATTCATTAAAATATGACTAGGTAAGTTATATATCAATAGTATATAATAAATCCGCGTGTTATCACTCGGAAAAAGCAAACGCCATTGTTTAATCTATCTAGTCCTTCTCTTATAAATGCGATAGTTTGTGACGATGGATGTACGTATGAGTGGAGTATGGATATATGTATGTTTGTTACTCTTTCACGAAAAAACTACTGGACGGATTTGAATGGAACTTTACAGTAATATAGGTTATACATCAGAATAATAAATGGTATACATTTTATCCCGAAATTCTCGCGGGAACGAGTACAACGCGGGCAACACTGCAGGGCGCGGCTAGTAAGATTATAAACTAACGACAGATTGTGAACAGTACAAACCGTTTACATATAATAATCTTTCGTCAGTTCATAATCTGTTTATTTTAAGTCATAATTATATTTTTTGTATTGATGAAAGCATCAAAGGTGTAATTTTGCAGGCTTCACCACAAAGCTATTTCTTAGTGTTATGTTGCATTCTTGCATAGCTTGCAGCACTCTTAACTTTTCATTAGGTCCGAGGTTGAAACTAATAAAAGAAAGCCAATTAATCGCCACAGCCCGGTTGTAATCAGTTCAGGTGACGGGTTCAATTCCCGGGCGCAATTTAATCTCTAATCTTATTAAGGGGTTACGAGTTTGCCAAGTTTTTTGTTAATTTAAGAATGGATTTGCTTTCCAGAACGGAATGAGTTCCTTTTTAAGTTATTTTACTCAGAAAATCTTCGATTTCTTAAGTTTTTAATTTAATATTTTACAAAGAAAATAAATTATGTTACTGTAATGATCTTCAGTGAGATGAGAGGCCTTTGTCCAGTAGTGGGACATTACAGGCTAATACTTACTTACTTACAAAGAAAATATCTCACCATTTTTCATGTAGATACATTAAGACCTTTATTTATCAAATATAAAATAACTGAACATGTTTTTATTTAACCCTAAACTCAGTAACCTTGGAAAAAGCTCAACAAAGATAAAATAAATGGAACGTACAATAACTAGTACACGAAAAGAAATAATATACAGTCTAATAAGAGTCCGAACACTGTCAAGACTGTATTTAGACAGTCTGCTGGTTTATGAAAAGAAAGAGCGCACATTAGAGTCAACTCGTCTAAAAGAAGTTTTTGTTTGACACTGACTTTTTTTACTTTTAATTATATTAAGCGCCTAAAGTATTAGCCTGTAACGTCCCATTATTTAGCAAAGGCCTTTGTCCCACCAAAATTATCAGTACAGTGAGGAAGATCAGGCGTAATCACCACGCTTGCCTATTGCGGGTTGGTGATCTGAAACCCGAGCCATGTTTGAAAAGTAGAAAACATAAGTTCGCTCGACCTGGGAATTGAACCCGACACCTCAGTCTTGGCAGGCGAGTGCTCAAACTACTAGACCACCGAGACGTTCAAAGTCCAAATGATATGTTAAATAAATTACGTTGGTTTTAAACTATTTGTTACATAATGCTACTTCTTATTCGTTTCTAAGTTCGTTCTATTTGGTACAAAATATATACTATAGTGACTATAGTGTGTTCGGGCTCTTAAATAAAAGCTTTATTTATTCTCAGACTTACTTAATAACCCAATTACAATCAAAATGAGACATGAAATTGTTCATATATTATGTAAAACAAGTTACTTAATTATGTTGAGCTTATATTGTCTTAGATATTCTCTATTTTCATTGGAAAATTAGTGAAATACAGTACATTACAAAATTATATAAAGTCCCAATATGTATAGACAAAATTCTGCCACACAGACAAATGTCTGTCCCACAGACAAATGTCTGTCCCACAGACAAATGTCTGTAGATGACAGAACCAAAGATACATTAAAACTTTTCTACCCTGGTGTCTCTTGTTAATTCATTGCGATTGTTAAGCAACGTGCAGCTCGGTCCCTACTTGGATGGGTGGCCGATAGTGGCATTTTTATCTGAGCGCTACTGTGCTTTGTCGGGCCCGCTAAGCTTTCGGCCCCGGTTGTTTCAAAAAGGCATTTAGGCGGTCTTATCGATAAACCTTTATATTTATAACTAATCCCCTTTTCCAAAGATTACTAGAAAGTTAATTTCTTTTGTATTATCAACCTAATATGTTTGACAATAAAGAAAATCCACAAAAGTTGGAATAAAGAAATGCTTAACCAACCGACAAACCTCCTTTGAACAAAGACCTTATTTGATATTAGTTTACCGACATAATTATGAACGTACTCAGAAAACAAGACGAAATACCAACCATTTTATTTATTAGCTTTCTTGAAAGCGTATATACGAGAAGTAATTACTAGAATCAGATTATTTTGTGATATGCTAACATGGCAACATTATAAAACTAGCAACGCCCGCGGTTTCGGATAAAATGTATCGCACGTGTTATTCTGATGTACAACCTAACACATTGCTACTTCTTATCCCAAAATACAACGTACAACGCGGGTAACACCGCGTACAACGCGGGTAACACCGCGTACAACGCGGGTAACACCGCGTACAACGCGGGTAACACCGACAGCCTCCGTGGTCTTGTGGTTTGAACGCCCGGCTCACGATCCGGAGGTTCCGGGTTCGATTCCCGGTGGGGACAACAATATCTCACAAAAATCTCTTTGTGAGACTGTCCTCAGTTTGGTTAGGGCATTGCAGGCTGAATCACCTGATTGTCCGAAAAGTAAGATGACTCCGTGCTTCGGAGGGCACGTTAAGCCGTCGGTCCCGGTTACTTTCTACAGATAGTAGTCGTTACTTGAGCCATGACAGAGGCCTTTGGCGGCTCAATAACTCTGACACCAGGATTGGTCAGGGTGACCGTCCACTCGATGAAGAAGAAGAGAAGAACGCGGGGCGCGGCTAGTTTCACAATATTTCAGTCTTTATAACAAGTTAAAATACGTATTATTTCAGTTGAAGTCTAATATAACGAGCGGCTAACACGCATCGAAACTATTTATTTCGGCGACGGTAATAAAAGCTCACAACCCAACAAATCACACATAAAAACAGCTAACAGACGCAATAAAAATACACACACATGCAATAAAAATACACACACACATGCACTAAAAACCATGGTATACTACCATGGATTACTCGTAAAAGTATCGTCCAAGTTTTGTTTTATTCAAAGGATCAATCTTTTATGGTCATTATACTACTGAATGTCATTTACCATCTTGTATTTAAAAAAAATTGATTATTAATATATAATAGTAATGGTAGTCGAATGTAGAAAGTACGCACTGAGGATCAAACGAGAATTATACCATTCAAGAATGACTGTATGATGATTTAAAAAGGTAATAATGTACTTACCAAATTAAAATAGTGTCTGCCTTATTCATAAACGATATTTAACTTAAACAGTGTTTTTGTCTCTTTCGCTCTTTGTCAAATAGCGTGTATGTCGGAAAGGGACAAAACATTTTCTACCTAAAGTGCTGTTAATAAGCGTTAAGGCCTTAAATCTTTAACATTCCATCGGTTATGTAAATTATTCACCGGTCTAGTAAAATACGATGTCATAGCATTGTGAAATGTCTTCAAAGAGCGCGATGATCGATGTCTCATTTCTTTTGCCTCGCGCTAATTAATCATTAGATCATTAAGATATATACAAAAAATCTATCTAATCAAATCAATTCTAAAGGCTGATTTACACGTATCAAGTTGACTAAAAATGTACTAAATTTTAACTTAATTTTAAGTGACTTAACCCGTGTAAACAGTGAATTTAGTAAGAAGTTGCAAGTAAACAAGGTAGAATAGAATTTTGTCTATTTTTCGGTTAAGTTGGTGGGCGTGGCAAATCACTTGACACGTTTGTACAGGCAAAATTTAGTTAAATTTAAGTGAAAAGCATAAGCTGGCGGAGTGATTGCAACGTAGTTCCTACTTAATTGTGTAACTGTGGTCGTCCATCTTGAGCGAATAAATGAGTTTAATTAGTTATTTAGTCTTTTTACGTGTAAACGGATACTTAAAATTAAGTCGCTTGAAATTTAGTTAATATTTAGTTAAGACTTGGCAACTTAATACGTGTAAATCAGCCTTAAGATCCCAGTACTAACATTTGAATAAAATATTAATAAAATAAATACAAAACTCATAGTAGGGGTCACAGTAAAGAATAAACCTCATAATTTGCCAAAACTAGGTGTCCTGGTCACATAATATCGAAAGCTGTGTGCCAACTGGAGACAATGGATATTAAGCTCCGAGCTGAGTTATAGGCTCAATATAAGTACAAAAGCTCCATACAATGACCGAAGCTCTGGAGCTACACAATAGTAATAATAATTGTAATGGAAAAGTGTTTACAATAGAATCTGCAGGCAATTTTTGGACTTGAGTTTGGAAGTAAAATTCTGTACATTTTTTTGCACTTTTACCAAAATACGATTTTTAAAATTTTTGCACATATTTTACCAAAATAGGTAATTTTTTTCAATTTTTGTCTTTCTGTCAGTTTGTTACTTTTCTCTGAAATGGCTGTACCGATGTCGACGGGACTTTCACTGACAGGTTTGGAAAAAAATCACTATTTTGGAAAAAAAATCTAAATTTCACGCGGACTAAATCGCGGGCACAGCTAGTTTCAAATAAAGCCCTGCCAGATAACAATGAAATGCGTAGTCCTATTCTGATTACACGATTCCAACGCATAACGTAGTAAGTACCGTGTTCACAAATTGAATTAATTATCGCCGACTGATTCGGCGAAACCCAATTTGAAATTAGCTAGTTTGTATATCATCGTAGAGCATAATGAACTAGGAAATAGGAACATCGTACTAATCTACTATCCGTCGGAAATATGACTAGTATAACTATCCCGTGAGCTTTTAATAAAAAAGTAAAAAAGAATACAGTATTAGCTTCTAATGTCCCACTCCTTGGCACAGGCCTCTCATCTCACTGAAGATATCGGTACAGTGAGGAGTACCAGTCTAAAATGGGCAGAAGCCCCACATTACCAGTAAAAGGTCCTTTATATGACTATCAGTTAATGCAGATTCACCCGCGATCGTCGATAGAATGTGATAATATAAATGTGAATGTAAGTTTTTTTGTTACGCTTTCACGCCAAAACTACCGAACCGATTTGAATGAAATTTGGTACACAGTTAGTCCAGAGCCTGAGAAAGGACATAGGCTTATTTTTATCCTGAAATTCCCGCAGGAATGTATACATATATTATATGTAGTTGACAAAATGAAAACCATAACTTTATTCATGAACATAAACTCACATAAGAAATAACATCCCCATCGTAAAGTCAACATACATTGTTGAAATAATTAAAGAAAACTTAACTCTTAACGGAGTTTTAAATTCAATTTTAAGTCAGCTCAAATTGTATAAGTTCATTTGAGTTGAAGCCGTCAGTTAATCTCTAAGGCTCCCGTTAAATTAATCTCAATGCCTCTTTCAATTTAACCGTTCTAGGCCGGCTATACGCCGCAGTAATGCGCTATCGTCTGTACGTGCGTTCTTCTGTTTTTCATACACGTAGCAGGACGGCTGACGATGCTCAATTTGAAAGCGCCTTAATTCAGGATTATGTTTCATTTTATCTTCAAGAGCGATATAATTTAACAATTGTATAATAAAACATTTTAAAGATTAAAATTATAGTTCTTAGAGCTGATAGTAGTCAGTTGAAGTTATAAATAGAAATGAATAATACAGACTGGGGATCTAATCTTTGAAGCCATCATATTGAAGCATGATTCGTGACTAAGTATTTTAAACCTTATATATAAATATACACTAGCAGCGCCCCGCGGTTTTACCCGCGTTGTGCCCATTCCCGTGGAATTTCGGGCCTTTTATATACATATAAACCTTCCTCTTGAATCACTCTATCTATTTAAAAAACGCGCGTCAAAATCCGTGCATTAGGTAGGTATTTGAGTTTATCGCGAACAGACAGACAGACGCGGCCGAGGACTTTGTTTAATATGTAGTGATGAACATTAAACAACACAATTATGAACTAAAGGAATGAACAAGGTTCCCTACCGAGATTGTACATTAATTTTCCTAGCAAATGCTCTGCATTGTTTTCAAGGAATACAACAAATCCCTCTGCAGAACTTTGTCCAACTAAAACATTAATCAGAGTACTAGCTGAAGTACATAGACGGTAGTTGTAAGTCGCCTTTTGTCAATTTTTGCTTGTCCAAAAGTTGTTTCATTAAAAACTTCTAAACTCTAATGAAGGAACGAATCAAACACACTTTTTGGTTTGTTTTTAATTAAATAAAATTTGAAAGAAAAAATTCGTGTTAATTGGTAAAAACGATTTTCGTTTAATTTGTCTTGGGGACTACCCGTACTCATTAGACGTAAATATAAAATACTTAATTTTAAGTTGTTTAAATTACTTTTATATATAAATTAATTTTGGTAATACCATAAATGGTATAACCATTAGTTGTTCATGTTAACGGAGGTGCCACGGTGGAGTGCAGCGACGGCGATTACTAGTGAGTTTTTCGTTCAAAGATCCTTGTATATTGTTATTTGTTTATGAAGTTAAGATGTTAAATACCAAGTTTACTAATAGTTTGTGTTCATATTTAAAAATGATAGTCACACGTCACCAAGCACCATACGCATCGTAAAGCAAACTCCGAACATGTATGTACCAGTAAAAATCTGACGTTTATTCCAATCGCGCCTCGCCATCCAATCCACTAACAATTTCCTTCTAACTCCCTAAGATTGTATCATCAAATTACTATTTTTTCTCTAATAAATACATGCTCTTGACATCTCTACGAAATGGCCGTTAATACCCTCAAGGTCAACTCCTAATTAATGTAATAAACTTAACTCACTTATAATTACATGGCTAATAACTATGATCCCAGTTTAATTGGCGATGATAAACTATTGGTTTTCGAACGGTTTAATCATTAAATGATTAATCATTTGATTGAAGATTAGTTTGCGGTTGAACTCGTCGGAATGTAAGGTCGTTAAGTTATTTGTTAATAACTTTGAGCTTAGTTTTAACTACTGGGTTTTATTTAAGTAATTGCGGCTGTAACATTTAATGGTTCACTAATATCTGTAATGTTTTAAGTAAGTATGCTTAAGACTTTAAGTTACCAACTTTGGCTTTAATACTATGTTTAAGCCTCAGAATACAGAAAGTACCAGAAACGGCATTCAAATGTATTTACAAGCTACACGCTGTGTCCAAAAACAGAACAAAGTCCCTCGCGTAGTGTTGTTAGCTCTCGCATTATTTGCTCATTTTTGGGGTAAATTTTGGGAGTTTCGGAGGTAATATGATAATAGAATAAAAATTGTCTTTTTCTATATAACTATGTACCTACCTGATTATCTCAAGAAATAGATATGTACATTCTGTGTACTAAGTATCGGGAATTTGTCAATAAAACAAAAAATACAAATTATTCATCTAAATTTATTTTATCGCCTTCAAAGTAGGCCCCATCGCTTGCAATACAACATCTCCAACGCTTCACCCAGTCTTCCATACATTTTTCATAGGCTATTTGCGGTATGGCCTTTAGCTCATTCAGCGAATTTTCTTTTATGGCTTCTATCGACTCAAAACGTTTTCCTCGAAGTGGTAATTTTAAATTGGGAAATAAAAAAAAGTCAGACGGAGCCATATCAGGTGAATACGGTGCTTGGTCGAGAACTTTTGTTGAATTTTTCGCTAAAAACTCTTTCACTATAATGGCTGTGTGTGATGGTGCATTATCATGGTGCAGCATCCATGAGTTGTGTTGCCACATATCTGGACGTTTTCGGCGGATACTCTCACGCAAACGCTTCATGACGCCTAAATAATATTCTTTATTCACTGTTTCTCCCTCAGGAAGGAATTCGGAGTGAACCACACCACGGTAGTCAAAAAAAACTGTCAGCATCACCTTGATTTTGGAGCGACTTTGCCGCGGTTTTTTGGGTTTCGGCTCGTTTTCGAGACGCCATTCTGAAGACTGTTGGCTTGTTTGCATGTCGTACTCATAAACCCATGTCTCGTCGCCAGTTATTATACGTTTCATAAAGGTCGGATCCGTAGAAGCTCGGGAAACCATGTCTTCAGCGACATGCTTTCGCTGCGCTTTTTGTACAAAATTGAGCTCTTTCGGAACTAGTCGAGCGGCGACGCGTTTCATGCCTAAAATGTCAATGAGAATGTTGTGGACGGACTTAAAACATATGTTCACCTCACTAGCCAACTCTCTCAGACTCATACGTCGATTTTCGAGCTCTAGCTTCTTGATTCTGTCGATTTTTTCTTTGGTCGTAGCGGTTGAAGGTCTACCAGAACGAGGCAAGTCTACTACTACTTCTCGGCCTTCTTTAAAAACCTTATACCATTCATAAGCCCTTGTTTTCGATATACACGATTCGCCGTAGGTATTTCGCAACATTTTTAGTGATTCACCACATGAAATATCATTCGAAACACAAAATTTAAGGCACACTCTTTGTTCAACAATATTTTCCATTGTAAAAATCGCCGAGAACTCAAAACTATGACCAACAAAAAGTGTAGTTTTAAACAAATTAAATGACAGATCCCGCTCAAATTTTGCGCGCTAAATCAGTACAGTGCTACCAACATGCAGTAAAAAAATTAGAACGACCTCTTTTACGCAGGTCTTTTTATTGACATATTCCCGATACTTTTTACACAGAGTAGTATATTAAATAAAACACGGTGTTACGGTGGATGTTTGCACACTTTTAAGGGGTGATGGAAAAATTATATATTTTTATTTTATTTTATTTTAAAGTATTCGGAAAACTTACAGCTAAGTACAAGAGTTACATAAAAAAAGAATAATAAATTAAGTCAAAATACATCGAGCAAACTACGCTTCGCTTCGATGGTTTCCAGAACTGTTCCAGCCGTGCTCTTTGTATAATTTTTGTCCACACCGCTTTCATCAGCAGGGAAGCTAAAATTTAAGATGGCTAATATAGAAACATAATTTAATACCCGCTCCCCCTCTCCCCTTCTCCCACAGGCACACCAAAAATTTGTTTAGAAATCCTATAGACTAACATACTTACTACTTAATAGGATTGTTAGGTTAGGTACATACGAGCCACACTTACGCTTTATACTTTCTTTTTTCAAGTTGGTTGATTTTTATTATATTACTTATTAATATTCTACAACGAATTAAAGCCCTCAAAAGGTAATAAAAAGAAGGGTAAATCAAAACTCTTATATTGGCAACACTAACATAAATTGACGCATCACTCTCTATGACAATTGAAATCTGAGAAAATAATTAAATATTTAAATAAGACGATACCTAAATGCGATACTTACACGTGAAATGTGATACCATCCTGTTTCTTTTTCAGACCCACTGCATTTTTACAGGTAGGAACGACAAGACGGCATAGTTTCGTGAAATTGGTCACGGGTAAAACACGTTAGCGCGTTCCGACGGTCACAAAGTGACTGATCGGTTGCGCATCAAACTACACTATTTAAGGCTAGTTTGAGTACCTTCAGTATTAGGCGCGCTCACGGGTTCTGGTACTTTCTGTATTCTGAGGTTTAAGCAATCAAAGTTATGTACTACTAAGAACTTTTACTATCAGCGCATTTACCCGCAGTGTAACTTTTCTCGTAGGAATTTCAAAGAAGAGTGTCACTTCTTTGAACGTGCTGACTAACAGCTTGTAAACTCGCTCAAAGTATCAAAGTCTCTTTGGGACCAAAACTTAATAAAAATATTTGACTTTGACTTTGAAAGTCAACGACTTTGTACCTATCTTTACAAATCATCTGAAACATACTTAACCACATAAATATGTGGTCACCAAACCACAGCCTTATTTAAGTAGACTCCTCATACCTGTAACAAAAAATATATAAATGAGAAAAGCCCGCAGAAAAAAGGACAAAGCTTTAATTAATGAGAAGAAAAAGCAAAGGAAATTGTCGTGTTCACTTGTTATTGTGGATGTTATTGCTATATGTAACTGAAGCGCCTCCAGGCGATATCGTATTAGAGCCTGTTCACATATATCCGATGGCCGGACAAAAAATGCCGGACTTGCTCAGTGGCAGCAGATTTTGTACGAATCTTTCATGCTATCGTTCACTTTTGTCCGGTTTCAACCTGACCGGAAAAGAAGGCATTTGCACTGCGTACGTCTGACAAAGCGATCGAACTAGACAATGTGATGTGACCAAGTTTGATTGTGACCAAGTCAACACCCCGAGTTTGACGTGGAGTCCGGAGAACGACCAAACTGTTACCCGTTATTATGTGAAGGAGTTTTTAGGCTTTGGATGCAATAGACTATTTGCGAGTGACACAATGCCTTAAGTGCAATAGCATATTTGCCACGTGTGGTAGTCCATTTTATTGATTGACCATGCGACATTCATTCTTATACAATTCAATTTGAAATGTATTCCTCGACATGACTATTGCATCCTGTGGCATGCCATATTCTCTTTGGCAGCACGATGACGATGCGAAGAGATCGAAAAGTATCAATTTATATAGATTTTTACCAGATAAGAACGTATTGTTACGGCGAAAGCGGAGCGGGCAGTGCGGAGCGGTGCCGCGTTCTATTGTCCAATCACAGTGTACGAAGGAATTTTGATAATAACAATGCTTGTTTCACAATTTCGGAGCGCTGTGATTGGTCAGTTGACCTCCGCACCACCCCTCTCCGCTTCTCAGAAGACGCATCCTCAATGGCAATTATGATATCGTCTACGACCCCGTCTTAATTGGCCATTTGTAGCACTAACTACAACCTGCTACATAGAGATAAAAGTGTCCACAAAAATATACGAAAAGCTTCTTCGGAAATTGATAAATAGTGAACATACTTTTAAACTAACACGCTTTGCACACACACACGTTCCGGTGGTAATTTCGGGATTTTTTATTACCATCTATTCCTGATCAAGATAATTCAAATAAAAAAAGAATCGTTGAAATCGATCCAGCCGTTCTCGCGGTATAAATGATAAGACGTATAATATTTATAAAGTACGTACCCGATACCTCGACCGACCTCGATATTTTATTAATTTTTCATTCATTAGTATAATGTTAAATTGTAGCCGAGTATTTATAAACACTTGTTGTGGCTGAGAAGTGTCGTGTTGTTTAGTGGCCAGAGGCAGTAATACACAGCTAATAGCGGTGATTTTTAGCATCCGAAAAGGTATTAAATGTATGTAAATCCACAGTTAACTGTGACTATTCTCGGTGACTGCGTTTAGTGTGTATCACTCGGGTGTGAACACCTTAAAATATACTTTTAATTATATGTAATAGAACTATGTAGTAGCGTCTTATGATCTTACCCACGTTGTACTCTTCTCGCGGGAATTTCGGGATTCAAATGTATCCCATGCGTTATTCTGATGTATAATCTACATAAGTGTAAAGTTTCATCCAAATCCATTCAGTAGTTTTAGCGTGAAAGAGTAACAAAGATACAAACATCTTCATAAACTGCCACATTTCTAATGTTAGTAGAATGCGAATAAGTAAAGCGCCGTATTCACAGAGTATACTGAGCGATTATTTGCTCAAATGTTTAATAATGTAACCCCTTTAAAAACCAGCACATTCATCTGAAGGACGCACCTAGTTCGATCGCAATAACGTGCATTGCACCGATATTTTTACTAAAGAACTGATAATACTGTGATAACAAACGTTGGTACCTGATTAGAATGTTTACTTACTGATAACTTGGATGGGCGCGTCGATTTTGATAAAACTGTATTGCTAAATACACCGTGTTATCGGATTTAGCAATATTGCAACGGGTTGGAAATGTTTTTTTCGATTTTAACGGTTTTGAAGCAAATATTTGTCGACTACCTTACTTTTTACTGGTTTTATTCATTTATGAAATCGCAGTTTGCGAACCAACGTTATTAAAATATGAAGTTGGCTGCAATAAGGTACAGCCCCATAAAAATGTTGATTACAAAAATAATAAAATATTTTCATATTTCTCCGGAAATAAAATGAAAACTATCACATTACCTACGTTTTATTTTATCATTCTATATATAGGGATTTATATCGAGTAAAACTGTACCGAGGATAAAGGTTTGTAAGTAAGGTTGCAAGTCTTCAAACTGTTTATAGTTTGAAGTTGAAGTTACCTTCTGATTTACCCGAAAAAAATATAAAATAACCAGATAACGGTATACATGGAAAAGTATGGCTATTATTTACTCCTAATCAATGAATTGAGAGGCCTCCGCCCAAAGAAGAAAACTTAAGGTTTAGGTATAGAGAAATGTTACATCAACACAAGTCAAGAGAAGACTAATGTTTTCTCATTTCCGACACAAAAACAAAGGTAGACTAACCTAAAGATTTTTACCTTACATAAAGTAAAAATTTCCAACTTACCCAACCAGATTGGCTCTCAAAACCCTCTTCTTAAGCAAAACTTGGGGACACCAGGTGACAGGAAGTCAAAAATAAATTTAAATAATAAATGCTGTCCCTTAAAGGACGATACGCAGCACGAGTGGTGCTTAAAATATACCTACGTGTTCAAGACGCGACTCTGTTGGCAACCCTAGCGTAGGGGTGTGCAGACGAAGGTCGGAGGAACTGTGGTACCTTCAAGGATCTATACTAATATTATAAAGAAGTAAAATTTCTCACTTTGTTTGTATGCTTGTGAGGGTTTATCTCAAAAACTACCAATCCGATTTGAATAATTATTTGTGTAATGGATAGCCACATTTAACGGGAAGGTTATAGGTTATTTTTTATCCCGATTTTTTTACGGGAACGGGCACAACGCGGGTAAAACCGCGGGGCGCTGCTTTGTTGGTACATATAAGACAATATTCCGTAAACTCAGCCTAACCTAGCATCCCTCGTTTGCTCAAGTTTAAGTGTGATATTCACAAAAATGTATCCCCAATTTTTGAGCAAAATCAGCACGATGCAAGTACTTAGGAGCTATTTCATTAGATCCTTCTGGATTCGGGACACAGTAATTGGAATTGAATCAAATGGAGTTGAAATATGATGCCGTTGGTATGTTTACAGGAATTCCTTTAATTCCAAGCCAGTAACTGGGACTAGATTGTTGGCTTCGTTTGGATTTCATTTACAAATACGGATACAAATTAGATTACACACATTAGATTTACTAAACGATTTACATATTTGATTTCTATAGTAATACACAAACAGGTTATATGTGTAAGTTTCTTTGTTTGTATGTTCGAGCTTATCAGCGGAATTACCAGTCCGATTTCAATAATTCTTTTTGTAGTAGATAGCTACATTCAAATTATATTATTTTTCATCCCGAAATTCCCACAGGAACAGACGCAACGTAGGTAAAACCGCGGGACCCTGCTAGTACTAAATAATTTTGATTCTCATATGGTTTACCTTTGGTGTCTGATAAGGGTAGGTGAATAGCTGTTTTTGTTCCTGATTTATTAAACTATCTATACTAATATTATAAAGCTGAAGAGTTTGTTTTGTTTGTTTGTTTGTTTAAACGCGCTAATCTCAGAAACTACTGAACCGATTTGAATAATTCTTTCACTGTTAGATAGTCTATTTATCGAGGAAGGCTATAGGCTACATTTTATCCCCAAATTCCCACGGGAACGGGCACAACGCGGGTAAAACCGCGGGGCGCTGCTAGTACAACATAAAAATTTCCAAAATTGATCACTCGATATCTAAAACGCTTGATGTTTTTAGAATTCGATATTTTAATCTTTCGATGTTTTCGATGAACTGCAGTGAGCAGTGAACAATGTTCAATTATTTGATTTACTATTATTTGGCATTTAATATGGCGAAGGTTCGATAGTTCGTACGTTAGTAACTCAGTTTGATTCACAAACAATTCTTGTTTTTTTGTAAGAGACGAATTCTTCATAAGCCATATTACTTTATACTCGTAAAAACATACCGTAAAGGTACAACATAAGTAATCAAAAAAGGCTAATACAAATTGCGAATTTCAAACGAACCTTTTGTTAGGGCCTGACCCCCGTTTTTGATCCCACCTGTTCAGTAATTAGAAAAGTTGCCAAAAGGCTTGAACAAAGAAACAATTTCGAATTAATGTGATTTTATGGAATTTTTGCGAGCAAATAAAGGCTCCTTTATGGAGCTCGAATTGTTTATCTTCAAGTTATTAAATCTCAGCATTAAGTTGCTTCGGTATTGTCTGTTGGCTAAGGAAATTGATGAAAGACTATTAGTTCAGTGAAGATGTTAGTAAACTAATTGCTGGTACCAATATTCACAATACATTTGAATAATAAATTATACTTTTTCGAGAAAACCAACAGTATTTAGACTTTAGACCGCTTGCGGCCTTCGACATGTTCTGACGATTGAAGCAACTAGGCCCACGTGGAGCACGGTAGCGCTCCTGTAGGTTTCTTCGGCTGTTAGACTAACGAATTGAGACAACCGTCAACAGCAATTTAAAGCCCTCTGAAACCGTCAGACAGAAATACCACAGTCAAAGTCAAAATATACTTATTTTTATTCTGTTTTGGCCCCAATTAACCTCTTTTGAACGTACCACCCATTCGGAAGAACATCAGCACAGAAGAATGGGCAACAAACTCTGCTGGTTTAAAAAAGAAATACAATTTAATATTTATAAGTATAGATTACATTAAAATCAGGTTGTGTTGCTGGTGCAGGAATTTGACTCCAGACATATTTGTCCTCGATGTGAACAATCGGCCACCCATTCAAGTAATGGTCGAGTTGCACGTTGCTTAACTATCGCTATTTAACCTGTCTAATCAAGCTACGTCACGAGCGATACTGTGTACTATTACATATGAATCTATTACGTATGAATCCCAAGCACTTACAAGCAATGAAATGGTTAAGGAAAGCAGTAGATTTATCGAGCCGGATAAACGAACCTCTGGAGGAAAACTCGGGGTTTCCTCATGTGAGACGGCAAATGAACTAATGTGGATATTGTATTGTTATTGTAGTTTTCAAACGAAAGCTTTGTTGTATGTAAAGATGATAATGATTGCTTTAACCTCGCATTAAAAGAGAATAAGGGCCTTATTATAAATATACTTATAAACAGCATTTTAGCTATTAAATGGTCTGTCCTGGCCTTTTGGCCCGAAAACTCTTAAAGTGACAAGACCGTCCCGCCAGTACTAGTACTACATATATTATTTTAAATGCGAAATTTTGTATGTTTATATGTACATGTTCTTCCTGGCGCTATTTTCCAAAGAGAAAAAGTGACAAAACACGACCGTTTATGAATGAGGCAGAAATACTTTTGACAGCAACTTGCAAATTTTATATGGAAGGTTATAGGCTATTTTTCGTCCCGAAATTCACAGGTATAGGCAGAACGCGCGTAAAACCTTATACTTAATTTTGAAAGATGATTTTTGAGAGAAGTGTTCTTACCTATGGTTGAATAACAAAAAATAGGTCGGAGTTTTTACAATTTTGAATTTTCATTTCTTATTCGTGACGATAAAAGTTAAGTTTTAAACAAAGCAAGAGCAAACAGCCAGTGTTACTTAAATAAAATAATTTCAATTATATTTAATAACAACCCCTTCACTGCAGGGTTGTCATTAAGCTGTGAGCACAATGTGGGTTGGGGTCTGTGTTGAGGACATTAAAGAACATTACGACATGCCTTAATTAATTATTATGACGGGGTATGAATCTGTGCAGTTTAATGAAAAGGTAGAGTGTTGAACTAGCCTTTTTGAACGGCCTTTATAAACCGAACTATGTTTTCAATTGTTTTTGGATATTTGTTACCTTTGTAATGTTTTCGTTTATGAACCGGATGATGCTAACAAAATAATGATTCTTTAATAAAAAACTTTTCAATTTTTTTTGCAAAGAAAAGTAGTTTTCACAAAAACCAAGGTTGAAGTCTGTTTTTCCCTTTAAAAAGTTGTAACTTTCAAGCTTATAAAGTTAATCAATGAATTAACTAATATATCGCCAAAGAAATCAATTTCATATCAAATTAAGAAGATATCTTTCCGTTCGGCATCCATTGAACAGTTAACATCAATGAAACATCAATAATTCTTGTGAGCTCGCCGCGACCGTTGCAACATCGAAATGGCAAGCCAATTACAACTAAAAGATTATACCCACGAAACAATAGGTCAGATCAATCAGACGGGGTCAGTGACCTCGTGCAACTAACTATTAAGGTTATTTGATAACGAATGCTAGTCTTTACTTAAGAATTAATTAATAAGTTAATTTGGAGTGAAGCAGGCGGTGGAAGGACGAACTGGACGCCTATAAGAGGGACTAAATCGAGTGGCGGGAATGGGGGAGGCCTTTGCCCAACAGTGGAACAATACGGGCTAACAGTAATTTGGAGTTTAAACGCTGCACTCCCGTTCCTAATGATTTCTTATAAGTGATGTTAAATTAATGAGTAATTTTTTTAATTGGTCCCGGTATCAATCGTAAGACCATGTCGGAGTCCTTTAGTCGGTCTCAAAATTCCGACAGGTTAGGTGACCTATACGAAATTAATGAATAACATGAAATATTAATCACTTATGACAACTTACTACGGCAGATCACAACCTACTGTTTCTATTCCTTGTAAGAAGAGGATCGTTTTTATAACTTTGAATTTAAGATCTTACATATAGATCGGTTATACAATTTTCAAGGAATATAAAAATGAAATTTCTGATTAAAACCATTTATTCCGAAGGTGTTTAATCAAATTCCTTTTATTTTTAGTCCATTAACCCCGAGAGTAACGCTGGACCAATCTACAGACTCGCATAAATGCTCTGATTGAGTATAAAAATGTTATTTGATTTCTTTACATTTTTATATTTCTTTACAGTTTATACTAGTATGGGAGGTGATGTCTTGATAACTGAGCCAAATATAATGTAATTACATTTTATATAAATAAATGAATTGAATTGAATTGAATAACTCAAATGTAAATAAAAAAAACATTTATTTTATTTATTTATTTATATATTTTAAATTATTTTGCGAAAGCGCTTTCTTGAGATTTTGTATGCTTCGGTTTATGTTTGTGAAAACACTGATTTCGTACTAGTTTCTTAAGTTGTCTGTTTCTTAAATCTTCTGTGACTACGGTTCCTGTAACGGAGCCGAAACGTCATTCAATCTACACTAATATTATAAAGAGGAAAACTTTGTTTGTTTGGTTGTAATGAATGGGCTCAAAAACTACTTTAAAAAATTCTTTCACCATTCGAAAGCTACATTATCCACGTGTAACATAGGCTATTTTTCATCCCGAAATTTCCACAGGAATGGACACAACGCGGGTAAAATCGCGGGGCGCTGCTAGTGTAAAATAAGGGCGAAGTGTATCCGTAACGTAGTTTCAATTCACACTGATGTCGCTTTTTGAATGTTCATTTTGAATGGCCATATTTGGGTGGTATGAAAGAGATGTACGAAAACTAGATTGTATGTGAACTTACCAAACTATTGTTCATTATATTTAAACTCCCTGCAAACCATTTTAAAGTGGGGTCTATCTTTAACAGCAACAGCATAAGTTAATGAAAAACTGTAAGAATCCCAACATCAAAATGTAGAATTAAATTGTAGACTACTAAAGCAAATCAGAACATTCTCCACTACTAATTACTACTATACCACTACTAACTAATACCTACTTAATCCTAAAAATAAAACACCGAACTACTACACCGAAATACTACAAAAACAATATCCACAACACTACAATTTAACTATAGACAAACAGTTAGTTGTACAAAAAACTAGGGTCTATGAACTTGAAATGTAAGAAAAAACACGAGGCTCAAAGTTAATCTCTAGTTGAAATTCAGGTAGGACAATTGAGTTTGAATGTACAGCCAACTACAAAAGTGGGTGAACACATTTTGTATTAAAAAAATATTTTAATATCAAATTACACATTTAGCATCATATATCTCATTACACATTACATATAATCATATCACATAACATAATTAAATACCTTATTTTAATAATATTATTACAAAACATAAAACAACACTTTAAAATTCCATAATATACTAAGTAAGTATGTGTATGTATGTTTTCTTTTCAGTTACTTATGGAAGTTAATGTTAGCACAACACTTATTAATATTAGAATATATTTACTGCTGCACTCAGATACGTTCATAATCGACGTAACATTTCATTCAATAGGTGCCGAAATCACTCATTAAATCTCTACTCAGGAAGCATTTGACGTCTTTGAGTACGGCGGTAAGTTCTAAGTGTTTTGTAATTTTGGTTGTGTTCAACTTTTGTAGTGGACTGTACCTTTTACCGTCAAGAAGGCTATCGATTTACTATCTAGGACTTATTCGGGTAAAACGAAAGGTACGAGTATTTTGTAGAACACCGTTTTTTTATTGTCGGTATTTTGTTTTTATTTCGGTAGTTTACTGTTCTATAGTAGTTGTTGCAGTTAATGAATATAAATATAAAGAGGTAAAATTTGTAAGTTTGTTTGTTTGTTTTTGTATGTTCGAGGTAATCTCAGGAATGATCAGTCCGATTTGAATAATTCTTTTTGTTATAGATAGCCACATTCAACGGAAAGGTTATAGGCTATTTTTCATCCCGAAATTCCCACGGGAACGGGCACAACGCGGGTAAAACCGCGGGGCGCTGCTAGTTCTGTATAAGACAACTTCACACACATTTAGATTGTCAGATTGGAATCATGATTTTAAATAGCCACATTTAAGAAGCCGATTATACGCTACAATATTTTTTTGCATGCTTTACAACCTTGTCATATTTAAACTTCTGTAACACCTACAAAGATACCAATAAGAATATTCAAATTTTGTGATGAGACAAAGTACTGAAATGCTAGCTACACTTTCATAGAGCGACAGTACCAAGAACCTACAATTACAAATAAAATTATATCAATACATTAACCCTACAAATAAAGTTAATTCAAAGGAAAAACAACTTAGGTACATCGTTTACTTCAATACAACGAAAATTAAAACGCAAAATGGATTTCACATAATTCGTAGAAAATATTAGCAGTTTTAAATACCCATGGGCTATTTTCCGTGAACTTTTCATTAAATTCATTAGTATGCTCCTCCGGGGGAGGTTTTCGGTAATTTCTAGATAGTTACTAAAGGGTTAGATAGAAACAGAGAGCTTAAGGGTAACACCCACTCATTTTACAAAGGAAACATCTAAAACATACACCTCATTAGATAATTATTGATAAATATTTATGGAATTGATGATTTATTATATCAGTTTTTTCGAAAAAAATCCAAGCATATAAGGGCAAATAAAGTATTAGCCTGTAATGTCCGACTGCTGGGCTAAGGCCTCTCATCTCACTGATGATATACGTACAGTGAGGATTAAGCATAATCACCACGCTTCGCAAGAGAAATTAACAACTATTAAATCTCTCGTTGGCACAGTGGCATGTGAGGGCGGTACCGTGTCGGGGGTTGCGAGTTCGAGCCCGGAGTCAACAGTATGTGTAGACATAGTTGTTGACGACGACGTCTGGGTGTCAATTATCACTACATAGTATAAAACAAAGTCGCTATTTTTGTCTGTTTGTCTGTATGCTTAAATCTTTAAAATTACGCAACGGATTTTGATGCGGTTTTTTGTAATAGGTAGAGTGATTCAAGAGTAAGGTTTTTATGTAAAAAAATTCCCGAAATTCCCACGGGAACGGGCACAACGCGGGTAAAACCGCGGGGCGCTGCTAGTATATTCATAAAAAGTATTTGTGTGTATGTTATGTAATAGTATCAGTTAGTTATGTACGATAATACAGGCTTAGAGCTTAGTTTGGGTCCTTAGTGTATATATTTATATGAATTTTTGCACCTAAATCTCATCGAATAATAAGCTTTGACTGAATAGTAGCGCAAATGCCTTACATACGAGTACCTACGTAAATCCGTACATGTTCATTAATTACCGTGAACATCAAACATCCATCCATCATACACTTTAATCGATGTTTAATCAATGCACGTGTAATTAAGTTAGTAATGCCAGTTTAAACAGTATGTTAGTTTTGACAGCTGGTTACGTATTAGTTTGATAAACAATGTTATGAGGGTTTTTATTCTGTTTATTAATATGTATTATAAGCTGAAGACCGAATTTTTTATTTTTGTTTGTTTGAACGGGCTAATCTAATTAACTACCGGTCCGATTTGAATAATTCTTTTTGTATTAGATAGCCCTATTCAAGAAGTAAAGGGTATTTTTTAACCCGAAATTAATCCTAGAGGAAAGGGCACAATGCGGGTATAATCGCGGAGCGCTGCTGGTTAGTCAAATAACTTTGTCCAAAATATATAATTCAATTGTTTTGTATAATATTCTTAGTACATTTGACAAGTCCGTGTGTACTGCACCGGACATCGGTCCGGCGAACAACGGACGTCTACAAGTGCTCTACGGTCCGTTATCCGGTGAAAAAAACGGACTTCTACAAGCGCTCTTACCAATCTTACTTAATTCGAACACGAAGCGACATTCCAAGTTCAAAAATTAATCTAACACTAGGAAACTTTCCGAAAATGTCCCACAAAATGAACCCAAAATCTTTGCCACCAAGTGAACCGTCCAAATTGGCAAAAAAGGCAATATTTTAGGAGAAACTTCTCGACTTATTTATCAAAGTCAACACAATTTGAATTGGTGTTAACAAAGAGAGGTTACCGTTTTAATTATTTATCTCCGAAACTGGGGGAATAAACTTTATTTTCGTATTATGTCATGCTTTACAACGCAATTATGAAATACAATCTTTCAACTTAGTCTTCCTCTTGTTGTGGAGTAGGTTAGTGGTCAACCCTGGTGTCGGAGTTTTTAGACCGCCTAAAGGCCGCCGTAAATAGATACTTTAATTTGCACATCAAAGATGGAAAGATAGAAAGGAAAACATTACGAACAACTACAGCGAAACGCGTTTTACATTAAAGAACCAAAAACAGAGTTTTAGACCGCCTATAGACCTCCGTTCTAAGGACCGAAACAACTAGGATCGCCAATTTAAAGTGCCCTCCGAAGCACGGTAGCGCTCAGATAGAAATGCCACTATCGGCCACCCACCCAAGTAGGGGTCGAGCTGCACGTTCCTTAACAATCGCACGAGTTAACATCGCAGTCAAACTACACCACGAGCGCCACTGAAACTAGTTGACCGCGAATGAAACCACAGTACTTGAATATTACTAGATTGCTAGTAGCTCTACAGTCACTAGTAGCGCCTCGTGGCCTTACCCGTCTTGTTCCTTTCCCGCGGGAATTTCGGAATGGAATGTATCCCAAGTATTCTGATGTACGAGTATGTATACTTACATCTATACTAATATTATAAAGCTGAAGAGCTTGTTTTGTTTGTTTGTTTGTTTGTTTGTTTAAACGCGCTAATCTCAGAAACTACTGAACCGATTTGAATAATTCTTTTTGTAATAGATAGCCACATTCAACGGGAAGGTTATAGGCTAT
This sequence comes from Cyclophora punctaria, assembly GCA_951394245.1. Classification (NCBI taxonomy): domain Eukaryota; kingdom Metazoa; phylum Arthropoda; class Insecta; order Lepidoptera; family Geometridae; genus Cyclophora; species Cyclophora punctaria. The sequence continues at coordinate 8,685,572 of OX596186.1, forward strand.
TTTTCATCCCGAAATTCCCACGGGAACGGGTACAACGCGGGTAAAACCGCGGGGCGCTGCTAGTATATCATAAAGAGGTAAAGTTTCAAACTTTGTTTGTAAGTGTAACTGAGAAACTACCGATCCGATTTGAATAATTCTTTTTGTAATGGATAGGCACATTCAACGGAAACATTATAGGCTATTTTACATTTCCCAATTCCCACGGGAACAGGCACAACACGGGTATAACCGCGGGGCGCTGCTAGTAACCTATATTACTGTGAAAGTTCACCCAAATTCGTTGAGTAGTTTTTGCGTGAAAGAGCAACAAACATACATCCTCACCAGCTTTCACATTTATATTAGTAGGACTTCTCCGGTAAGATTTCAACGCCAAAGGCTTATTTACGTAGGCGTGGCAGCTAAATGAAAATAACGGGGTCCGATTCAGAAATTAGTAATTTGTGTGTCTCGTCGACTTGGCATTAACGATGCAGGCTACGCATCAATTACATTGGACTTGAACATTGTTTGAAAAGGTCGAAAGACCATCCCAGAGTTTAAGTCAGTCACAAACATAGAGAAAAATTGCTACAAAACAAAGTAAGTAGGTCGGTCTTACAATAGTTAGTTTCTTTTTGCCTAACCCTGCTATGCCCACTGCTGGACAACAAACTACGCATCAATTCCATTGCTTGGATATCAAAGGACTTCCCAGAAGTTATAGACGAACAGTCACAAATTCACTAACATAGAGGAAAGAATAGTACAAAACAAAGTTATTCTTACAATACATAGGTTTTTTTGCCTTATTTATGCTGTCCCACAGCTGGGCAAAGGCCACCCAACCCAATCATCCTCAACCATTAATATTAATCAATGTCTCGAAGATGTAATGTATTTTACGCTTTGCAGAATGCTCCGTAAGTAACTATTAACGAAAATAACCTATTCCCTTAGATGTAGTTAAACTTAGAATATTCTATTAAGCAAATACCTACTGAGGTTAATAACCCAGTAACACAAAACATTGTATATTGTTAACCTAGTGACGCACGATACCTTCGCTTGGGTTATTCAAGTTTTGGGGTGGGAAATTCGGGATAAAACGAAGCGTATATAGATTATATTGTCATTTTGATCCTTGCGAGTATGTACCTACTCGTACATCCCCCGCAACTCAGCCCGTACAATGCAGTACAGCATGTAGCAGCAATGCATTTCTGAATTTTATTTTGCGTTAGTTATAACTACTCATCTTTTACAGACAAATCTCATTTTAATGACCAATTTTCACAATTTACCTAAGGAGGAATTTAAAGTCATATAGTTAATCTTGATTGTAGCGCTATTTTGATATTAAGTAGATTATTCATATTATCACACGAATATCAATTATGGCCTCTCGGGTTATAAGTATTTTAAATATTATGTAGAACATTGTTTTTATATATCATCAAAACATTAATATTCTATGTCCATACCTCAGGTGGATGTACCTATTGGTGAAATTTTTGAAATAGAATGAATAGGTCCCAAGATTACTCTTACAACCAAACAAAGTTGAAACTCTAACTACCTCTTTATAATATTAGTTTCCAAATAAACATACCATAATAAAATCAACAGTGAAAACAGAACACAAAAACACATTAGTAAAACTACAGGTTACCAAAGTTATACTCGAAAACTCCGGTTAACGGACCGAAAAGGATTCCAAGAAGGCAAGTTGGAAACAGGGCCGGAGTTAGGACTAAGAGGCTAAGGGCCTAAGCCCCAAAATCGTCTAAGTTTTTTTTATTTTTTTTTGTTTATAAGATAAATAAATTCTATTATAGTATCAAATCAAATCAAATCAAAATATATTTATTTCATTTACCATAAACTTATATACTACATTTTTGGAGAATACCCTTTAAGTAAATAAATACCTGTATCGGGATTCTCCGCTCTTCCACACGAGGTTATACATTATTTAAGTTGTGGTAGTAATGAAAAGAAGTCTAAGTACATTAGTTCTTCATATTAAATCTGTACTGCACCGATATCTTTAGTGGAATGATCTATCGGCTAATGCTTTACTATTAAAAAAGACCAATCTTCAACAGTCAAGCACTCAGAACCAAAATCCTGTAGTTAGGTTAAGATGCACCACGCTAAGGCGCCATTTTGTCTTCGTTTTTCTCTTCTTTAAACACATCTCTCTCTGTCTATTTCAATATGAAAAAAGAGACAAAAAATAGAATAAGTAATAGATATTTGTGGCCCACTGGATCCGCCACTGCGTAGAAACTTCTAGAAGTGTCAGAGCAACGTTGCTCGGAATAATGCAGGGTTCACACTCGGTTGCCTTGAGAAATCACGAGTTTGGAGACGGGAGTAAGTTACCATGAAATTGTGATGCTGATGTGTGCGTAGCGTAGAGTGATGCAAATTGGTGACGACTGTACTGTTTAATATTGTTTAATGTTATGTAACTTGGTGTTCGGAGTTGAAAGACATTGATATTGATACATCATAGTAATTTCTTTAGGAATAGGTCTTACGCTCGTACTCAGACACGTTAAATGTTACCTTAGAGATTTAATTATTGAATATGTAATGTATGAAAAATAACGTCCAATAATGTGTAGATTTAATAGTCCCTGAGCCCGGCAGTTAGGTGAGAATAACTACACAAAATTAAATATACTAAAAAACTTAACAAATAATGTAATGCCCAAATAAAACGTAGCCCGCAATACATAATTACAAACCAGTGTAAGTTACATCTCCCCTTTTCCGACAATTTTGAAAAACGACATGGTTCCGCAAAAAATAAGGTTCGTTTGAAAACTTCCTGCCAAGGACATATTCACCATGATTTATAAATGTTAACTTTGTCGTACAGAGCGGACTCACCACAAACATTATAATATACTTAGTATAGTCTTTGCATACATGAGACTTTAGTCTGCAGTAGACAAAAGTCCTTAAAAAGGTAATATTATTTTTAAATCCACCTTGTGCGTAAATCGATGCAGTTTTAAAGGGTTGTTTTTGACAGACAGAAGTCCTGCGGGCTTAAAGTCTGTGTCCACTATTCCTCAGTGAGTCTATTTGCTTTTAGCTCGACTTTTTTTAGACTTGAAGTACCTAAAGTTTAATTAAAGAGTTAAGGAGAGAGAAAGAGAGAGACTAAAGTCCGTCAAAAAATCTATCCAGTCCAGCGGACTAAAAATGTCTCGTCTGTGTCAACTACTATCCCTCTTTAGTATTATAGTTATTACAGTATCTGTGGCAATGCCCCGGAAATAGGGGACGAATCTAAAATATGCAATGAAAGAAGAGATTGGACATTTTACTTCAGACTTTTATATTCGATTCTCTAGAAAGAGAAACTTGACCTTTCAAGAGCTAACCAATTACTTTTTATGTAAAAAACTAGCAGTCTTCGCGTTTCTTGCTAGCACTATTTTAGTACCTAGAACTAGGTAGAAAGTAACTAGGTGCTGAATTTATAGCTGTTCTTATAGTTGATGAAGTGGAAAGATTGAAGATAGGTTTTGGAATAAATGAGTCTGCTTTGAATTCCTTTCGCAAAGGCCTCATTTATTCCTTACGTCATCAAAATCGTGCAGGCTGCTAGTCGGAAAGCGAAGATCACACCCTTCAATCGTTCGAATTCGCTGGCTTGTAAACTCGCTCATACAACGATATGATGCACTTCCATGAAAGCGGAGCGGAGCTGTACCCCTAGAGCTGAGCCCGATTCACCAATCACAGCTCATTAGTATTGTCAAACAACGCATTGACATTGTCAAAATCTTTATGTAATGCGTTGTGATTGGTCAGTTAAGCGCCGTTCAGCTCCTCTCCGCTTCCATTATTATGACAATAAACTATGTATAACTGAACCATTCATTTAAAAGATATTGCGTAGGTTTCTTAATTTGTTTAACCTTTACGGCACTTAAATCTATTAATTTCCTGATAAAAGCTAAACTAAAGAACAAATCCATGTATTAATTTGTTTGAATAGTACTTCGCCAGAGACGGACTCAGGATTAGTGTTGGCGTAGCCCCTGGTGGGGGGAGAGATTGTGATTTGAGGGGGCTAGACTCTGTCAAGGGATTTTTTTACTGGAGGTAATTAGTGTAATGTAAATTAGTATATAAAAATGTGTTAGGTACTTCATTTATTCGTGTCGCTTATGAACTGATTTCTAAAATCCTTTTATAAACTAGGTAGGTAATAAAATGAAAGACAGTATAAAGCTGGCACATAGTACCATTTTTAAACGATAAAAAACAAGTGGTTTATATTATACTAGCGACCCGCCCTCGCTTCGCTTCGGGTAATCAAGATTTCATGTAGGAAAATCGGGATAAAACATTGCGTGTCTCCCGCAGGAATATACACAATCAAAATTTCAAGTGGGAAATTGGGGATTAAATATTACATGTCTCGCGCGAGTATATATGTATACACAATCAAGATTTCATGTGAGGAAGAATTCGGGATAATACCTACATAGCGCGTCTTCGTCGGTCGTAGTTCGTAGGTAGGTATATCCCCGCGCGCTTTGACCGCACGAAACAGTAAGTTATTTTGTAAGCAGCGCCCCGCAGTTTTACCCGCGTTGTGCCCGTTCCCGTGGGAATTTCGGGAATTTTTTTACATATTAACCTTCCTCTTGAATCACTCTACCTATTACAAAAAACCGCATCAAAATCCGTTGCGTAATTTTAAAGATTTAAGCATACAGACAAACAGACAAACAGAGACGAATTTATTTTATACTATGTAGTGATATATTATCTCATCATAACTTTGAAACTAACTGTCCGATTTTAATAATTTAAAGAGGTATACAAAGAAACATAATTAACCTTGATTGTAGAGCCATTTATTTTGATGTAGATTCATATCATCATATGAATATCATCAACCTCAAATTACACTCCTTTTTTAACTAATTAATTTTAACTAAAAACGGTTATTGTGGCTTAACTATAATAGTTAGACATATGCCCTCGCGAACTTATTTGTTCGCAATGATATGTACTTTGATTGTGTAGAACATTGTTTTTGTGTATCATCAATAGATTTAGTAGCGCACGCCAATAACCAATTTTTTTAGGCATGTTTTTCATACCTTGGGTTACATATACCCGCGTTGTGCCCGTTCCCGTGGGAATTTCGGGTTTTTTTTTACATATAAACCTTCCTCTTGAATCACTCTACCTATTACAAAAAACCGCATCAAAATCCGTTGCGTAATTTTAAAGATTTAAGCATACAGACAGACAGACAGACAGACAGACACGACACAGAGACGACTTTATTTTATACTATGTAGTGATACAAACGCAGTATGAACAAGTAAGTAGTAAGTAGTTTTACTTGCCTTCTAAAAATCTACCGTGAAAAACACGTATGAGTACATTTACTAACTTACTTTGAAGTCAGTTTTTGCTCACAAAGCCATTTCAATTACTCTGATGACTAAGGGGTGTTTGAACCCTAGCCTTCCTGGATCCGCCCCTGTTCTCTACCATATTAGATTACTGAGGCTGAGTCTATTTTAAGACGGCAGACGTGGACACCAGACGCGGTTTTATTGTCCTCGGACAGACACTAATTATATTTTATCTTATGAGATTACCGCCATGACGGGGCTTAGACGGTCTGGATTTGATGTTAAGAAATAGCGGAAAGAATTCAGACTGTATTAATGTTTATTTATGAGATTTTTTAAAGTTAATAATAAGTAATTATCTTACTAACCTTAGCTACCCTTATGGTAAGTTTTATCACTTAAGGCGATTTTTATACTGTGCCTTCATCGAGAAGAGTGGCGGGTTTTAGAATTGGCGGGCTTTGCACAACAGTAGGCCTATTTGGGCTATCAGACTTACTTATCAACCATAATTATAATCTTTAACTGAAGTGTTTATTAACAAAGTTTGTCACGACATTTTTTTTATTGCATTAGAAAGGCTGTAATGTCTCACTGCTTTACCAAGGCCTCTCATCTCACTGAAGATGTCAGTACAGTGAGGAGGATTAGGCGTAAACACCACGCTTGCCTAATGCGGGTTGGTGATTTCAAACACGAGCCATGTTTGGAAAGTAGAATTACCCAACTTCTTCTTCTTATCGAGTAGATGGTCAACTTGACCAATCCTAGTGTCAAAGTTATAGAGCCGCCAAAGGCCTCTGACATGGCTCATGTAACGACTACTATCCGTACAAAGTAACCGGGACCGACGGCTTAACGTGCCCTCCGAAGCACGGAATCATCTTACTTTTCGGGCAATCAGGTGATTCAGCCTGCAATGCCCTAACCAAACTGAGGACAGTCTCACAAAGTGATTTTTGTGAGATATCCCCACCGGGAATCGAACCCGGAACCTCCGGATCGTGAGCCGAGCGCTCAAACCACTAGACCACGGAGGCTGTTACCCAACTGACAGCTTGCAAACTCGCTCAATATCACCACCACTTCACGAGTAAACCCGCAGAATACGTTTATACTAAGTAATTGTATTATAATCCGAAACCCCAGTCATTTCGACATTGTATTTTCAAAAGATTACAACCCGTCCAAGAACAATCGAGCGTGAATTTTAACTTTTTAATTTTCCCTGAAATAAATCTCTGAGCGCCGCTGCCATATTTTTATTCGGCGTAACTTTCAGCGGAATTCCAACTTTGTGCTCAAAAGTTTCGTAATGTCATGTTTGGGGTAACCGGATTAGGTTACGTACTGTCAGGGCAGTTGATATATAGATATCTAGACAGCAGTTGATATCTAGATAAAATCCTTAATGTATATCTAAGTCCTAGATTTTAAATCTGCTAGCAGCGCCCGGCGGATTTACCCGTGTTGTACCCATTGCCGTAGCAGTTTCAGGATGAAAAATAGCCTTATAACCTTCCCGTTGAATGTCCATCCATAACAAAAAGAATTATACAAATCTGACTGGTAATAGGGGATTAGATTAGCTTGAACATACAAACAAACAAACTTACAAATTTTACCTCTTTATGATATTAGCATAGATATCCAAACATATGAAATACCACTAAAGGTCCCATAACTATTTTAAAATAGGTTCGACTTCCAGCAAATGAAAATGACCGAACACCCATTTCGAAATGAAAAAGCCATGTGACTTATCAAAAATGAACAAGCGAGAGTGCGACACATACTCAAAAAGAAATAAACAAAGTGGGCAACACACAGGGACGTATTTCCAGGTCAAAATATCACCATTGAGCATTGTAATTCAGATTGTGCGGAGGACAGGAATGGACTCAGGAATTGCAGAAAAACTAGGTACCTACCTAGGTATATAGTTACCACTACCTAGTGCTCGTGGTGTAGTTTGACTAAGCGATGTAAGTTCATTGCGATTGTTAAGCAACGTGCAGCTCCAACCCTACTTGGATGGGTGGCCGATAGTAGCATTTCTATCTGAGCGCTACTGTGCTTCGGAGAGCATGTTTAGTAGTCGATCTTGGTTGTTTCAATCGTCAGATCATGTCGGAGGCCTTTAGGCGGTCTAAGAACTCCGACACCAGGGTTGGACTCTAACCTTTAGAAAATGAATGATGAATAGGTTCTAGGCAAGTACTAAATCCTAGACCTTTATACCTACATGTGAATGTTTGTGATGATGATGTAGGTACCTATGTAAGAACGTTTGTTTGTCACTCTCACGAAAATCGACTGATCGGAGTTGGATCAAACTTTACAGTAATTTAGGTTATAGGAATAACGAATGGGATACATGTTATACTGAACATAGGTACATAAAAAAGCATATTACCTTGGTACCTAACCTAGGTATATACGGTACGGTCGAATCGAGAAACCTCTTTTTCTGAAGTCGGTTGAAATCGTATTCCTAGAAGTCCAATTTCGAACACTACACTACTAACATAAGGTAACCTACCAAAATGGAACACTACCATAAACATAAGATACACTACACGATCGATAAGAGATAATATTAAGAACTAGTAAATTACAAATCACAACCGGTTACGTAGGGTATCGTGATACAGAACCGGTTCAACTCCTTGCAGCAGAAGACTTGAGTCTCTTGGAAATGGATCACAGATCAGTGTATAGTTTGACTAGTAGCGAATGCGGTGTAACCCGCGTTGTACCTACCTACCCGTTCAAGCGGGAATTTCGGTACCTATGTACCTATCCTAAGGTTATACCTACAGTATACTAATGTATGCTACTAGTAGGTATTCAAATATGGAAGTTCCTAGGTAATAGTCGGACTTTGGGATAATAAGGAAACCTAGGTAGGTACCTACAACCTAACAGATAGGACCTACCTAGTTTTAATTCCGTTTCCTATATATAATACCTAGTAGGTACCTACCTGAGTACGTACCTACACATTATGACTGCATAATGTGTACCTACCTACCTACCTACCTGACAGTTCAGGTAGGTAGGACTGGGAAGGAACCTAACGTAAGATACCTAGGTAAATTAAAATATTCGCCGAAACTGACAGGATCTGTCGCTTCAAATTCTTAGAAAAACTTGTTTAAGGTTAAAGGAATGATTCTTGTGGGGTAAGTACTTACCGAAGTAGGTATAGAAGCACTTACATACCTACGTGTTAGGTTATAAAGGATGGAGTAGGAGTGAAAGGGCTGACCACTGGGTGTTTTACCCTACCTAGGTATATTACAATACAAGCATAGGTACCATCCCAGTATACGATTAAGTATGTAAAATAAGTACCTAAGTTAGGCCAGTTACTATCTACCTACCTACATAGTCTATGAATAGGATTAGTTCGTGGCTATTAAATCTACCTATGTGAAACTGTGATTTTAACTACAATAGAATATACCAAAATAACCGGTTTTGTAGATAGAGGTAGGTATGAATACTAAATACGTAGGTATGTACTTATCAAGCACTATCAATAGTATGTAAATAAGATTGATAATATCAAGGTGATAGGTCACATATTAGACCTAAATAGTTTCGATAAACGGAACAAGTCTGTCCTACAAACACCTACGAAATGATAGCATTTCTAAAGAACTGTAAGGATAAGCAAAGCAAGCAAGTATATAAATACCTCTCTTACTTTGAACATAGTTGCTAAACAAATACCTTGAACATAATACAAAATAATAAGTACGTTTACATTACCTTTTAACAATCCACTTCGCAACAAGATATCATAGTTCGCAATCCATAAGTACACTACACATAAAATACAATAAAAGTACCTTTTACTAACACTGACACAAACAAATTCTTATTCAATACAGATCACAAGAGAGATGAATCACCAAGAATGTACACTGTACCACAAAATAAACGAATAATAACACACTTAAACACAAAACATCAACACAATAAATACTCTAATTCATATATTCGTATCGATTAACAGTTCGTTTTCAATATATTTCGATTTATTATGAAAAGTTTCCGATTTTTACCGACGACAGAACGTGAGCTCCCGCCACGAACACAACTCGAGACTGACCGAGCGGCGACGTAAGTATAAGTAGGCGAAGTTAAGTTGAACCCACGCCGCGGTACGAAGCGAACCAACTGTTGATCATCGCAAATCGGTCAGGTTATATCTTAATAAACAATAGTGGAACACTTCACGTTTCTTATTCCTGTTCATTTTGTTATGACTTCTTGGTTAATTTAAGGATTCGTTCGTGTTTAAAACTGTGTTTGCTATATCAATAATAAGTTAATGTTTTGTTTTAAAGTCACGAAGTTTAAACTGAGTGAAATTATCGAGAGCAATACCGATAAGTACGAACTTCGCGTTGGTTAGAGAGGGGCTCGTACCTGCGTTACTTGATATTTTTTGTGTTCGTTTTTTGTGCACAGATATTTTTTAACAATAACTGGGCTTCGTGTCTGATAAGTTCATAATGAATGGATTGTTCGAATTTAGAAAGTTTTATGATATTTAGGCGCTGGGACTGATATTTTTGTGGGTTTTGATAATAAGAGATTGATTGAGCGGTTACCATTAGGCACATTTCTATTGGCTATAGGTAGGTACCTACTTAATTACATATGTTTATCAAATTGTAGTAACTCTGAAAAATACTGTGGCATTTTTGGTAAATTCATAAACCATGAACAAAACGTAAGGGAAAGCATAGCATTAATTATAGAAATACTAATAACTAGGTACCTACTAAGTAACTACCGATCATCCATCTAAATAGTACCTAGGTAGGTATTTAGGTAAGTAGGTATATGCCAAACCTTCACGATTAAAAAGAAACACCCCTCATAAATCAGACTGTAGGTGAAAACCTACAATTTTTAATCCTAGAATTAGAGTCTAATCCTACCCATTTAACATATAAGTACTTTATTACTCATTAAACCTAACCTTGTCAAAATAGATAATACCTATACCTAGTTAATTTCATAAAGGTTAATAGCCTGTACTCTACACAATTAGGTATATAGGTACCTATCTTACCTAGGTACTCCGATCTGATTACATACTTACAAAAATACCCATCGGTCTTTTGAGAGCGACTTGAAGAGTCAGTTTTTAGAACGGAGAGCTTGAATCTGACTTACAGATTCAAACATTTTGCTTGAGTTTAAAACATACCCATCCTCCCTCATAGCCAGGACTGAGGCAAATTCGAGTGAATACAAACCGCCTTAATCATAAACGATATTTAAGTTAAACAGTGTTTTAAAGTGTTTTGTCTCTTTCGCTCTTTGGCAAATAGTGTATGTCGGAAAGGGACAAACCATGATAGCTAAAATGCTGTTATGAAGCGTTTATGAAAAAGGCGGCTGGTCTCCTAATTTATTATTTAACTAATTTATTAGTTAATGGTTTGGGATTGAATTTAAAATCCTTACGTTTCGTCTTTGTTTCCTTTGTCTATAGATACTAGCAGCGCTCCGCGGTTTTACCCGCGTTGTGCCCGTTCCCGTGGGAATTTCGGGATAAAATGTAGCCTATAGCCTTCCTCGATAAATAGACTATCTAACAGTGAAAGAATTATTCAAATCGGTTCAGTAGTTTCTGAGATTAGCGCGTTTAAACAAACAAACAAACAAACAAACAAACAAACAAACAAACAAACAAACAAACAAAACAAACTCTTCAGCTTTATAATATTAGTTTAAATAGGCTGGGACTACACCATCAACAATCCCGCCAATTAATTTACATCACTAACCCGCATTCGGCAAGCGTGGTGATTACGCCCAATCCTCCTCACTAGACTATCCTGTGATATCTTCGCTATGATTAGAGCTTTGCCCAGCAGTGGGACATTACAGGCTAATACATCACTTTACTGTTTTTATATTAAAAATTAAACGCACTTATTAGAACTCCAAAGTTAACAAATAAACCAGTCAACGGAACCGTTCTCCAGGAGATTACTTCGCATCGTATCGTTTAACGCTAACCTAAGCTATTGGTACAAGGGTCGATTTAGTTAGATAAACGCATAAATTACGTGAAAAATCTACATTTGGGACTCACTATATTAGGGTTAAACAACTCCCCGGAGAGAACCCTCGGACCCTCCATTTTTGAATAGTGATAAACACTTCTAACAAGGATTGTAGTTTTTATTTCTAGTTTCGGTAGGTATAGACAAATCTATTCTACTTTTATGTCATTGATATGAGTATAAAAAAACAATTTTCCACTTTTTATTACAACTGCGCCACGCGGTTTTACCTTAACCTTTCTCTCCAATAACTCGTAGCTATCCGTTACAATAATAATTGGGCTTTTGAAAAAAAAAAAAATTTGTGATAAATGGAAAGATTATGTAGGTATTAGTTTTATAACAAAACTATTTTTATTTTATTTTTTTCGCAATAATTCAAAAGTTATTTCAAAATAAAAATTATTTTTTGAATCCAGTACCGAAAACACTCGGACAACTCCCGAACAAACCCGAGCGCGTGTGACGTCATAATGTGTAATAGCCGTAAACGCTGTACGTACATATGGCACAGATTACTAAATAGTTACTACGTCTTATGGTTAAATAGCTATAACATTATCATGTCACAACCACGGTGACCAATTATGGCGCGTTTATAGTCACGTGATTTTGATTCAATTTTTAATTGTTTATAATTAATTGAAAAATATATTTTTTAAGTTTTTTGCATTAAATATCAATATTATTAATAATAAAGTTTTAAAATCAATTTTAAAAAAAAATCAATTTTTTTTTTCAAAAGCCCAATTATTCGAATCCTAAAGGTAATTTATGAGATTACGGGAAACATACAAACAACATTACAAATTTACCTCTTTATAATATTTGTATAGAAAAAACTTCCATTTTTGTTTGTTACTGATGGACCAAATAAATGAATAGTGATGTGAAATATCAAATAATATCTCAAATACAATTTGGAAGTCACGGGTCCTATTATTGTTACTGTTATCACAGCTGTTATATTGTTACTTACTGAAATATAACAACGTAAAAAATACAAATCATTTTATTGCGTACTATTAATGTTTTCGTGTAAACAAAGGCTCATATTATAAGGAGTTATCTAACATCTCTATAGAATTCAACGAATTTACGTTTCTTTCAAAGAATTTATGAGATAATATTATTCTGTAATCTGTTGAATAAAAGAAATGTTTATGGAATTCTTATATTTTGCTCACGTTATGATAATTATAAGAGTGTTTTGAATAATTACTTTATTATTTTATCCTTCAATGAGTTTGAGTTTATCGTCCACCTTCTATAATCTACTAGCAGCGCCCCGCGGTTTTACCCGCGTTGTGCCCGTTCCCGTGGGAATTTCGGGATAAAATGTAGCCTATAGCCTTCCTCGATAAATAGACTATCTAACAGTGAAAGAATTATTCAAATCGGTTCAGTAGTTTCTGAGATTAGCGCGTTTAAACAAACAAACAAACAAAACAAACTCTTCAGCTTTATAATATTAGTATAGATTTCTTTTGGATTGGCACAAAATGTGGACCAATGTCGTCAATTTTCCAGCCCAAGACGATTGCTCCTGAAGAGGAAAAAGGTTTAGTGATTTTATTTCATTCTTACGCAATCTCTAAACCTTTTTCCTCTTCAGAAGCAATCGTCTTCGGCTGGAAAATTGACGACATTTAACCACATTTTGTGCCAATCCAAAAAAAATAGATTATAATACAATCTGCTACGTTGACGTATAACCACTTTTCGGACTGAAATATTCGAATTTTATATCATACATTGAATCGTGTTTCGAGGGCAACTTAAGCAGTCGGTCCCGGTTGTTTCAATCGTCACATCATGTCGGAGGTCTAAACACTCCGACGTCAGGGCTTGACACTAACCTGTACAAAGATTTAAGTTGATATAAACAAAACGAAAAATACTCAATACTTACTAGGCACGTACAGTTAAAATTCAAACTAATAAGACAATTTTTTCAAACAAAAACCCCTTTTTCTGTTGAGGAAAAGAATTCATTGATGGGGTAAGAATGGAATGAAGTCACACTTTTCCTCTCCAGACGGAATCGATGTGGCTTGAAAATCGACCACATTAGACTACATTTTGACTGTCTTAAGAAAATACATATTAAACTTAATACCTATGTGGATACTGTTAATAATTCCGTGTTAGTACAGAACGTGGAATGAATTATACTGATTATTAAAACCATGTTAACAGCTAGCTCGGGTTGTTATAATAACTTATAATTTACATAAAACATCACGTACAGGCTTGAGATGAGATTTAGATTACTTAATACATACTTACTTACAATACACGGCAGATACGAGTATATCGCCGCACTTATAGAATTTAGAAGAGTTTGAAGGGTTGAAAAATACAAGACATTTCAGAGGCCTTTGGCGGCTCAATAACTCTGACACCAGGATTGGTCAGGTTGACCATCCACTCGATGAAGAAGAAGAAGAATACAAGGACAGCTGACAGCTATCAAATGCAACGATGCTAAATTACCAAGCTGTTTAAATTCTGAATACAGGCTGTTTACCGCATGAGTTTTGTCATTCTCAAATAACACTACTTCACAAGAGAGGAGAAAAATCCGACATTAACAATTGTCAGATCAGCCTAGTCTTACTGCTAAACTAATCTTTTCATATAAGTAATAAAACTTTTATACGAAGTATACATTCTGTACATAGAAAATACATATTATAAAAAGAATTATCTATAATCTCATCTACTTTAACAAAAAGAATTATTCAAATCGGATTGGTAATTTCCGAGAATAGCTCGAACACACAAACAAACAACAAACTTACAAAATTTTACCCCTTTATAATATTAGTATAGATTTGAGACGCCCCGCACCGAAATCATATTCGCAGTCAAGAAAAAATCTCCTCTCAAAGTCGACTAAAAGCTATATATCATAGGAGTCTGCATCTATAAAAGAATATTACAAGCGAGTAAAATGTAAAGATAACAAGGTCTAATTTCAGCATTCGGCCCTTACTTTGACAAGGGTCCACGCGGCCACTGTAACTATACGCGACAGCGACAGGTAATCACGAACCGCGGAACGGTTCGAATAAAATGGAAACGAATTTGTTTTATCATGTTACGAGCTTTGCCCCGCGGTTGTACCCGCTTTGTCCCCGTGGAAACCGTACCCTATATACTAATCAATCTCTGTTTGAACTTCACCCCGCAATTTTACCCGCGTTGTAGGTACCCGTAGCAGTGGGTAAAAGTAGTATAAGTGTGCTTTCGGACTATTCTATCTCTGTTTGAACTTCGCCCCGCAATTTTGCCCGCATTGTACTCGTAGTAGTAATTTCGGGATGAATAATGCTTAAGTACCTATATGGTTTCTTAGTCTAGCCAATTTTCATTCAGATCAGTTTAGTAGCTTTTGCTTGAAAGTGACAAACAGTCATACATCCTCCCAAATTTAAGCATTCATTTATATAGGTACTTACATACTTAGTAGGTTTTTAGGAGCCGTTTAAGGGCTATTACAGATATTTATATTTCAGAAAACTTGACGTGGGTCTTATTAAAGGATCGTCGTTTTTAGGTTGTCCAGAAACCTGCCTAAAATGTCCTAAGAGACAATAGGTAATAAAAATATTACGGAGCATGGGCACTTCCAACAAGAATGATGACTTTATGTTGCCATACCTATATGAAATTAAGGGTTCAGCTAACGCTCACACACCAGTAAACGTTAACCCAAAATGTCACTCTCGACAGACGTAAGAAAATGAAAAATTAAGGCTTTCTACTGGCCGCCCAAATAAAAACTGACTGACATTAAGGGCAATGAAACAACGCTTTGTATTTAACAGACATTTTAATAGATCTACACTAATATTATAAAGAGGAAAACTTTGTTTGTTTAGTAGTAATGAATAGGCTCAAAAACTACTGGACCGTTTTTAAAAATTCTTTCACCATTCGAAAGCTACATTATCCACGCGTAACATAGGCTATTTTTCATCCCGAAATTCCCACAGGAATAGACACAACGCGGGTAAAACCGCGGGGTGCTGCTAGTAAAAAATATAATGAACTTTTTATCGAACGTAGTATCGTTACAACCTTCCCGTAATAATCTTTGATCCTTCTTTTCTAATGCGTTGGCCATATCAAAATAATATTTAACAGTAATAAAAATATTACACCAGCTTCTCCCAACGTGGTAATACTTATTTTACCGCCTGTACCAACGGATTTACTTCCTGTTATTATTCAATTTCAGCCAACGAGACGCCTACCAAAAATGTAATAGCAATACGCCGTAATGTATATTGTGAGTTTAACGTAGGTGTTGGAGGGAACGGAGGAGTCGTGAGGAAACATAAGTACATGGCAGATATTAAAATAAGTTTTCAAATGAAACTGATATACTTATTTTGGTAGTTTTCTTTTCGGGTTACTACTTTTAAAGCGATAATTTTTACCCAAAATGTCATTTTCTCTGATCTAAAATCAGAATTTGTCGCCAAAACGCTTCCCAAAACGCCATTTAAACAGAACATTGAGTATCGCATTACCTAATTGTTGGGCCACTCTGTACAAATATTATACCTTAATACAATTGTTTGGTTTACCTAAAGTACCTACCTATTAGTAATGTCCAATTGTTAGGCAAAGGCCACTCATCTCACTGAAGATATCAGTACAGTGAGGAGAATTACGCATAGTAACCATAACCACGCTTGCCAAATATTTTTTGTTTATGGATGATAAGAATATTAGTACCTAGGCAGGAACGATCGAATGAAGATCGTTTTGAATTTATAAAACAGGACAAGAAAGGGGAAAAATATTGCTCAGTGGGGAGTCTATTATATTACCTAACTAGCAGCGCCCCGCGGTTTTACCCGCGTTGTACCCGTTCCCGTGGGAATTTCGGGATAAAATGTAGCCTATAGCCTTCCTCGATAAATAGACTATCTAACAGTGAAATAATTATTCAAATCGGTTCAGTAGTTTCTGAGATTAGCGCGTTTAAACAAACAAACAAACAAACAAACAAACAAACAAACAAACAAACAAAACAAACTCTTCAGCTTTATAATATTAGTATAGATATCTATGGTAAGCTTAGTCAAAGACGTTATACTAACCTTTGAGCTTAGCTGTATCGCGTGGGGTTTCCACGATAGATGTGGCGCTAGTGGGATAATTTTGCAGAACGCGCTTACGTTATTTTTCCGGATTTAGTGGGGTCTATATAAGTGCTTCGATCTTCCGTGGGTCGCATTATACATTTTGTCATGCAAGAAAAATCTTTCACCCACCTCCTGATGGTGGTCACCGGACGTGACCGAAACGTGTTGAGGGACACTCAACAGTAACCTCCGTCGTACGTAGTTCCTGTTTGAACAAATAATAAGAAAAATCTATTTATTTATAAACTTAGTATCCGAAAGAAGTACATATTCAGTTATTGTTTATCGGTTGTGTTTAATTAATAATATGGGTTAATTGAAAACTAAAAATAATAAAAGTTCTACATTAAAATAAAAATACGTAAAATTTATATTTACAACTTAATTTATTGAGATTTTTATTTTTGTTTTCTGTATATTATCTATCACAGACGTTTTCTTGTTATTCTCACTTATAATCTATAAACACAATAAGTAGCAAGCACTAAGTACTTACATCTAACTTAACTTTTACTTAACCTATCACAATCATGGCAGATAAGGTAACTTTAAGTTATATCTAGTACGAAAATATGTTTACACTGAGTCAACACAACGACTCAGAGTAACTTAATATACTTAAGCGAAACAACATTCCTGCATTTTTGTTCACAATTCTACTACTTAGAATAAATCTTACAATCTTACTTAATATCTAAAGTAAGGATTTCTGTGGTGTCAATATACCACAGAAAAAATTAAGTTTCACAATTTAAGATAACAAAATTGACTCAGTTTACTTATTACTTGAAGCGTTCCGCGGTTTAACCTGCACTGTGCCTGTTCCTGTGGGAACATCGGGATGTAAAGTACTTAATCTATAATCTTCCTCTTAAATGTTGGTTTCATAATAAAAAAATATTGTTTTTAAATCCTATAGTTCGTAAGATTCAAGAAGCTACTTCTAAGGCACAGCAGTTACTTCTACGTACTTTTTATCCCGGCATTCCCAAGCTGAGTACGGATAAAACCGCCGGGTACTACTAATATAAAAGGAAGACTTTTTCCCCACTACTAAAGTACAGGTAAACACGTTAAACCAGGAGTGAAGCTTCGTAAAACAAAAGCAAAGCGTAACTGTATTCTCAATTCAAATCCATTCAATCTCAAACACTCATTCACTCTATCGCTCAATCAATCCTCTCCTATAACTCGGTCTTAATGTTACAAATGCTGTAGAACTCCTGCTCCTTCAGGAGGTACTGTTTGACCAGACTCCTGAACTTCTTGTAGTCACAGTAAGCGTACTGCTCGCAGCCGATGATGCGGAGCATCTGGGGTGAGGAGTTACCAGCCTGGGGCAGGTACACCGGCTGGAAGAGAAGCAAACAATAATGTTAGCAGATCGACTTGAGCTTGAAGGAGGTTTTCATTCGGGTGTGGTTTTTGAGATTTTTTGTTATCTCGCCTCGGTGGTCTAGTGGTATGTGCGCTCGCCTGCCAAGACTGAGGTCCTGGTTTCAATTTTTGGACCGAGCGAAAACATGTTTCCTACTTTTCAAACATGGTTCGGGTTTGAGATCAGCATCCCGCGGGAACGGGTACTACGCGGGTGAACCCGCGGGGCGCTGCTAGTAAGAATAATATATAATAAGAAGCATTAGAAGTTGAAGGAAAGACTCACCAGAACAGAAATCTCTCCAGTCTTCCTGGACCTATACAACTCCAGCGAGAACACCGCCCCATACTCCGGGATGCTGTGGTCATTCTTCACCTGTGCCACCTCCATCAAGGCGCCTACATTGAAGTCATGCGCGGAGTATATCTTCAAGGGTTGGGTGATGGGCTTTCCGCAGACCAGCGCGTCGGCAGCGTCGACGAAGGTGTTGAGGAGTACTCCTGGGGGAAAGTAACGTTACCGGTTTCTTAAGTTTAGTGACGATTCGGCTCCGTTACAAATTATTAGTAAAATAGTTTTCAAATTATTATACAAAAAAAAACACGAAAACAGAAACAGAGTGTATCCGTAAACGTAGTTTCAATTTTAAAAAAGTAAAGTATGTTAAGCTAACCCTGGTGTTTAGGTATTTTGAGATTGTTGAGCGACGCGCTGCTAAAAGGGCACTAAAGTGAAAGTTTAAAAAGGAAATTTATATGTGTACCTCCTCCTATCTTCTTCATCTGCTCATTTCTGAAGTACAGCCTGTAGGCTAGTCTGGCTGCTTCGTTCAGTTTCGGAAGGATGTCCTTCGCCCAGGCAGGAATATCTAGACCGAGACTTAGCTGTAATACAAAAAAACATGTATATAAGAGGCAAACCTGACTGACTGACTGACTCATTGATATCAACAGCAACACATAGCCGAAACTATTGTACCAAGAAACTTGAAATTTGATATAGGGATTCCTTTCATGATGTAAGTGAGGGCTAAGAAATGATTTTGCGAAATTCTACCCCTAACAGGGGGTGCCGCTAGTGTTCTATAATTATATATTCAACCTATTCTCTGTTGCCAAGCAACATATAAGCAGGCATGAGCTATTTTTACGCAACCGTACTCAGAAACTTGAAATAAATCGACATAACTATAATTGAGGTAATTCTACATTCAAATTTTACACCCAGTCAGTAACATCTATCACAAAATATTAACCTACTCGTCTATACTAATATTATAAAGCTGAAGAGTTTGTTTTGTTTGTTTGTTTGTTTGTTTGTTTGTTTGTTTGTTTGTTTGTTTGTTTGTTTGTTTAAACGCGCTAATCTCAGAAACTACTGAACCGATTTGAATAATTCTTTTTGTAATAGATAGCCACATTCAACGGGAAGGTTATAGGCTATTTTTCATCCCGAAATCCTACGGGAACGGGTACAACGCGGGTAAAACCGCGGGGCGCTGCTAGTATATTATATAGAAACCTAATTTGTGTGCCTCTTCAAAGGAACCGTTTCACGTTTCTCAGTATGACGGTTAGTGAGAATTTTCATCGTAAATATTCGCTTTTTTAAAATGTAATAAAATAAATGTATCAAGTACAGATTGTACTCTACGTATAAAACCAACAAGCAAATACAAATAAATGCAACATAGCAAACAAATCCGCTTCTGATAAAAGGAGACAAAAACTAAAACAATATTTTGTTGAGCAAAAGGTTGACCACCTTGATGCAGTCTTAAATATCAAGGTCATTTCGTTTCTGACGAAAAAAACTTATCATCAACGTTTGTTAGTGAACGATTCTGTTTTTAGTATTTACGTACTATTTTAAGAAGACTAGCCTCGCGGTTTTACCCACGTTGTGCCCGTACCCATGGGAATTACGGGATTAAAAATACCCTATAACCTTCCCGTTGAATGTGGCTATCTATTACAAAAATAATTATTCAAATTGGATTGGTAGTTTCTGAGATTAGCTCTTACAAATAAGCAAAGTTAGAAACGTTACCTCTTTATAATATTAGTATAGGTACTAGCCGCGGTGTTACCGGCGTTGTACCCGTTCCCGCGGGAATTTCGGGAAAACATGTATTCCATGTGTTATTCTGATATAAAACCTACATTACTGTAAAGTTTCATTAAAATCCGTTCAGTGGTTTTTGCGTGAAAGAGCAAACAAACATACAACATCCATACATCCATCCATCCATACATCCATCCTCACAAACTTTCGCATTTATAATATAAGTACGATAAGTATAGATAGATTCGGTCGACTAGTCATTACTACTTACAGTGCTCCTGAACAAATCGAAGATAGTCTGAAAGAGCAGAGGGTTCTCCGTGAAGTTCCTGCCCGTCTTCTGCTCCAGGATCTGTGTGACGTCAGCGTACGGCTTGAACTCCTCGTGGATGGAGAGCTCCTTCGCCTCAGCCATCAGGGCGGAGAAGGCTTCGCAGTTGGAGTAGTAGCGGAGCTGGAAGGAGTTGGAAGAATTATAGGTATTTAAAGTAGAGGTATGAATGCACTTTCGGTTTTATTTTACACTAGCTTTGACCCGCGGTTTCACCCGCAGCGCCCCCGTTCCCGTGGGAATTTAAAGATTTTTTATTACTTATTAGAAAAACATTGTCCTGACAATAAGGAACACATTAAAAAAAGTTTCATCCAATTTGTTGCAGTCGTTCTGAAGTTATGCGCTGAGCAACAGACTCAGCGATTCATTTGTCCGCGACTAGCGATTCATTTCTATATTATAGATTAACTGAGCCCGCGACTTCGTTCGCGTAGACTGATGCGTTTTTGGATAAAACAATATCAAAACGATCACTACGTTTATACAAATACTGAATTTACGCCAAGGGCGCTACGAACTTGGTAAAATCCTCCTATGGGCTTTGCCACAGTCGGGAAAAAAAAATAGGAAAGTAGATAGTTTCATGAGCTTATATGTCAATTACTTAATATACTTTTATCCTTACACTTGTAGCGCTACCGTATTCCTAAAGCCTATAACCTTCCCGTTAAATGTGGGAAACAAAGTTTATATATATTTGACAAAACGCTTATATTTGCAATACGTTTATTTGTAAAACGAAGACGAAAAATTGCGACATGTATTCATCTTTATACTAGTGTGCTGATTACTCGAAAGCCTGTTTACATAAAATGTCAATCGTTATCATTCGTAAGCCTGTTTATATAAAACTAGCAGCGCCCCGCGGTTTTACCCACGTTGTGCTTGTTCCCGTGGGAATTTCGGGAATTTTCATACATATAAACCTTCCTCTTGAATCACTCTATCTAATACAAAAACTGCATCAAAACCCGTTGCGTAGTTTTAAAGATCTAAGCAAACATAGGGACAGACAGACAGATAGCGGAAAGCGAGTTTGTTTTATACTAGGTAGTGATGTCAATAGCTGCCAGTGCTTACAATCACTACACAAGTAAATGTTTTTTTAAACCGAATAAAATCATAAAAATAGATAAGGAATCATAAACAAAGACGTATGTAGCAGCTGATTAACTTTATTACCTACAGCGATTATTAACAGAAATTATTATGTAACGGTAGTTTCTGATTATTATATGGAGACGTGATATCTTGGGTCGGGTTAAATTTTCGCGATTATATAATATTGTAAACATACTTCTTTTTAATACTGTTATTCTTTTTATTACTGTTAATGACAGTCTTCCTGTAATACGTCATTCGGTACCAAGGTTTATACATCCTAGTTCCTAGAAACTAGATCCAACAATCATAAAAAATTCAATTAATTCAGCATCATTCCGATTTGGATTCATTCAGCTTGGGTACTTTTGAATCTCTACAATATAGAAAGGGCAATAATAATCACTACATATTATAAAACAGCACTACCTATTAAACAAAGTCCCCGGCCGCGTCTGTCTGTCTGTCTGTTCGCGATAAACTCAAATACTACTGCATGGATTTTGACGCGGTTTTTTTAAATAGATAGAGTGATTCAAGAGGAATGTTTATATGTGTAACAGTTCCCGAAATTCTCACGGGAACAGGCACAACGCGAGTAAAACGCGGGGCGCTGTTAGTTAAGTATATACTTTTTTGTGTCAATGAATGATCAGGTAAATCGTTCATAGTCTAGCTACTATACTTATGTAAATAGGTATAAAAAGTGTGTTTTACGATAAAACAATAACCTTTAGGAGTCAAGTTAGCAAAACTCAGACTTAATTACTAATTACAATTCAAGTAATTTGAGGTGAAGTATGTCAATTCGATGCCGGTGGAATAAGTACCAATTACTATACAATTAGTTTTCCTAAAGACCTTCGCTGACTTTCTAGATAAAACAGTCTTTAGATCATCTTATTCGACGCAGTAAAGTTTTTAGTTAGTCGAACTTGGTACTATTATTTAGAGAATGCATTCAAAGTCCTTGACAGATAGCCTTGTGTTGGCCAATGACCTACCTACGCGAACTCACTTTTAAAAATATTTAAAATAGTAAAAAAGGTATAAGCCTGTAATGACCTACTGCTGGGCAAAGACCTCTCGTCTTGAAGATATCAGTTCAGTGAGTAGGATATAATATTTAATGAAGTAAATTTAAATAATTCTTTCTCATAGTGATTGATACTCATAGATAGGAGGTGACGTCGACGATAGAGCGAAGAGGTGGAAAGTGGGGTACATAGCCAGGAAGAGAGAAAGAGAGAGAGAGAACGAGGGAGAAAGAGAGAGAGAGAAAGAGAGAGAGAGAGAAATAATTAAACTCACATAATCCTCCTTCAGCGGCACAGCCGTATAAGGTACGGGCTGCCAGACCTTGCCCAGCCCCTCATCCCACTGCTGCTCCACCTCCGGAGGGAACATCGCCGCCATAGCCACCTGGATCGTCATCTTCGTCCGTTCCTTGTCAGTGCTCCTAATTTCAACTTCATCTCGAAAGTAGATATCCGAGACGAAATTGGGATTGGATGTGGAGAAACGTTGCTTGTAGTACTTGCCTATTTGGTAGGCGCGGCGTTTTCCTGCCTGGAGGGAAAATTGTACGGTTAATAGGTTTATATTGAAATAGTATATTTCTTCTTACATGAATAGATAAGATTTTGGAAAAGGACTTAGCACTGGCTCTTTTCTGTCATTACTAAGTAGTGCCGTATATTATACATCTGTGTCTTGGCACAGAACATATAAACTTAATAGATGCCACTCTTCTTTTGAAACTCGTGTAAGCGCGATTCCGTCTCGGAGCCTTGTTGCTCGTTAACTTTGTGTGTTCTATATTTAGTGCTCCTACCGTTAATTCCTAATCTGTTATCTAACCTATTTTATATTATTCCTAATCTATTTTGGAAGTGTTTGTTTGACCTAGTTCAAACGAACACTAACTCCTAAAAATAGGTCAGCGACTTTAAAAGTAAGTTGATAAAAAACTGACGTCATCTCCCAAACTCTTGGTACGTGATCGTATTATGTTAAGACGTGGCCTTTACGCTATGATGCATTCCCCTACCATCGGTTTCGATTAAGAATTCAACTCGCATTCTGAACTTGCATAAAACGTATGTCGTTCGAGTATCGAATCAGAGCAGCTGGCTTGCCAGTGGTAATGGCTAGTGGTAACGATTTGGAGATGCATTTTGTGAGATTTGCTTGTATTTTGTATGCTTAGAATGGTTCGTAATATTGTAAAGTTAGACTAATGTAAGGATTGGCCGTGGCTCAGCAGTTTTAATCATTTAATAGCAGTTCGTATAGAGATTTATATTATCTTAAATTAAAACTGGGAATGAGTGAAGGTTGTGCTTATCAGCAAATACTCGTATATAAGTGAACTAGAACAATGCGGTTAAAACCGCTTAGAACCGACAGTTTATAGACTTTAATAAATTAGGTAGGTCATTTGGATACTCTGTTACTATACCACATATTAGGTATAAGGCTGAGACAGGCGTTGAAATTTGGGCGTATTAACATGTTGTTACTTGGCGAATTTTAAAGACATTTCAAACTTGACATTTATGAATGACAGTAAATTGAATATGACTCGAAGTTTATTGAACTTGCCCGCTCGCAGCTTCTAAACTCGCCCAACCCATACGTCGCTATAGGTTCTGAAAACCTTGTTAGGGGCTCTAAGATCTTTTCGCGAAGGATATAGGAAGTAATTTCTGAGTTAAAGCCTCTAACATGTTGTAAAGACATTGGCCTACTGTTTTCATTCACTTTGAGCGGTAGGATTTTGACATGTTTATATGAAGGTATTTGAACTGAGGAAATACGTTCTTGAATATACATAAAGGGTGTAAAATTAATTGTTGTGAGGAAAATCTTAAAATTCTTCCTACTTTAGCACTATTCAGGAGGGATGTAAAGAGTATGTTAATACTGGTAATTTACCGCGGTTTGACACGCAAAGTCAACTCTCATGGGAACGAGTCCATGACAACTTTGGACTAATGCTTCTATTTCGCCACGTACCGCAGTATTGCGTAGTGCCACACGCACGGATGTTCTTATGTTCCATACAGAATGTACGAAGCAGGTTACAACGCAAGGAAATTGGTTTTTAAATTTAAGAACCCACATTGAAATCGGTCCATCTGTTTGAGAACTACCATGCCACAGCTAGACACACGAACACACCCACACAGACATCGTCAATATAACACCCCTCTTGAGTCGGGGGTTAATAAAAATACTTACATTAGTAAGACCCTCTAGCCCTTCAATGAAGGTCAAGTTTCTGATCTTCTCCGCCTGATCAGACAGGGACAGCTCATCAGAATCCGGTGACCTTTCACCATGCCTGTTCACCTGGAACAAACAAACTTAGTGAACTAATGACCTATAAAATTAATAAGCAAAAAAAGGTGCTACGATTCGCAGCTGTGTAACTCAACAATTGGGATATAATATTAACTATTAGTAGATCGCATCCGTAGCATGCATTCGTAGCACGCATTCGTAGCACCCGTCCGTAGCACGCATCCATAGCACGCATTCGTGGCACGCGTCCGTAGCACGCATCTGTAGCATGCCTTCCTAGTACGCATTTATAGCATGTATGCTAAGTAACAGTACCACGCATCTTTCCATTCAAAACATAGCTTAATGAGTCTGTCGCATTTCATCAGTGCATTGCTGTTATCTGATGGATTTGATTGGTGGAAAACATACACGTATCAGAGAAAATTATATATGTATAGGTCTAGTGGAAAAGCAATCTTAATCAAGTCACAGGCTCTAAAAGAATTTGAGAAACGTTACAATTTGAAAATTGAACTAAAATAGATAAAATGGTCGATCGAATACATACAAAATACAATGATACTATTTCAGTTAATAGGTGTAACAAATAATGTTATTAATGTTCAATTTAAAACAGATTATCTTTAAATTAAAAACGAATCAGATAGCAATTTGTTATGAAACAACATTATGATTTAACTAAATTGAATTTGGTACCAAATTATGTTGGTGACAGTAGCTTAAGGTTAAAGAATAATTAATTTATTCTACACTAATATTATAAAGAGGAAAACTTTGTTTGTTTGATTGTAATGAATAGGCTCAAAAACTACTCGACCGTTTTAAAAAATTCTTTCACTATTCGAAAGCTACATTATCCACGAGTAACATAGGCTATTTTTCATCCCGAAATTCCCACAGGAATAGACACAACGCGGGTAAAACCGCGGGGCGCTGCTAGTATTAGATATAGAAATCAGCTAGACTAACACAATGAAGGTAAAGAGTTTGACTTTTTGTTAGTTTGACCGCGCTTTTCACAGAAACTACCAATCCGATTTAGATGATTATTTTTGTAATGGATAGCCACGTGCAACTATTGGCTATTTTCATCCCGAAATTCCTACGAGGACGGACATAACGCGCGTAAAACCACAGGGTAAATATCAGTAGAAAACATTTCTTAAAGGTCATTAATAATATACTTACGTAATAGGTACGTTTTTATACCTAAGTTTGGGACCTAATTTACATTGTGGTTCTAACGCTCAAAGGTAATTCATTCAATAGTGTTCTTACGGCGTAGTGCGAAGGAAATTAACAAAAAGAGAAATCATTTTGAGTTTTTGCCGCGTCCAAATAAGCAAAGAAATCATACTTCTGCTTTATTATATTATCTTCTTCTTCATCGAGTGGATGGTCAGCCTGAACAACCCTGGTGTCAGAGTTATTGAGCCGCCAAAGGCTGACATGGCTCATGTAACGACTACTATCCGTAGAAAGTATTAGTACCCCGTGGGTTTACCCGCATTGTGCCCATTCCCACGGGAATTTCGGTATAAAATAGCCTATAAATTTTCTCTTGAATGTGGGTATTTAATTCAAAAAGAATGAAATCAAAAAAATATCTTCAGCACTATTTTATTTGTACAATAACAAGTTTTTGAAAACTCTTTCTGTAATCGATAGGCCACACTAATCATGTTTACTTTTTTACTAGTTTTAAAAAGATAATACATTATTTATAATCCTTGCGTGTTGTATATATAAGTGTTGTACGTGTTGTTACAATCAGAGAGCTAATTATAATCTAATTTCGTTTGTTATTTACAATAACGCGTTTTAATCTTAACTTGATTTTTAACCTCAGTCTATGGCATGGACATGTGTATCAACTATTGTATAGAACTAATTAAAATGGCAAACTAATTATATCAACATCATATTATTGTTATTTCTCTACGCACTGCAATTATAGCTTATCTATAGAGATTATCGTAACCGGATCGTATTTCAATAAATAAATAAACTCGGACAATTTGAAATTAATTACTTAAACTGAATTAGTTTCCTATTTTAGTTCCTATTTACTCAATTAGGACCGAACTAGATTTAGGTTTTGGTAGGTCGGTCCTATGTCTTTTCATCTATATCTAGATGACATAGGATAATTACCTCGTGTCTGTGGTCTGTACTAGCGAAACTCTGTCCTTTGAATTTGTCGAATCTCTGCTTGAAAAACTCACTTTAAGTTAACGTGATAGAGTTGAAACTACGTTAACGGATACACTTCGCTTCTATTTTACATTTTTATCTGACGCTTCGGACCCTTTACAGTAACCGTAAATAAATTAAGGCGTAGTGTATCCGTAAACGTAGTTTCAATTCAGAATGAGTAGTGTTCGCTTATACTTAAGAAATCAGGACGTTATGAGGATTTAATAAAAAAAGCGGCCAAGTGCGAGTCGGACTCGCCCATGAAGGGTTCCGTAGCAGCGAGTAACATAATAAAGAAGTTCTTGAAATAAATGTTTTTTTATTTACATTTGAGTTATTGAATGAATAATCAGTATTTTTTTGCGGTTTACGATTTATGTCGTAAAAAAAAAACTACTAACTAGACCTCGTTCAAACCAATTTTCGGTGTTAGATTACATTGTTATGTACATCATATATTTTTTTTAGTTTTATCATTCTCTTATTTTAGAAGTTACAGGGGGGGGGACACACATTTTACCACTTTGGAAGAGTCTCTCGCGCAAACTATTCAGTTTAGAAAAAAATGATATTAGAAACCTCAATACCATTTTTGAAGACCTACCCATAGATACCCCACACGTATGGGTTTGATGAAAAAAAAAATATTTTTTTTATTTCTATGTATGGGAGACCCCCCTAAAATTTTATTTTTTTTCTATTTTAGTGTGAAAATATTAATGCGGTTCACAGAATACATCTACACACTAAGTTTCAACAACATAGCTCTTATAGTTTCGGAGAAAAAAGGCTGTGACATACGGACAGACAGACGGACAGACGGACAGACGGACAGACGGACAGACAGACAGACATGACGAATCTATAAGGGTTCCGTTTTTGCCATTTGGCTACGGAACCCTAAAAAGGGGGTACTCACAGCTATAGCCAGAAGCAGTTCATCATCAGGCTGCACCTGGTTGGAGACGGGACTCCCAGTGGAGGCTTGCACCCTCACCAGCACAAAGACAAAGCACGCTAACACTACGCTGCTTTGCATTCTGTAAACAAAGACATATCGTCAATCTCTTATTTTAAATCTCAATCAATCTCTTATCAGATTACTCGCCTCGCGGTCTTACCCGCGTTGTGCCCGTTCCCGCGGGAATTTTGGGATAAAATGTATCCTATGTCTTATTCTGATGTATAACCTATATTACTGTTAAGTTTCATCCAAATCCGTTCAATAGTTATTGTATGAAAGATTAACAAACTTATATACATCCTCACAAACATTCGCAATATTAATTAGTAGGAGCTATTATTAAATAACATTTAGTACACGAGAAGTTCAAATGATTGGTTAGGAAAAGTAAATCAGTTATTTTTTATATGTAATGTATGAAAAGTTTCGTCAATTAGTTAAATGGCGATTTAATGACAAACCCGTTGGCACAGTGGCAGTGAGAGCGCTTACTGTGTCGGGGGTTGCGGGTTCGATTCCCGCCCGGAGTCAACAATATGTGCAGACATAGTTGTTGGCGACGACGTCTGGGTGTCAATTATATATTCTTATAAAGTATTTGTGTATGTATAAGTAATAGTATCAGTGAATTAGATTCCATAACACAAGCTTAGAGCTTACTTTGGGTCTAATTAACCGTGTGTGAATTTGTCCGGGTATATTTAAAGGTTATATTTTAATTTAATAATATATTTTATTATATTTGGTATAATTTGAGTGTGGAGGTCATGGTAACAGCTGTTCTTAGTTAATTGTATTAAGCCTTTTTTCTCCTAGGTTACAACTATGTCTATAGAGTAACAGGTTCAGTGGTCAATTCCCGATTCTCTTAAAATCACAAATTCCATTTAAATTAAGGGGTAGGTATATAAGTTTATACACTTTTGATGCAATGATGAAATGCAATTTTAGTCATCTTAAACAATTTTACTTTTCACCCCGCTCAAAAGCTCACACATTAAAATGAGTTGAAGCCGTTAAAACCATGCCACTTAAAAATAATCATTACATAACCAAACATATACTTAATTCCCAAAATAAGTGATAACATATAAAATCAAGTTTATCAGTAGGTCAGACACGTGTCCAAGATACGACTCTAGTACGTTACTTGAAGTCTAAAGTGCGAATGATAATTTCAATAATTCACATAAGGAGAACAAATTATTTTGTCTTCCTATTCGATATCGATCATTACTAGGCATCGTGCTTTAAGATTTATAGGTTAAACTTATTTATGTCAATAATGATAGTGTTAACTCATATTTTATAGTAAAGCGTTGCTTATTTTGATAGGCTTTCAGAGCCGGCGAGTTTGACAGAAAGGAAGTGTCACACAATTTGTCACTTGTCAATTTTTCGTACTTTATTGCTTGTTTTGCGTTTTTATGGGTAATCACAGTAAACTGACCTAGTGAATTGTATTCGTGAACATAAATCGATTAGTTTTTTGTTATAATTCGTTAATTGTCGGAAGAACTAGTTTAGGTAGTTAGTAGCTCATTAATTTCCTCATTACTTTTTATATTTATGTGAGGCGCGTTGACGAAATTACCATAGTTATGAGATCACTAGTTCAGCATTTTTTTGCCGCACGAAGGTGCCACGGTATTGTTTCAGCGACGGAGACGTTAACTACAGTATTTATTATTAAAAGAGCATAGAACAAGATCTTGTTCTTGTACTATAATTTTGATAGGCTCTAAACGAGTAATATTATGAGGTACTAGCAGCGCCCCGCGGTTTTACCCGCGTTGTGCCCGTTCCCGTGGGAATATCGGGAATTTTTATACATAAAAACCTTCCTCTTGAATCACTCTACCTATTACAAAAAACCGCATCAAAATCCGTTGCGTAATTTTAAAGATTTAAGCATACAGACAAACAAACAGACAAAAATAGCGACTTTGTTTTATACTATGTAGTGATCGTGGGTATCATAATTATTGTATTCCTATTTAAAAAATGTCGTCGTTCGACAGTACCAAGGCAGTATTGCCAGTGATTATAAGTTTTATAACCTGCTCTGCCACAAGAAGAAACTTTTTAGTATAGTCAGAAAATATAAAAAATAATTATAAAAGATACACTCTAGGTATTATTTTGTTAAAAAACTATAAAACAAAACCTATTAGCAATATATCGGCAACTAGTAATAAAAACAAAAACCTGTCGTTTGGGCAAAACCCGCCATTTATCTGCCAAATTGCTATTGTTAAAAATTGAAACAAGTTTCTTGTCATAAAAGTTGTAAAATAAGTTTTTATTATAATTGTTCAATTATTGTTAAAAGATATAATAAAAACAGATTCGATAGTTGTTTGTTATGGGTTCAATAACATTACAATCAATGTGATTTTACCCCGACTTTGAAACAGAGGTGTTGTGAGTTTGTGGTGTGTATGAGTCATTCATTAATTTCGAGTGGCCAACTCTGGTGTCGGAGTGAGTGGCCAACTCTGGTGTCGGAGTGAGTGGCCAACTCTGGTGTCGGAGTGAGTGGCCAACTCTGGTGTCGGAGTGAGTGGCCAACTCTGGTGTCGGAGTGAGTGGCCAACTCTGGTGTCGGAGTGAGTGGCCAACTCTGGTGTCGGAGTGAGTGGCCAACTCTGGTGTCGGAGTGAGTGGCCAACTCTGGTGTCGGAGTGAGTGGCCAACTCTGGTGTCGGAGTGAGTGGCCAACTCTGGTGTCGGAGTGAGTGGCCAACTCTGGTGTCGGAGTGAGTGGCCAACTCTGGTGTCGGAGTGAGTGGCCAACTCTGGTGTCGGAGTGAGTGGCCAACTCTAGTGTCGGAGTGAGGGGCCAACTCTGGTGTCGGAGTGAGTGGCCAACTCTAGTGTCGGAGTGAGTGGCCAACTCTAGTGTCGGAGTGAGGGGCCAACTCTGGTGTCGGAGTGAGTGGCCAACTCTAGTGTCGGAGTGAGTGGCCAACTCTAGTGTCGGAGTGAGGGGCCAACTCTGGTGTCGGAGTGAGTGGCCAACTCTAGTGTCGGAGTGAGGGGCCAACTCTGGTGTCGGAGTGAGTGGCCAACTCTAGTGTCGGAGTGAGGGGCCAACTCTGGTGTCGGAGTGAGTGGCCAACTCTAGTGTCGGAGTGAGTGGCCAACTCTGGTGTCGGAGTGAGTGGCCAACTCTGGTGTCGGAGTGAGTGGCCAACTCTAGTGTCGGAGTGAGGGGCCAACTCTGGTGTCGGAGTGAGTGGCCAACTCTAGTGTCGGAGTGAGGGGCCAACTCTGGTGTCGGAGTGAGTGGCCAACTCTAGTGTCGGAGTGAGGGGCCAACTCTGGTGTCGGAGTGAGTGGCCAACTCTAGTGTCGGAGTGAGGGGCCAACTCTGGTGTCGGAGTTTTTAGACCGCCTAAAAGCGTTCAATAGTCTAACGATTGCAATAACCGGGGATTAAATGTTTAATGGAAATATAAAAATATTGTACTTCCAAAAGCAAAATTAAATGAAAATCAGTTCAATAATTGCAAGGTACGAAGTGAGACACGCAAGCCTATCAAAACATACAAATAAATTAAATAGGAATGTCTGTTTGTAATATAAATAACCACTTTTACTATATGCATATGAATATATAAATACCAAAAATAGTATAACATTTTTTAATTTTTTTATCTGTTTGTTCCGGTTATTCTCTGAAATGGCTGGTCCGATTTTGACATGACTTTTACTGGCAGGTAGCTTATGAAATAAGGAGTAACAGAATAAGTCTACTTTTTTGTTTGACGCAGTTTTTTTATAATAGATAGAGTGATTCAAGAGGAAGGTTTATTGTTATTAAAAATCCGAAATAAAATCCGGAAATTTCCACGGGAACGGGCGTAACGCGGGTAAAACCGCGGGGCGCTGCTAGTTTAAAGTAAACTACAATTATCGCACTTCCTAAGGTTCGAGTACTTACTAATGAATGAAATTAGATGAAACTCAGTTCCGTGTTATGATAACACATTCGCCTTGTAAGAATGCGTAGTTTAAGTACCTTGTCGTATTAATTGTAAGCTGAAACCTTCAAAGGGTTTCCTTGTCATTTCTTCAGTTATCTACAACTTTGTCAAATAATTGTATCGTTTTTATGACATTTTTTGGTCATTAAGGAGGTATTTTAGGTATTTATATTAGGGGTTTTTGGTTGAATTAAGAATAGTGCGTTTCCACTTACGCAATATCAGAAATAAGTTGGAGTAGATGGAAAGTGTGTATAATTCAACGATGATTTAGTAAATGGTTTCAACAACCAAAGAAGATTCTCAATTTCATTGTATGGTTTTCAAAAATGTATGTTAGTTACCTGATATCTCCGTTGTTTATGAATCGATTTGGAATATTCTATCGGTATACGAATGCTCACAGATTAGTTCCCTTTTCAACCTTTTTATAAAAAGGTGTTCTAATAAAATGCTGGTTTGAAATTAGGTTTTCCGTGAAAAAGTTGTTTTCAATGCAAAGTATTAGCCTCTAATGTCACACTGCTGGGCAAAGGTCTTTCATCTCACTGAAGATATCAGTACAGTGAGGAGGATTGTTTCCAAGTACCTACATAATAATATTTACGTTTTATGTTTATAAAAAATGTTTTTATCTATTCTTAAGTAGTGTGACATTCAACAGCTGCACTGTGACATTCATGTGACATGAAAAAATGCAAATCTTTTCATTCATATAATGGCCGTTAAAAAATTAAAAGCAGAACATTATTATGTACAAAACGTGACGCGGAAATAATTATATATTTAAATTAGTTTTCAGACCGTTGATCTGTTTAAGTAAGGTTACAACTGAAACTAATCCAAGTGTCACATTCATACTAGGTTTTCAGATCCGGATAGTTTTTATTCGGTTTATAGTAGACTAGCAGCGCCCCGCGGTTTTACCCGCGTTACGCCCGTTCCCGTGGAAACTTCCGGATTTTTATACATAATAACAATAAACCTTCCTCTTGAATCACTCTACCTATTACAAAAAACCGCATCAAAATCCGTTGCGTAATTTTAAAGATTTAAGCATACAGACAAACATAGCGACTTTGTTTTATACTATGTAGTGACTAGCAATGCCCCGCGGTTATCCCAACGCGCCGAGGAGTTACCCACGTGGTACCGGTTCCTGTCGGAGTTTAGGGATGAAAAAGCATTTGACCTTACTCTTGAAAGAAACTATAAGTGTAAGAAATAAATTAAAACGGCGAGTTCAGATTAAATGATAGTTTTCCTGTTAGAGACAATTAAAGAACGACCTGAAAAACTCGTTTTAAAAACTTACTTCAACTTCTTTACACCGTGCTTACATCACTAGAAATAACTATAATATAGAAAATAAATAAAACAAGTACTCACATGACTAATAAATAGGTATCACACTAAACTTAATAAATAAAAATAAATAAGTTAAATTAATAAAAACTTAAACCTAAATATACTGTGTTCGCTTCAATGGCGCGACTGGCACTGCGCGGGCGCAGGGACCACAGTACACACTATAGTTAGTATACGGACGACCTCAGTACGAACGTTCAAGTTGTACCTACTCAATTATCAAGTTACACGTGATTAAGTTTTGATTAAATTTATAACTTAATTCAAGTTATCTTTTTTAAAATTGAATCTGGTTTATTGTTAAAAATAAACACATGCAATGTGAATAAAATGAAGGTGACATTTGTAAGAAAACCCATTATGTACACTGAACGCCAAAAGTAAGTAGCACACTTTTAAAATCGCAATTGCTAATAAACTACGGACGTTAGAGTTTTGAAATAAAAAGCAGTTTGTAGACAATTTCAATAGGTTTATTTTAAAGTATAGTTTTTATACCTTTAATTTATTATTCAATTAAACATGTTTCCTACTTTTCAAACATGACTCGAGTTTGAGATCACCAACCCGCATTAGGCAAGCGTGGTGATTACGCCTGAAACCTCCTCACTGTACTGATATCTTCAGTGAGACGAGAGGCCTTTGCCCTACAGTGGGACATTACAGGCAAATACTTTTTTAACTTTTTTTATTATTCAATAAAAATATATACGCACTGAAGGTATCACAGTGAGAAGACATAGGTGTAATCACCACGCTGGTCCGCTACAAGTTAGTATTTCAACCCCGAATCGTGCTTGAAAAGTGAATTGGGAACATGCTTCGCTTGACCTGAGAATTCAAGTATCAATTCGGCCAAGTGCGAGTCTGACCCACACGCGAAGGGTTCCGTACTTTAAAAAACGGCAAAAAATCACGTTTACTATGGGAGTCCCCCTTGAATATTTGTTTTATTTTCTTTTTAGTATTTGTTGTTATAGCGGCAATAGAAATACATCATCTGTAAAAATTTCAACTGTCCAGCTAGCACCGTCCTTGAGATACAGCCTGGTGACAGACGGCGGACGGATGGACAGCGAAGTCTCAGTAAGAGGGTCCCGTTTTTACGCTTTTGGCACGGAACCCTATTTAAAAAAAAATACCACATCAATATTAAAAATATTTCTTTTATGAAAGCAAACACCCAGAATTCTTATGTGAATAATTCATCCGTGAATATCAGTCGGATGAGGTAACTCCTGCGATATCCATCGATTTTCGTCATTGATACACACTTCAATATTAAATATTATTTGTGCAGGCAGCTCGTGGCGTTAGCGTTTGACTACGGCTTCAATAACCTAGCTGATATTTATAAAAATGATTTTTTTATTCAATCATAAGATAGAACATGTTTTTTTATAAACCCGTTGGACTAAGTCGAAGGCCTAAAAACGGTCTAAGACTCCGACACCAGGGTGGCCACTAATCTACAAAAACTTACTTTTTTACTTAAGGTCTCTGAGTGCGTTTAAGTGTCAGTAAAATTGATATAATTATTTAGGTGTCTACAGCAGGGTAGGTTAGTAAACCAGGGTGCAGGGCTGGCTGGCTGCCTAACATTTTTATTAACCAGGCTTGTGCTCACACGATGACACGCTATAAATAGGCAAGTAGCCATTACATTACAATAATATGCGAAGCTTTTCTGTTGAAATAAACTTAGTTATAAAGTAAGTTATTGGCCAACCCTAGCGTCGGACTTTTAAACCGCCTAAAGGCCTCCGACATGGCCTGACGATTGATACAACCGGGACCGACAAATTAACGTGCCCTCCGAAGCACGGTAGTGCTCAGATAGAAATGCTACTATCGGCTAATGTAGTTAGAAAAAAACAAAGTATGATTGAATATATTATTGCAATTCTGTTATATTACGAGTATAAGTAATCTTTACTCTACACTAATATTATAAAGAGGAAAACTTTGTTTGTTTGGTTGTAATGAATAGGCTCAAAAACTATTGGACCCTTTTTTAAAAATTCTTTCACCATTCGAAAGCTACATTATCCACGAGTAACATAGGCTATTTTTCATCCCGAAATTCCCACCGGAATGGACACAACGCGGGTAAAACCGCGGGGCGCTGCTAGTATATTTAAAGCGGGAGAGTTTGTTTTTGTTTGTTATAGCCAAATTCAAAAGGAAGATTAATCGCTATTTCTTCGATTCTTACCAAACATAGCTAAGAACACCACAAAGAAACTGGCTCAAATGAACAAAAACCGCATTGAAATCGGTTCCACCCTTTGAGAACTACAATACCACAGACACACACAGACACATTAAAACACCCCTCATCTGCGTCAAGGGTTAAAAATAGCACAATGCAACCGATCTTCAGCGATTCACTCAGAACATTACGTTACTTAATAATGCACTAACATGTGCAGTATCAACCCGGTTAAAACATTAAAAACAAATTAACTTAACAAACGGAAGGACCCCGCTGTAAATGTTTACAGAAAATTCCCGTAAGTCGGTAGAGTATTCTCAACAAATTGAAAAACAAAGTAGTTTCCTTGTGTAGTGTTGGGGAGAGAACTTATTAGTGAGAGGTAGCGATTTTAAGAGCATCAAGTCAGTCCCGGTTGTTTCAATCGTCAGACAATGTCGAAAGCTTATATGCGATCTAAAAACTCCCAACACCGGGTTGGTCACCAAGTTGAGTCCCACGTACCCCGGTTGTTTCCCCAAACAACCCGCATTGTACCCGTTCCTATGAGAATTTAGGGATAATTTGTATCATATAGGTTAATCCAGACTCTAATGTATCTTTGTGGTAAGTTTCATTTGGATACGGTCAGTAGTTTTTGCGTGAAAGAGAACAATACACAAAAAATATACGTTTTTATATTTCAGTGTATTGTTTGTGCATAGGGTGCGGTTAAATATTTTTAATTTTTTTCTTAGTTGGCTGGACTTTGGATTAAAAGTTGGACCTAAATGTGATGAGGTACTTAGCATAATTTAACCAGTGGTATTTAGTACTTAATCTCAGTAATTTTCAATTCGCATGGGTCGTTAGGATGAATTTTTTGAACCTATGTTTAGGGATACTAAAACATGGTCTTAAAGACTAAGTAGTTATGCGCGTATGAACGACTTTTTAATAATAACACAGTCACGTGTCCAAAAATCGCTCCGCTCCTCACCAAAGCACAGGTTTAATCAAATTGAAGTTCCGTAAGCACAGAGGCGCAGGTTCGCCAAACATGCGGAACCCATACCACAACATATAGTTAGACTCCTTAGCATTCCACTTACGAATCGCGTACTTTTACCACGCGAGAACCACTTAGGTACTATGTAATGCATTGTGGCAGTATTACAAGCTGAGGTTTTGTAAACTAGCTGTTTCTCGTGGTTTCCTTTGCCCCTTGATGTGCTTCTGTTGCGAGTTTTGGGATATAAAATTTACAGGTAAAATAATTACCTAAATTATTTACTAATCTGTTTTCGATAGTTTTTTTTAAACTTACTTACACGATTTGAACACATAGTTTAGAAAAGTAAGTTATTACTCGCTTTATTAACTAATCTGTTTTCTATGCCAATATTAATCAAAATCCGTTCAATAGTTTAGGCGTGGTGTGTACTTAAAAATAGTCAGTCAGTTACTTTCATATTTATGGTATGGAGATTATAGATACTAGGTTTTGCTAGTGTTCCTTAAGAATACAAACCATTTGCGATCAATCCGCACAGTCTCCCATTGCCTTTATTTTAATTAGCAAAAAGTCCATTAATCTGCTTTAGGTAGAAATTTTCATGATTGCATTATACTAAATGATGCAGTTCCGACGTTCAGTCTTGCAGTGACTACGAGTGGTGTAATCCGCTTGTATGTATTTTAATAGATACGTTGTATACTATAATACGATAAAATCTCATTTTATTTAGTATAATGAGTGCAAATCGTGTGAGTCTAAAAGTATACTATCATGTTCCTACAAGTTTTCAAATAAAAATCTTCTGTGAGAACCTACGCGTTGCCTAAACTGTATAGTCTGCAACAAACTCCACTGGTTTCGTTAAAGTTGTATCGTATTATATGTTTACGCTAAACTCTAATAGATGGCGTTGTTATTAAAATATATTGAAACTAAGAAAATAGCTTGAAATATAAAGAGAAAATGCTACAAATTGTTTTTTTTCTGTACTCTTTTTTAGCTTAACCATTTTTAAACTTCGTAAATCCATTAGTATCTTTTATCTTCGTTATAAATCTTATAACATGGCGTTTGATTTATAAATAGCTTATTATAATTAAATAGGTAACGGTATTCAATTGATGTAATTTTTCTTATCAGTTCTTTACAAAACTCTTCCCAAGAACCTGTACCAACTAAAAACTAAAAGTATCAAATGAAAAACTAATTTTACTGCTCCGCTAAAACACTTGGAAGAAGTCAAATAAATCTAGTGATGTAACAAAGAGAGGCTCAATATTCGGGACAAATACGGGATGGAATCAAAGTGACACGGCGGCCTAGCGAGTGCGTCCTGGCGGGACAATCAAACTTTACCTCGCTGGCTCAATTGACGGCATTTTCTGTACAATTTGACGTTTCCAGAGTTGGTTTGCACTAGGGTTGGGAATACCAGGTGATTTTTGGGAATTTTTGTGCTAATTAATCGAGGCATCCCTATTGAGACTTACTATTAGACTAATAAAAACGGTTTGTCTTAACTTGATGAATGATTGTAGCGCAAATGATAATCACGAATTTAAACTAAGTCAAAACTGGGCTTTAATGAAACAAACAACTTCAAAAAAGAACTTGAAAAAGACTTGAAATCCAACGAAATAAAAAAAAGGGAATTTTGTCTTTGATTTTTCATTGTAGAGTTCGTACAAGAAAAACATTATGTACTTTAAATACCGGCAAATACCTAAATTCAGTAAGTTAAATAAACAAAGCAGGCTATAAACGAATTTTTATTTTTAAAAACTTTAGAAACTGTACCTTGCCAGCCCTAATATAAAAGTGTAGTTGAAAACAGTTTGTCTGTTCAAATACTGATTGTTTTATAAGTTTCAATTTGAAACCGAGCGGGACTCGCTCGAGTGCGGCTACTATCTACATTTTTATAAGTTTTCTTTCGCTAACCAATAGGAGACAACTTTTTTATTTCAAATAGACACTTTTATTAAAACTTTTTATTCGATAACTTTGGAATTGAGCTGTTTAAGATGTAACCTGTGAATTAGCTTATTCGTAAACGCTCCATAAAACACTGTTAAAAAGTGTTTTGTCTCTTTCGCTCTTTGGAAATAGCGTATGTCGGAAAGGGACAAACCATTTGATAGCTAAAAAGGTCCTTAATTTATTTATTAAGTGCGAATAATCATAACATAAGGGCAAAAAATATTATAGTCTATGATATCTTCTACATATTTTACTTAATCAT
Organism: Cyclophora punctaria; assembly: GCA_951394245.1. Classification (NCBI taxonomy): domain Eukaryota; kingdom Metazoa; phylum Arthropoda; class Insecta; order Lepidoptera; family Geometridae; genus Cyclophora; species Cyclophora punctaria. The sequence goes on from OX596186.1 coordinate 8,724,370, forward strand.
AGTATTTTCTCCCCATACTTCTTAATCACATTAATTTAAAAAAAGAGTGTTATCAATAAATTATAATTCTCTTTCCCAATAGAAACATCTTCAGGGAAACTCTGAAACACTTTTCTTCAAATATGTACGAATTAGTTATGTAGTATTGAACCAGATGGCGCTACTAGTATTGTTTTGCATAAAACCATATAAATAGAACTATGTTTTTGAGCAATTTTGACTTATTTTAAAAAGTATTTTGAAATACAAATAGGCTTACATAATAGGAATGCAGTATAATAAGAGTTTGAGATCAGCAACCCGCATTAGGCAAGCGTGGTGATTACGCCTAATCCTCCTCACTGTACTGATAACTTCAGTGAGAGGAGAAGCCTTTGCCACGCAGTGGGACATTACAGGCTAATACTTACTTCAGATCGAACTTTAGCATGTACTACTATTACATACTTAGGTCATACTGAAAGTTTCTGGATTTAGATAAATGAGACCAGATATTATGTTCAAAGCAGTACACCCAGGTTTCGTCACCTGTCACGATGTTATAGACAGCTAAAGACTGTCCTCCATTAAAGTTTTTTATCATTTTGCGGCACCACTCTACACGCAGTAATTTCTGGTCTTCCGATAAATCATGCGGTATCCATCGAGTGCAAAGCTTCCGAACCTTCAGATGAAAATGCAAAATAGTTTGCACTTGGCTCATTCGAATGCCTAATATAGTACGAATTTGCTGACAAGTAATTTTTTTGTCAGTTTCAATTAGTTGTCGTACGGTATCAATATTAGATTCGGTAACCGCAGTCATCGGCCGACCTTCACGTACATCGTCATGGAGATGAACACGTCCTCGTCTAAATTCTCCAAACCACGAATACACAGAGCTACGACATGGGGCTTCATCACCAAACGCCAATTGAAGTCTCTGGCAACTCTCTTGTTGACTTATGCCACAGCGAAAATCGTAAAATATCATTGAGCGAAAATTTTCCCGAGTTAAATTCATTGTAGTAGCGGCACGCAATTTTCCAAGGGCGCCAGAATGAAAAAAACAAATGACAGTCTCGCGTTTTAAAAAGCGATATGCTCCCAGAGAGTTCTCTTTTTAAATTCCATAATAACTTTTTTATTTTTTTTATCGTAAGTGGCCAGTTCCAGAAACTTTCAGTATGCCCCACGTATACAAATACTTTATAAGAATATAATTGTCTTCAGACGTCGTCGCTAACAACTATATCTTCACATATTGTTGACTCTAGGCGGCAATCGAACCCGCAACCCCGGACACAGAAAACGCTGTCAATGAACTAAAAAAAAAGTTTATTTAAAAAAATAGGATATCTACAATTTTTAGTCTAATCCTGTAGTCATTAGGTAACCTTCAAAACCTGTGTTAAATTAAACTATGTTATTTCTTTACAATTACCAAAGGCCAAGCATCATAATTCTCAGCGTTAGGTCACAATAGAGTCCCGTTATGAGCTAAGCGCTGCGCTAGCTGCTAAGATATATTTTCATTCAGCACACCTGCATTACCTAGACTAGACCGATACGATGATGTACTAGGGAAGGGAAAGATGACTTGATATTCTGAATCTTGGAAACAATATCGATAGATCTGTAGATTATTTTGAAGATTTTTTAAAGTAATTTTTATGTAGTTAGTTTATATTGTTTAATAATTGCACTGCATCTACTGCTGGGCAAAACTACTGTGTTTCGGAAGGCTCGTTAAGCAGTCGGTCCCGATTGTTTCAATAGTGAGACCATGTTGGAGACCTTTAGGCGGTAAAAATAAACTAAAAATTCCGACACTAGGGATGGCCACTGACTTACTCAAAATGAACGAATGTGCAAAAACCTCTCATCTTACCGGAGATATCAGTACAGTGAGGAGGGCTTTAATCCTACTATCGATAAACTCACAAATATGACACATTTACTACCCCATCCCTATGCTAACTTCCAGTCAATATCCGTATTTACGAGCGTGCATCGTCGCCGATTAAGTAGCAGGTTCGTATTAATATCTATTATCCGGTGAGCACATCACTAGACTATTATCGGCAGCTTGGAATAATCGGGGTGCTAAATAGATTTGGGTGTAGTTTGGAATTGAGAGTGGGTAATGGTTTTAAACGTTTGTTGAGGATGAGGAATTATGAAAGTCTGACTGACTACTCAGAGTTGTATCTAATACTAGCCGCTTCACTTTAGGTAAAAGGGCCACCCCCGACAACGATGTCTGGGTGTCAGTTATATATTCATACTAGCTGACCCGCCCGGCAAACGTTGTTTTGCTATTTAAATCATTAAAAAAATTAGAGGTGGGCTACTCTTAACATTTAGAGGGATAAAAATAGATGTCCGATTCTCAAACCTACTCAATATGCACACAAAATATCTTGCGAATCAGTTAAGCCGTTTCGGAGGAGTTTAACTACAGACACCGCGACACGAGAATTGTATATATTAGATTAAGTATTTGTGTATTGATAATTATTGGTGTATGTTAGTTAGATTCTATAATACAAGTTTAGAACTTAGTTTGGGTTTAATTAACCTTGTGTGAATTTGTCTCGGTATGTATTTATTTATACTATACACTTTGTATATAAAAATAAACTACGTTTACGGATACTTTTATGTTAAATTTTTATTTGCCGTTTCGGCCCCTTTTAGAGGAACCGTGGTCACTCACATGAAACCAATACTATATCTATGTCAACATTAATTTCACAATTTTTCTATTTTAATTAGTTACCTTCATTCTAAACCAAAACATAGGTAAAATCAAAGGGTGTTCTATATTTTGTGGTCTAAGTAACTCAAAGCCAATTAGGTTAAGAACGCCAAGCCCCGCCAAGTTACTATGAAAACGTTACAAATGTGAGTAAAACTTGCGCAGTCGGGTAGGAGTGAGTGCACGCGTCTAGTTCATTAGTAGCATCAAACAAACCAGCAACAATAGTTTACCACTGGCTTAAGAGGGTTGTACAATGTAAGTTATGATAATAAAGTTCTGTTTTTTAAAGTTCATGACACTAAAAAATTTCGTTCTGTTAAAACAAAATTGAGGCATTATTTTGACACCAGGTGAATCCAAGTTAGATTTTATTTATACTAGCTAAAAACCGAGCTTTGCTTCGCGTATTTATAATATTTTATCTAAGAAACAAAATTGTTGATCTTTATGTTTTTTTGACATAATGATAACACATCTACATAATATGAATTTAAATTACCATGTTAAAGCACAAATCAAATAGCATACCTAATAGTTTTTCAGTTAAGTGTACCACAAAAGTTCTCAGATTGTGGGATAGTGTTAGGGCTTGCTTAGCTCCTCCTCATTATTTATCTGAACCTCAAATTGGCTACCATCCCCAGAAGTGTCCGAGCTCCTTAAAACTCGGGGGATGCATAATATATTAACATACGAAAAATGTGTCCAGTACTAAATTCAAGGGAATGAATTATCTGATGTACTAAGAATGTCCCTATAAGAAAAGTCAACAATATTGAAAAAAAAAAGTCAACAAATATTTCTTTTTACAAAATTTTCTAAAATGTTTTTTAATTAAACACACAATTGTAGTGAAAATCTTACAAATTTTTCAAAAATTATCTTTCAGTACAAAATTGAAGTGATCCAGTGTGCCACCCTCGCTACTCCACTGACGGGTCACGGCGTTCTTTGACGCGCTCAACACCGAATTAATGACAGACTTCACTCGACGACAAACAAAGGTTGTATACTTAGCTGACATCTGCTTGTTCCATTGTTTTTATTATCATTTTTATATGGATTTTATGCAAATTGGTAAGTTGGTATTTGGTCATTATTTGGTATGCTGTTTTGAAGTCATATACTTACTTAAAAGGCATCATGAAGTACATACTTACTATTTTATACATCAGTTATTATTTATATATTGGCCTCTGGTGATTCAATAACTCTTGACACCAGGATTGGTCAGGTTGACCAACCGCTCGATGAAAAGAAGATTTATATTTAAATCTTCTAATATATGTACATATAAAATTCTCGTGTCACAGTTTTCGTTGCCATACTCCTCCGAAACGGCTCGACCGATTCTCATGAAATTTTGTATACATATCGGGTAGGCCTGAGAATCGGCCAACATCTATTTTTCATCTCGAAATTCCCGCGGGAACGGGTACAACGCGGGTGAAACCGTGGGGCGCAGCTAGTACATATCTATATTTTCTTTCCACGCATGTACTCATAAAAGTCTAGTTATAGCAAAGGAGGTGTGGGGCCATGTCTATGAAGTGTGAGATATAGAGGCTCGCCTTTTAATATTTTTTTTAGTTAACAGCAAGTAAACACGCTCATGAGGGACGCCTGTGTCCAGCAGTGGACGTCCTACGGCTGACATGATGATGATGATGAAACACGCTCAAAGTAAAGACGCTTTAGAAAAGTAAAGTGATCCTGAGAATACAGCGTTTCTTTGCAATAACTATCTCTAATTAACTGTAATTACACTTCTCCAACTTATTATCTGAAACTCCCAAGACATAACCCATTCAATTTCCCAGTGAACTTACAAATCACCCCGAACCCATTAAATAACTTAAGGCAGCCTGTGACGTCATAATTCAACGGGATACAGCCTAAAGTTTCAAAATGAAATCTTTTGGTAATTTTATATCTATAACTTAATATTTGAGAATAATTGTAATTTGGGGACAGTTTTGTAGTATTGGAGGAGCGTTTGTGTCGGTTTAGTTACTTGCTTGGATCGCTAAGTACTTACTGGACTTGTACACTATTGAAATACTTTATTTTTAATTAGATAAAGGCGTTAAAAGGCATTGTATTAATTATAATGCATGGTATTGTATATTTTTGATGTAGAAAGAAATGGTTTTAAAAACTAAACCATCAAAATTAAGTTGAATGTGAACGAGGCATGAGAAAGTTATAAGTTATAGAGGAATCTTAATTACAATTCAGTTTTATTAATCCTTCCCTCTTTCTAATAATAGATATCGCAACTTTAATAATTGGGATATTTACGATTGTTTTAAAATATTACAACGAAGATGTAGTACTAAATTACGGACATCTATTGCAATATAAGTGAACTAATGTAGTTCGAAGTTATACTAACAGATGGCGTTAGCTGTTTTATTTCAGCGTTATTACAATAAAATAATACGGGAAATGGGCGATTTTGCCTTACAAAACGAGTGTTGGGTAGTATTTTTTTAACGTAAGATGGTATTTATAAAAATCGAAGGTTTCGACTTCCGGGAATGTGAGCGTCAGGCGCCGAATGAAAGGTGCCAAAATTAACACTGCTTGTATTAAAAAAGCGTAAATGAAAAGTTAGAAAAGGGCGACAATATTGTAGATTTTTCTTGTATTCATAAGAAAATATTTATTTATTTAATAGACACGTGGTACTCATACGTTTTATTTTTATATACATATTATATTTTGTTTATCCTCCTCAGTCCTCACTCAACAGTGGGTCACTTACTTAACTTTCGCTCACCTAAGTAGAGGGTACTTACGTGCCTCCCATTGCTACATTATTTTTAAACTTTAAGTAAAACTTGTTTTTTTTTTGTGGCAAGAAATTTAAATTTACTCATATTTATTTTACTTATATTTACAATAAGATATATACCATACAAAACAAACTGACGACAACTCAAGCACCTAATACTATTGCATGGCACCCCAGCCTCAATTCCCATCGCAGCCTTGTTTCACACTGTGTGTATTCAAATGTCTAGAACACCGCTATAAGCACTAGGTATAGCTCGATCTAGATAGTCCTATTCTGGCAGATTGTAAGGCACAAAAGCCTTCGCGGTCACACGCTACCGCTCTTAATTGCGTGTACTGTACTAACACAATTTGCGTTTACAACTGCCGACTTAACACTGGGGCTTAGGAGGATCTCTGTAGAGATGATACATTGATTAAGTCGTTTTAATATTCCGTGCAAAAAAGGGTGGTCAACGTTTGACGTATCACTATCTCTCTCTCTCTCTATCATTGTGTGTATATGTGTCAGCTGAATCGTAATTTTTAAACGGAATGATTGATTTTAATATAGTGTTTGCTGTCTCAGATCAACCTGACTATTATAGTCTAGATAGTGTTGTTAAACGGATTAGTTCAATGCAAGTAGGAGTCTAGCTTTATTTTGTCTAAATACAGTTTTCTAAACAGACTTAAACAGACTGTCTTATAAGTTATGAAACAACTTTTTGTATTTAGTGTAGTAGACTGTAGTCGTGAACTTTTCAACGAAGTTCGAGTACCTACTCGACGAACCTTAGTGGCCAACACTGGTGTCGGAGTTTTTAAGCCGCCTAAAGGCCTCTGACCTGGACCAGAACATGTCGGAGACCTTCAGGCAGTCTCCAACACCAGGCTCAGCTAATTTGCCATTTGCATGCCTAAGCTAGAACTATTTTATCTAAAATTTTATTTTTGTAAATGAATTTACAAAATATTTCTGCACCTGTTGCCCATTAGCAAAGTGATATCTATTTTGTGATAATATAATATAAACGACCATTAAGATTCTCTTAAGGGCAATGGCTGCTTACTTTTAGAGGTTATTTAGATCTTTTAGTTTTATTAAATACTTGAGACACCTGTTCGGTTTGAGAGGTGTGAAGTAGATGCCTTTAATTTTAATATTTAATTAGCATTTACTGTGGGATGAGAGGCCTTTGTTACTAACTATTAACTATTAGCCTGTAATCCTCCTTATCTCTTCTTTCTTAACTTTAAGCGAACACTACTCATCTTGAATAGAAACTGTATTGGCGGTAGCTGCGATATTTTTTTTTCTAACTTTTTTCTTGTATTGACGCTTAACACCTCAGTCTTCTGTGAGCACGGTTCCTGTAGGGGCCGAAACGTCAGATAAAAATGTAAAATAAAAGCGAAGTGTATCTGTAATCGTAGTTTCAACTCCTTATCTCATTCAAATATGCATATGACATTTTTTATTTGGATGTTATCGGGTGCCATTCCGCTCATCTGCCACGCGACTTATAAGACGATTTCTATTGTTTAAAATATGTGTAGTAGTTCAGGCATTATGGGCGCAAATATCAGAGTCAAAAGTGTGAAAAGTTTCAAAGAAAACGTCCTCAACACCCGTCTTTGGAACGACTAAATAAAACAGTTATTACGTATCATCTCTATATGATATCCCGATATTATGCACTGCAGTCTGTCCGCCATTGGCCGCGACCGCGCTCATCTGCAAACCGTACCGCGATTTGCGTCCCATTCCGAGCCTATGGAATTCTTGAACAGCTGGAGTGGGTGATTCTGCGTATAGCACTGTGATTGTACTGCGAATCGACATGTCTTAGAAGCTTTGTTTATACATATTATGTACGAGATAGGTTCACAGGTGCTCTTTACACTTCAAAGTGTAATATTAAGTGTAGTTAGGGTACAAAAAAAAAGTATTAGCCTGTAATGTCCCACTGTTGGGCAAAGGCCTCTCGTCTCACTGAAGATATCAGTACAGTGAGGAGGTTTCAGGCGTAATCACCACGCTTGCCTAATGTGGGTTGGTGATCTCAAACCCGAGCCATGTTTGAAAAGTAGGAAACATGTTTTCGCTCGACCTGGGAATTGAACCCGGGACCTCAGTCTTGGCAGGCGAGTGCACATACCACTAGACCACCGAGGCGTTACAATAAAATTATATTGATTTATTTTATAGCTAAACTAGTAGCGGCCCACGGTTTTATATTTGAGCCCGTTCGTATGGGAATTTCAGAATGAAAAATAGTATATAACTTTCTCGTTGAATGTAGCTATCTATAACACTAAGAATTATTCAAATTGGATCGGTAGTTCTTGAGATCAGCGCGTATGAAACATGTATATCTTAACCTGCGAATTGAATCCGGGACCTCAGTCTTGACAGGCCAATGCACATTGCACTTAAACCACCGAGGCCTCAGCAAGTCCTTTAAAAATGCACATTGCTTTAAGTTTAATATTAACGATTATATATTAAAACAACTTTTTCAGGTTGATTCGCTTATGCAAAGTTCTTAAGCGTTGGATTATAATTAAGGCCGCCGAAGGACCGCCCCTTCCGTTTACGCGCTGAGTGGTATTGGCGTACTTCATTAATTTGATAGATGACGCTATAACGGTAAAGCTGGTTATTCAGGAAAAAACAAAACATCGAACAAAGAGGAACTGAAGGACTGTATTATGTTTGTTGGTAAAATTATTCACTCCATATTTCAGTAAGTCAATGTAGTAGGAACTTTTAGGTTTTATTTTATTTTTCTTTATTGAATTACTAATATTATAAACACACAGTGACAGTGATATCTATACTTCTATACTAATATTATAAAGCTGAAGAGTTTGTTTTGTTTGTTTGTTTGTTTGTTTGTTTAAACGCGCTAATCTCAGAAACTACTGAACCGATTTGAATAATTCTTTCACTGTTAGATAGTCTATTTATCGAGGAAGGCTATAGGCTACATTTTATCCCAAAATTCCCACGGGAACGGGCACAACGCGGGTAAAACCGCGGGGCGCTGCTAGTATACTTATAAAGCTGCAGAGTTTGTTTGTTTGTTTCTTTGAACGCGTTAATCTCAAGAACTACTGGTCAGATTTGAAAAAATATTTTGGTAATGGATAGCCACATTCAACGGGAAGGTTATAGGCTACTTTTCATCCTGTAATTTCCACGGAATATGAAATGCATAGCAAATCTTTATATTTGTTACTAGCAGCACCCCGCGGTTTTATCCACGTTATATACATTCCCGTGAGAATTACAGGATAAAATGTATTCCATGTGTTATTCTGATGTATAACCTATATTACTGTAAAGTTTCACCCAAATCTGTGGAGTAGTTTTTTCGTGACAGAGTAACAACATACATACATACTAACATACTAACTTTCGCATTTATAATATTAGGAGGATGTCTTCATCAATTGGTCACATAAAAGTAATGTCGTCACATTCACCTTTAACACCCCAATACTGGGTAAAGGGTCATCTCACCGAAGATATCAGTACAGTGAGGAGGATTAGGCGTAATCACCACTCTTGCCTAATGCGGGTTGGTCATGTAACTTTTTTTAAGTAAGTACTATTTTAAGGCGAGCTTGTTGTCCAACAAGTCCGGCATTGAGTAAAGTCTTAAATATTTAAAACAAATAAAACAGTAAACAGGAAATGTTGGCGTAATTTTCTTTACAAATTAAGCCAATTTTCATTCGTTTTATTTGAACTAAACTCAAGAGTAGATAAGCTAAAGCTTGATTTGCTTATTTTATTAACTTTTAACTTTTATCGTTAACTAGCAACCTCCTCTTGCAGTTTTAATCAAGTTTTCCTAAAGGGAATCGGGATAAAAATTACTGTGTCTATTTCAAAACTATATCGTAATAAATGTTTCTTTGAAATTTAATGGTTTCAAAGGTTACTCCCGTTAAACGTTAACGTATTGCCAAATACCTATTAAATGATTAATCCTTCTCACTGTGTTCCAATCTTCATTAAAATTAGAGGCCTTTGACCTGTAGTGTTACATTACTTTTTTATTCATTTTATATAATAAAGGTTCGAGTATAATTTTGAAGTTCAGGGGCTCATGGGCCAAACTGTCAAATGAGCTTACAAACTTTTGAGTTATTAACATAAAAACAATGTTTTCTTTTGATTCATTAGGCGGTATGAAAGTTTCAAGGTTTCAAGGCTGTCCTATCTTTTTCAGTCTTTTTGAAAAATAAGGCAAAATTATGCGTTAATAATGTGACATGAAATATCTAAGATTCCCAAATGTAATATCTAAAAAAACTGAAAACGAAAATGTAGGCTCAAGGTCTACACTTTTTATGACTTCAATCTAGGCTCATACGTAATACCTACAAAATACCTGTACCAATAGTCTCAGCTTCAGGCTTCTGATTAGACGTAGATTTTTATAAGATCAAACATTTTTTTATAAGTAAATACAAGCAAAGTAATAGCCTAAAGAAAAAATCTCACTGTGACTATAGTGAGGTGGATTACGCGTAGTCATCGCTTTCATAGGCTGGAAGGGAATTTAATTTGTAGCAGCTTCACAGTTCAAGTTAACTGTAAGTCTAATGAGAACGAAGGCTCATGAAGATGTTAAAAATTTTATAGATTGTATAGACTCTTGTATAAACCTCAGTCTTCAGTGACCACGGTTCCTGTAAAGAGGCCGAAACGTCTACAAAAATGAAAATAAAAGCGAAATATATTCGTAAACGTAGTTCCAATTTAAAAAGATGTCAAAAGTAGAGAAGGCCTTTATATGAAAATGTCATTGTTTAATTAAGTGAAACCCTTGATATTATAGAATTTTTCAAGATATAAGCTGCGCCCCGCGGTTGCACCCGTGTTGAGTCCGTTCCCGTGGGAATCGCGGTAATTAAATTGTCGAAAACCTTTCTCTTGAATAAACCTATCCAATAAAATATAGACAGTTGCTGAGATTAGCCCGTTAAAACAAACAAACAAAGCTTTATTATATATCTAAACTAAGTTAATTTGAAGAGTTTAATTTGTGTTGGAGTGCGCTGATCTCAGAAACGACCAATCCAATTTCTATAATTATTTTTGTAATCGATAACCACATTTAAGGGAAAGTTAACATGCTATTTTTATCTACAAATTCCCATAGGAAAGGGCACAACGTGGCTAAAATTATGGGGCGCTGTTACTTAGTATAGATATCAGATAAAATAAAGATATACTCGTAGACAGACGGGTGGCCAAAAACAATAAATCTAAGAAATTTTCAAAAACTACCAAACAAGTCAGCGAGTTGTGAGAAAAATTGAAATAAAATCACATTCTTATTGGAAATAGAATGGTTTTCGTTGACGCGATGTTCACAAATGGAAAGGCTCTACTTACCCTGGCCTTTAAACAATGTGATAGACTACCAGCGTTGTTTGAGCTCTGTAGCCGTTACGAAATAAAGAGACATCACTCAATAAATGATAACACAGTTTTGATAGAATTACGTTCGAGATAGTTTTGGGCTTCAAATAGACGAGTTATCAATTTATTTACTGAAATAGTAAGAGATAGATCACAAGTTTCTTACGGGTGTCTCAATGAACAATGGCTGATCAAGTTGTGTTTGAGACGTGTAATAAAATTATGATGGTTCCAATAATGGATATATATTCAAGGAATCAAAAGGAAGAAATACTATATAACATAAATAAATGAATATACCCGGGTGAAATTCTTAATAGACTTAAAATTAACTAGACTCAAACTAAGCTCTAAGCTTTTAATATGTAATCTAACTGATTGATACTACTACATGCATATTATACATACACAAATACTTTATAAGAATATATAATTGACACCCAGACGTAGTCGCCAACAACTACGTCTTCACATGACATACTGTTGACTCCGGGTGGGAATCGAACCCGCAACCCCCGACACAGCAAGCGCTCTTACTGCCACTGTGCCATGGGCTTGTCGCTATAAAGTAAAGAGCTTATTAATAGAGTAAGTATGATTCCGTGCTTCGGAGGGCACGTTAAGCCGTCGGTCCCGGTTACTGTCTACGGATAGTAGTCGTTACTTGAGCCATGTCAGAGGCCTTTGGCGGCTCAATAACTCTGACACCAGGATTGGTCAGGTTGACCATCCACTCGATGAAGAAGAAGAAGAATAGAGTAAGAGAGTTAGAGAGACTCTATATACCTTTACTCTGCCAATGTACACTATTTTTCATTGATAAATAATTAGTAGATTTTTATAAGGGCATATAATTGAATTATGCTTTAGAAGTTTATGTCAAAAAAATCGTCATCGCCGCCGCTACGCCGTGGCATCCCTGTAATTCTACTGGAACTACTAAATATTAAAACTCGAATGCCCTAACTAACCGCAAGACCTTACTTCTTTCTCAATTGCACACTGAAAAACAGTCCACAATGCAAAAGAAAACTAAATTAGTCGCCACAAAGACTCTCTTGAACTTCAAAGCTAGTTCTTAAGTTCTAGGAATCTAGATATCCTAGAGATACTTTCTTGACCCCTCTTTGTATGAAGGTAACATACAAAGAGGGCTCAACAATGTATTGTTGTTATATTTGTTTAACTAACCGAAATCTTGCGTTTGTAAGAATATTATTAATATGTTTTGTATATCAAATTACCCTGAAAGATATATATATCTACTAGCGGAACCTCGATGTTTTGTCTACGTTGTACCCTTTCCCGAGGGAATTTCGGAAAAAAGCGTATGCTGTCCTATTTTGATGTATAATCAATATTATTGTGAAGTTTTATTCAAATCCGTTCAGTAGTTTTTGCGTGAAAAAGCAACAAACAGATCCTTACAAACTTTTACATATCATATGAGTTACTGTTACTGTTAGCCCGTAATGTCCCACTGCTGTATAATACAAATGCTGTAATGTATAATGTATAATGTATAATGTATAATGTATAATGTATAATGTATAATGTATAATGTATAATGTATAATGTATAATGTATAATGTATAATGTATAATGTATAATGTATAATGTATAATGTATAATGTATAATGTATAATGTATAATGTATAATGTATAATGTATAATGTATAATGTATAATGTATAATGTATAATGTATAATGTATAATGTATAATGTATAATGTATAATGTATAATGTATAATGTATAATGTATAATGTATAATGTATAATGTATAATGTATAATGTATAATGTATAATGTATAATGTATAATGTATAATGTATAATGTATAATGTATAATGTATAATGTATAATGTATAATGTATAATGTATAATGTATAATGTATAATGTATAATGCTGTATCATATGAGTAGGGTACTAATATAAGTAATAATTCTGAAGAGTTTGTTTTTATTCGATTGATCACCTTAACCTCTGAGATTACTGGTTGGACTCGAATAATTCTTTTTGTGTTGTGTAGGCACATTAAAATCGAAAGTTAACGGCTATAGTTGATCCAGAAATTTTAAAAGGCTGTTCTTTATTCGCAAACGGGTTCAACGCAGGTAAAACAGCGTGGCGCTACTAATAATACGAGTACATTGATATTTACCTTCCGAAATCAATCGGTCCAGTATGGTCCCTTCCACTTTAAGGGACTCTATTTTAACCAATCAAGGGTACCAACATGAAGAAGGTTGCTTGTAATTGGTCAAAATCAAAAAGCAAATTGCTTCAGTAATTTGGTCTTTTACGGAAAAACATATCAAACGAACGTCTGAACAACAACTGTAAAAAAGAAATTGTCGACAACAATTACATATAAATAAATACTAACCAAAAGCCTACTAAACATTAAAAACTAATCTATGTACTCAAAATGAATGAATGAATGAGTTACTATAATTTAACCTCTAAAAGTAAGTTCGTGTTAGTGGCCGACCATGCTTTCAGAGTTTTTAGACCGCCTATATCTCCATCTCACTCTAACGATAGAAACAACCAGGGCTGTCAATTCTTCTTAATTTACCCTTAAAGAGACGTTTATATGCAAGCACTTAACCCGTATTAAAACTCAAATTTAAAGCCACCCTCTATGTGATGTCACCCATATTTCGGCTCTTTCGACTCAAAGCGACACAGCGAGTATCAAAAATGAATTAATCATCCTTTGACACGTGCGGTATCATCCGCAGATGGGGTTTGAGGGGTATTTATTTTACTAACAATCAACCCTTATTTTGGCTTCGGATTGTGTAGGATTTCCATAGAAAAATTGGCTAAAAAATGCCGTATGTGAAAATGAATACTTGGCAAAAATGTACGAGTATGCTCGGTTATTTTTGATATCGGATTGACCATGGTAAGTTTTGAAGATCATACATGCATACGTGTTACAAAATCATAATCGAAGTACTTACTAACTTAAACTTGGCTTAACATGCCTATTCACCAGAGCTATCAACGTAGTATACGTTGCTATGCTATGGAACGTATTGATGCAAATCGTAGCATACTATAGTTGCATAGTAAAACACTCTTACTTCTCAATTCATCTTTATTTTGCCACTTGGTATTAGTTCTTCTCACTTACTGATATTTTCAGTGAACTTAGAGGTCCTTGCCCAGCAGGGGAACATTGCAAGCTGAAAGCTTTTAATAATTGATTTATTTACAATACTAAGTAAGCTTCAAATAACACACACCAGGTTCATCTTAAACTTAATACTAAACTTACATCTCTTTACTCCAAAGAGTCTAACTGCCCCACTCAGAGACGTCCATTATATCAACAATTAACTAATTAACGTAATTTTTCATACAATACATGTCAAAATCACTCCTTAAATCTTTACTACGGAGGCATTTGACGTCTCTGAGTACGAGCGCAAGTGTAACTTAGAAAAACTTCGTACCATAAATAAACCAAACAATTTTCTTCCAATTTTACTCTCTGCTAAGTTAAAGTTTAGGCGCAATATTTTATTCGCAAGTGCCTTCTCTAACAAGACATATTAATGCCGCAATTTATCGCTTAACTTCGGATAGTTCGTAACTTGATGCACCTTAAGCTTGCACCTATAGTCAGAGGAACTTGCGACTTTTATTAAACTACAGTTGACTAGCTTTTGTTAACGACTTTGTAGAGAATAATATTGACGTTTATATGCTACATTTAATGATTGGTGTATGTCAAACGTAGCGACGCATAGGTATATGTAGTGAGTAGACACCTTTAATGTGTATCAATTATATATTACTAGCAGCGCCCCGCGGTTTTACCTGTGTTGTGCCCGTTCCCGTGGGAATTTCGGGAATTTTTTTACATAAAAACCTTCCTCTTGAATCACTCTACCTATTACAAAAAACCTTAAAGATTTTAAAGATTTAAGCATACAGACACACAAACAGACAAAAATAGCGACTTTGTTTTATACTATGTAGTGATATTCGTATGGTTGAATTGCGAAACCTCCTCCTTTTGTAAGTCGGTTAAAAATACTTTATCATTATATAAGGAAAGTCTTTCCCAAAAAAAAAGTTCGTGTAGGTTAGTGGTCAACCCTGGTGTCGGTGTTATTAGACCGCCAATAGGTTTCCGACAAGATCTAACGATTGAAAAAACCGGAACCGACAGTTTTACGTACCCCCCCCCCCCCCCCCAGCACGGTAGCGCTCTGATAGAAATATCACTATCGACCACCCGAGCTGCACGTTGCTTAACAATTGCAATGAGCTTACATAGCTTTGTCAAACTACGCCACGAGTGCTGCAGGCTGCAGTCTACTCACTGTATAGGGTGAGCTATGTTTCTTTTCCGATCTATTCCTATGTTTTATTTCTCTTCTACATACCTCCCTTAATCATCGAAGTTGTCTTGGGAACAGGATCATTAAGCATACAAATCACAGTTTTTTATAAAGTCAAAATCAAACTTTGAAGGTAGTGTTTTGTCCTCGAAATCCAATTAGAACTTACTTACACTTAAATTATACATTTCCAAGTGGAACAACGATGATAATGCAAATAAAATATTTATAGAATCTAAGTTTTGTTGGAACTACTCAGTCAAGTTACTCTACATAATTATAGTTCTTTAGTCAGTAAATTACATACAAAAAAATCTATTCTAACATGTATGTATGTATTAGCCTGTAATGTCCCACTTGTTGGGCAAAGGCCTCTCGTCTCACTGAAGATATCAGTACAGTGAGGAGGTTTCAGACGTAATCACCACGCTTGCCTAATGCGGGTTGGTGATCTCAAACCCGAGCCATGTTTGAAAAGTAGGAAACATGTTTTCGCTCGACCTGGGAATTGAACCCAGGACCTCAGTCTTGGCAGGCGAGTTCACATACCACTAGACCACCGAGGCGTTACTATTAAGGGTTTACTATTCTATCTAACATAGTAAACCTTAAAAGTTTTGTTTTGTTTGTCGCATTTCATCCCACTGACAATTCAAATCGAATAATATTTTTGGAAGAGATTGCCACATTCAATGGGAAGGTTATGAATGGTACCTTCATCTATTTCTCATCTAAAATTCCTACGGGAACAGGCACCCACAAATTGGGTAAAACCGCGTGGCGGTATTAGCGTTGAAATAAAAGCATATTAATGTAACCAATATATTTACTTTAATTAAAGTTGCCAATACTTATTAATCTCGATGTACTGCTTTTAAGTTAATGAAATGTATTGATTTTATATTATACGTATAACTGAATTTTATATGTATATTTTAAAACCACACGAATATCACTTTTAGGGGTAAACTTTTAAAAGCTCATAGCGTCGTTAACTTTTATAGAGCTTAAATCAAAGCAAGTGAACTTAACAGTTAGTGGTACAATAAAATGATATATTGGGTTGAGTGCAATGTGATTAAGCTCATTTATCTATCTACTAGCAGCACCCCGCGGTTCTATCTACTTTTGTGCCTTTTCCCTCGGGAATTTCAGGATGAAATATAGCCTATAACCTTTCCATTGAATGTGGCTATCCATTACAAAATAATTATTCAAATCGGATTGGTAGTTTCTGAGATTAGCGCGTTCAAACAAACAAAATAAAACTCTTCAGCTTTATTATACTCGTATAAAATTAGTATCAATATAATATATTAAAAAAACCCATTTGTTGTTTGTTTATATTTATTGTCAAAATTCGAGAATGGCTGGACTGATTTGGCTAATTATGATCTTGAAATATTTGTGGAAGTTCAGAGATGGTTTAAAATGTATGAAAATACACAAACAACTTGTAATAGGGCGGTACAAAGTTTGGCGGTTCAGCTAGGTTATAAATAAGTACATAAAATTATGTATGACTAACGTAGATTAAAGATTATTATGTTTTATATGAATGGTACCTTCTTCTTCTTCATCGAGTGGATGGTCAATCTGACCAATCCTGGTGTCAGAGTTATAGAGCCGCCAAAGGCCTCTGACATGGCTCTGTAACGACTACTATCCGTAGAAAGTAACCGGGACCGACGGCTTAACGTGCCCTCCGAAGCACGGAATCATCTTACTTTTCGGGCAATAAGATATGGTACCTATAAATTATTTATGTTGGTACTACAAATGTTTAGTACATGATTATTGTTTTTAAATAGTGTTTTTACGAGAAAATGTGTTTTACTACTTTATTAATAACCTCAATTAAATATCTACTTAAGTTCATCTTATTAACATTAGGAAACACAAACAAAACCGACTTCGTAAAAAGTGTTAAAGTAAAAGTTTAGTTCCAAGAAATTTTCACTAGATGTCACTGTACGGAGTTAGAACACGCAAACGTTATTTTCTGAGCAAATGCCTAGTCGAACGCCGTGATACTCCGACCGCTATAAACAGACATACATACATACAATTGATATTTTTTGGTTAGGCAGCTTTTGGCTTCTGTGCTGAAAGATTTGCCTTAGGACACGTTAGATATATATGTGTGGTGAGTAATTAGAGCTTTTGTTCATTCCCTTAGTATATTATTATGTTTTGAAAATGATGCTTTATAGTGATGTAAGTAAAATATTAACCTAAAATAAAAGGAACCGAGTTGTGTAGTAATTTTAAGATTCGGTAACTTTCATAAACAATGTTTATGAGAAGCTTATAGTAAGGTACAATAATCCAGAAGTTTTTTTAAATTAACCATCCTATCCTATCCTACTTTATAATATAATTATACAATATATATTTAATTTAATATTATAAATGCAAACATTTGTGAGGAAGGATGTATGTTTGTTGCTCTTTCACGCAAAAACTACGGAACGGCTTTGGATGAAACTTTACAGTAATATAGGTTATACATCAGAATAACATATGGGATACATTTTATCCCGCAATTCCTGCGGGAACGGGTGCAACGCGGGTAACACCGCGGGGCGCAGCTAGTTTATATATAAGTATGTACCTCAAACATTATGATATTAAAGAATGATCTACTCTTACAATAAACTAAGTTAACAACATGTAAGCCATTTATTTCAGGCGGTAACTGCAAACCAGCGCTGTGCAGGTTGTGTCCCGTACAGCAACAGCTGAGTTACAGCCTTTTGTCAAATTCTGTATGTTTTTAATTTCCTTTTAGTTATTTTTTTATGACAATAAATTTATTTTTATTTTATTTATTTATTTAAGAATAATAAAAAAAGTATTTGAATAACCTTGCGATTGATATATCGGTTTTGTTTAATGTAATAAATGATAGCACAGTAATAATATCAAAATTAATTAATTAATATTGCTGAGTGTGATCCAAACAAACAGATAGATAGATAACAATTGATAAGCTAATCAATGCACAAGGGCCACTATTCTGAACGAAACTCGAACATATTTCAATTGCCGAATGTTCGAATTCTTTCCGTTCGAATTTTTAAGTGCAACTTACAAATGGTATTGTAGATAGTGGATGTTAAGCAACGTTTAATCAGATTTCTTTTTGGATGGGTGAGCAGTAGAAGCAAAAATTGTTTCTATTTCTATATTGTTAAAAAACTTTTATCAGTACTTAGATTATTTTGGTGCTTGAATATTTTTCTTTTCATGTATACTTACATAATATTTGGTTGTTTTATTTGTCAAACTAAGTGGACCCAAAGGTGAGTTTAAAATGGTAACTTTGTAGTTAATAAGTAATTAATTCACGTTTTAAATTAAAACGGTATTGACGTATTCACTTTTATGTTCCATTCATTACATTTATAGATATATTATACGAAAAGTCAGATAAAATGTTAATTAAACTGGAATACAGACGGAAATTCAATACGAAATGGCCAGTCTTCGGTCGAACCTTAGGTTCAATATTTCTTTTCAAACTAAAAGCATTCACTCGGATAATAAAATAAATTGTACAATATTTTCAAATGACATAACGTTAACACTCAAACTTTTAATATTAACATAACATACTACGGAGATCATAATAGAATCGTTACATAAGTAGAAAAAAGTCTAAATAATTGTAAATTTGAGAATAATTCTCTTTGTTTCAATGTGGTGTGGAAAGTAAATTGTATTCAGTGTCCGGTCTATTATTTCGCGATGTGTCCGCTTTTGTTCCTTTTGGTTCTTCTGTTAGGTCCCGCTCTGGCTCGGCACAGTGCTTACAATGGGTATGTCAACATATAACTAGTACTTGGAGTTAGGGCTAGCTAGAGTTTAGTGCTCAATAGGAGTAGGAGTTGGGTAGACAAGACGCAGAATGCAATCAATGCTGCGTTATATCACAGTGGCGGGAAAAAGTTGTTTGTCCAATGGTGGAATACGGAGTGTCAGTAAATATACTACGTTAATAAATAAGAGGTGTAGGTGTAGGTCGGTTTAGGTTCGCTGAAGACTACTCCCAAGACTTAAGTGTTCTGAAATCCGATTTGATTAATTATTTGTGTATTAGATAGCCACATTTAACGGGACGGTTACAGGTTATTTGTTATCCCGAAATCCCTACGGGAACGGACTCAACGCTGGCACAAATGGACGCTTCTAGTATAAAATGAAAAGCGTTAAGTATAAAGGTAGTTTAACTCTAACATTTCCAGACACGGCCTCTACGAGATAACTGTCCGTAATGTGGAAGAGATGAAGATAGTGACTATGATCGCGAACCGGTACAAAGTGGACACGTGGGCCAACGCCATCCCGGGGAAACCGGGCTACTCCCTGGTGACGAAGGACAATAAATATTCGTTTGAAAACGAGCTGAAAGGTTACAAGATACAGTTTAAGTTGGAGTCTAATGATGTTAACGAGTAAGTAATATCAGTAAGTAAGTAAGTTGAATGACCAACCCTGTTGTCCGAGTTTTTAGACCGCCTAAAGGCCTCTGACTTAGTCTATCGTCTATCGATCGAAAACACCGAAACCGTTTTACGTGCCCTCCGAAGCACGGTAGCGCTCAGATAGAAATGCTACTATCGGTCACCTATCTAAGTACGCATCGAGCTGAACATTGATTAATAATCGCAATGAGCTAACTTTGTTAAGGGTCCATTAGTTAAGTGTCGATTTAATGGACGTTTCTGTTAGCGCAGCAGTTAAAGTATTACATTTTCTTTAAAGTGGTATAAGATGAAGAATTTATCCATCTGTCTAAAAATCTAAAGGGTTATTCTATCTGCATTAATTCCGTGCTATATTTTTGTTTCTAATTAGAATGCTAAATTATTTAGTTAATCTGAACTTATATATTTTTCCTATTTATGCTAATTAAAATCCTAATTTCCTAAGCGAAATTAGTTACTGAAACATTAAGGATGACTAAATTTTATTGTTTATTAATGTTTCTCAGGCTCATTGACGAGGAGTACAGGATGATGTCAAAGGTGACCAGGAGACCTTACAACTTGTCCAATTCCCAACCTCTGCCGCTGGACCTAGTTTATACTTACGAAGAGGTAATTCAAATATAGGTTTCATAAAAAAAATAAAAAACCGGCCAAACCGGCGGTGCGAGTCGTATTCGCGCACGGAGGGTTTCGTACTTTAAAAAACGGCAAAAAAATCACCTTTGTTGTATGGGAGCCCCCTTTGAATATTTGTTTTATTTAATTTATATTTGTTGTCATAGCGGCAATAGAAATACATCATCTGTGAAAATTTCAACTGTCTAGCTATCACCGTTTTTGAGATACAGCCTGGTGACAGACAGACGGACGGACAGACGGACGGACGGACGGACAGTAAAATCTCAGTAATAGGGTCCCGTTTTTACCCTTTGGGTACGGAACCCTAAAAAATACATTTATTGCTTTTTAAAAACTCAAAATTACATAGCTAAGAATCTTATAAAACTAAAAATTAAAAATTAATTGGAGAAGGCTCGGCGTGTGCTGGTCAGAGTATGCTACTCCGGGCAGCGCTGGTTTTCAGCCACCCCCTTTTTAGTGGGTCCGCAACATGGTAGCCACGTAAAAATAAGTAGGTATTAATATTATCACAATAGCAAAGACAGTAAATGACTATCGCTCGTATGTAGAGACGTCAAATGCTTCCTTAGTAGAGACTCAATGCGTGATTTTGTAATGTGTAAAAATTAGGGCATTTAGTTAACTGGCGATTTAATAATGCTTGGATATCTAGGTCTGCCTTGCATTTTGTTACCAACTTCAAAATAGTACTAGTCTTGTCTTAGCATAGTGTTGAAATTGGTGGTTCTGGCAACTCTACTTCTAATCCCTCAATCAATATTGGTCCCATTCTATTAACCTGTGGCACAGAGACTGCAAGAAAAAGTAGTGATTTTTTGAAAAAGGATCTCTTATCTCGGTATATTATACGATTATATTTTTGAAAAAAAAGTCATCAGTCTGTCATCGTCGCCTTTACCGTCTCTCCAAAGTAATCGTAAAGACTGGCCGTTCCCTGTAGAAGCTCCTCAAAATCCTCATGATATATCCACTCCATCACTCAGGTAGACAAGTACATCGAGGATGTGGCGGCTGCGTACCCTAAAACCGTGACGCTGGTGAACGCAGGCAAGAGCTTCGAAGGACGACCCATCAAGTACTTGAAGATTTCCTCCACCAAGTTTCTGGTATGAAGTAAGTCAGTTCGAGTGGGTTAGTGGCCTCTGGTGTCGGAGTTTTTAGACCACCTTAAGGCTACCGACATGGTCTTACGGACCGATACCGACAATTTAACGTGTCCTCCGAAGCACGGTAGCGCTCAGACAGACATTCCACTATCGACCACCTATCCATCTAGCCAAGCCGAGATGCACGATTGATGAAGATTCCTTTCTTTCTTCTTATCATCTCAGATTTGGACTGATTTACTAATGATATCGAAATATTAGTGGAGGTTAACTTACATGGCGTGATCTACATCAGGAGGTGGTTCAATCCAGCTCATATGTTTCAGGACCCCGCCAAACCAATAGTCTTCATCGAATCCCTCCTCCACTGTCGCGAGTGGATCACTCAGGCGGTGACTCTCTACGCGATCCAGAAGTTGGTTATCGACGTGACGGAGCCCGACCTGCTGCATTCTATTGACTGGATCATACTGCCGGTGGCCAACCCTGATGGATTCGTGCATACGCATAGAGAAGTAAGAGAGGCTATGCTAACGGTTTATTTAACTTGGTTAATCTGGGTGAAATCATATGTGTCAGTAGAATCCGAGGTGAATAACTTCCTCTTACCTCTTAAGAGTCTATTTTATTCACCCAGGTAAGAATAGGTAAGAATTGAACTTTTCCAGTTCCGAACCAATTCTGTTCTGACATTAAAGGTTCACATAACAAATCCCGCCCACCGGCTTTTGGTGCCGTTAAGTTAGGTTAGGTTACCAGCAAAACGCATAACAAGCCAGCGAGTCGGCGGATTTGGTGTTTAAGAGGCCTTTTAATTACATGAAGGCTCCTAAAACCTAGTCCTCATAACAAATCCTCATAATTCCAGGGTCGTTTCTGGCGCAAAAACCGCGCAACAGGCTACCTGACCAACGACCTATGCGTCGGAGTAGACCTGAACAGGAACTTCGACGTGAACTGGGCCAAAGCCTCCAGCAACATGGTCTGTTCAGACACCTTCCACGGACGAGGTCCTTTCTCCGAACCAGAGTCCAGAATCATCAGAAATATCATCAAAGAGCACAGGTCTAGAATGGCTTTGTTTATAGACTTCCATAGTTTTGGAAGCATGATCCTTTTTGGATACGGCAATGGTGTGCTGCCTCCAAATGGGCATTGGGTTCAAAAGGTTGGTATCCACATGGCTCAAGCGATTGATAGAGTCAAAGAAAGTTGGAACCCTAATTATATTGTTGGGAATGTTGTATTAGTTTTGTACGCAGCATCAGGAAGTACTATGGACTATGCTTCAACTGTAGGAGTTCCTTACACTTATACGTTTGAGCTGCCTGGACGAAGGTATGGAGTAGGCTTCAGTGGTTTTTTGGTTGACCCTGCCTTTATTGAGCAAGCTGGTTACGAAACATGGGAAGGAATTAAAATGGGAGTGAGATATATAAAGCATATATTGTAGTACATCCGAGAGACATATGAAAGTCCTAGGAGAACTTAAGGTATAAAGATTTAATCGTAAGTTTGTACTTCCCGATCTTTTTACCCGACTGCGCGAATTGAGAAGGTAATGTTCATTATTGTGATTGCCAGATAATGCTGTTCATCGACTTAATTAAAATTATACCTAAAATATTGACACAAAAAATCATTAAAAATTTAAAATGTTTCTTAATATTGTTTTTAATTGATTGTTAACAATGAAAATTGTATTAACTTAACTTGGAATAAACAAGGGCTTTATTTATCTGTTTTATTGCCTTTATCACAAGAAGTTATCAACCCCTATCAATAGTTTATCTTGTAATGGAATTACTGAAGTATTAGTATAGTATTTTACGGCCGACCCATGCATGGCCCATGTTTGCACATATTGATGGCTCCGGTGCGGGAATCGAACCCGCAACCCCCGACACGGTAAGCTTTTTTACAGACCAGCCAACCAATGTTTGCCAACGAGCTTGTCAATGCAAAACTATTTTTTTCATCAGACTGGTTGTAGCAAAGAACAAACGAAAAAACATATTTTCAGCTTTATTACACTAGTATTAAACGTAGTACAGATAACACAAATCCGTTGATCTCTGTAATTACTTGGTAAATCTATATATATAAAATTCAAAGTCCTGACTGACTGACTGACTGATGACTGACTGACTGATAATCAACGCACAGCCTCAACCGCTACACCTAGAAACATGTTTGGCAGAAAGGTTCTTCAAGTGACGTAAGTGCACACTAAGAAAGGATTTTCGAAAATTCCTACGGGTACAAGCTCAACGCGGGCAAAGCCGCGGGGCGCTGCTAGTACTAAATATATTTGGACTTCGACTGACTCATAACACATATCTATGTATTCTCTGAGTAATCCGAACCAATTTTATTTATTTTGTAATAGTTTTGTTTACTGCGTTTGTCACTGATAGAAGTGTCCAAAGTGTCATAAGTTTCACATCTGTGTCTGTGAATTGTACGTCTAAAATTTTAAGTTTGGTTTTTTATTGAAGAGTGAACCGTGGCGAAAGGAAGAAACCTTTCACCTTTTTTTCGTTTTTTAGTACAGGTAAATTGATATCTGTTCATCATCATCATCATGTCAGCCGGAGGACGTCCACTGCTGGTCATAGGCCTCCCTTATTGATCTCCAAGTAATTCGGTTCGAAGCTCCTGCATCCACCGCGATCCTGCAGCCTTCACCAGATCTTCAGACCACCTTGTTGGTGGACGTCCTTCGCTGTGCCTTCCGGTTCACGGTCTCCACTCGACAACTTATGCGTTACATTTGTTCAATTGCACTCCATGGTTCGCCAGTTTGTAGACTCAATCTAAACGAAGGCTTTTTCCTTTATCCCTTTATCCCATGGGATATTAGTAAAGGCCAATTCACTGTTTCTATCGTGAACCACGGTCAACCGAACTCGTTTTATTTGCGAAGATTTGACCTCAGTTTAGCTCGATCGCTCGATTTAGATCGAGTTCCGTAGTGACGGTGTTTTTGGGGCCAAGATTGCGACTACATCAATCGATTGATCGACGGTATTGATCGATGGTGGTTTAGATTTGTCGACCTGGATCGATATACGTTGGTATAAGGTAGATGTTGTCGATCCTTTTACCCCCTCCCTTCCATCGATCGATGATCGACTGTCGATCAGTATACTACCATCCTACTCACATCTCTCGCTAAAGTTATCACACCACTGCAGGTTAGCTACGTCACTATCTATATGCATGATATGGATACTAAAATCTGTATTAAGATTATTTCACTACTTATTCTTAAATCTTTTTTAAAAAGATTAATGTAATTACTATATCTTAATTACTTATGATAAGATTATTGTCATTTGTTTTATTCTTCAAATATTCGCTTGTGGTGTACATTTTTAAATTATTATTAAGTATACAAATGTAAATTATTTATTATATTTTATTTAAGTTTCAATTAAAAATGTTTTTCAAAACAATTTTGCTGGCTTTTGGATTGTTCGTGGCGAATTGTGTGGCTAAAAATGAAGAATATATGGGGTGAGTAGTTCCATCATTCATAGTGCTAAGGCAAAACAAAACACTAGTTTTAATGAAGAACTTAATATGCTAATTATTGACCTCTGTAGCCATACGATAACCTCTTAGCGCGATCCAAATGCGGACCTTAACTAAACTGCTTGGATCTTGAGAAGCTATCTAAGAGGTCATGGTATGGTTGGTGATCTTATTTTAAAAAACATGCTTTTGATACATCCTTAGTTATTTGTATACTTATAAGGCAGGCCACAGACCACACAGCCTTGTGTGGTCTGTGAGGCAGGCTTATGCCCAAATAAACTACCACTACTCAAAATTAGTATAATACATAACAAATACTGAAGGACTCTCTCCCCTAGTGTTAAGTTCAGTGAATAGTTCCCACTATAACACTTATGTTAAAAGTTCATTTCCACCAGAACTATGCCAAGTTTCGTTTGATATGATTGATGGATGTAGCTTGACGCATATCACAAATCTGGTGAAATGACACCTTTAATAATAGTAACTTAGTTATAAAGATGTCTAATTAGACTTACAAATCTTCACAAATTGAAATACGATGTTCAAATTTTTTTTTACAGCCACAAAGTTTACAATATAAAGTTACATTCACAACAACAGCAGAACAGTTTAATGAAAGTTAAAAGTGATGTGATTGACTATTGGCGTCGGCCATGTTGGAAATATGACGTCACAGGAGCGGCCATGGTCCCTCCATCTCATTGGGATTGGTTTGAAGCATCTTTGAAAGAAATTGGGATAAAAAAGGATGTTCTTATCGAAGATGTTTTCGAGTAAGTAAGTTTTATTTATTTATTTAGATCTCTAACAAAGAATACACAAGAATATAAATGAAAATTATACATATACAACTAGCGCCGTGCCGTAAATACTATATAATCTTTTTCTACACTAATATTATAAAGAGGAAAACTTTGTTTGTTTGGTTATAATGAATAGGCTCAAAAACTACTGGACTGTTTTTAAAAATATTCAAAATCAAAATTTCAGCTATGACTCTCCCTATATAAGTCAACGAGCAAGACATTTACCAAAACAAGCAAGAATTTTGACCTTCACAAGTATGAATGTTTGATTATAAAACACGATCTAATGCGGGCCATACACGATCAAGTTCACTGTCAAGTTTGCAGCGGGCTTGATGCGGCGTCCTTGACGGTGGCTATGGGTGTACATGACAAGTCTACTTACACCGTCAAGTTAACTGGATGTCGTAACAAGTCCGCTACAAACTTGATAGTGAACTTGATCGTGTATGGCCCGCAGAGAATGCTTCTCAGAAGTGCTTGTATTATCAATTTCAGATATTTGAAGACCAGAGATGTGTCAGTAAATTATCGAAATAGTGCAAGGGTCTTCGATTTTGAAGGATATCACAGATATGATGTGGTTTGTAGTAATATTTGTATCTAGTTCATTTTGTTGGTTGCGATAGTTGTTGGGAGCCTTTTTCCTGTGAAAAGAGTTATGTATTTGAATATTATACTTGGACTTTCCGTAATGTGTATATATGTTCGAAGCATTTAAATAAATCTAAAAAAGAGGTAATTAAAACCTTGTATCCAATATTAAGTCATTTTCTCTTCACGCTGTAAAGCTGTAAACCCGTAGGACATTCCGTATGCAAATAAAATTACCACAATAATTCAACATAATCTTGGTATCTAATATCCTAATCATAGTCTTCAAGATAAGCCATTACTTACAGATCCTAACCCACCTGTACAATATGGCCGACACATACGCCGACACAACCACAAACCTCGAAGTGGTACAACATGGAGTGACAGACGAAAACCGTCCTCTAGTCTATGTTAAGCTCACTTCCGGTAACGAAGATGGGCGACCGGTAGCTGTAGTCGAAGCAGCTATAAATCCTAGAGATTGGGTGACTGTACCCTCAGCTCTGAACGTGATAAATCAACTTCTGGAAGAAGAGAATAGGAGTCTGTTGGAAGAATATGTATGGATCATTGTTCCTGTAGTCAACCCTGATGGTTATGAATATACGCATACGAATGTGAGTATTTGAATTAAATGTTTACACCTATTATTTTTATTACTCGTAAGTAAAGGGATGACACGGTGTACTGACGCATGAACAACGGTGAAAGCGACTGGATTATTTTTGTTTTTAAGCTATTGCATAGCTTCTATCGCGGGCCTTGAGCGCGGGGACCGAACCCAGAAATTCCGTAATGAAAAACCTCACGCTCCCCACTAACGCCATCTAGTGATACAAAAAATAACTATGCAATAGCTTTACCGCGGCAGTCCCCGAGTGCCACACGTCATTTTTTTTTGCAAATGAAATTAGACAAGATTACTTATGCCTGTAACCAGTAATTAATAAGTAGCTTTACAAGTCAACGTAAAAAATCTTTTCTTCAAACGAAACTAATAGGAAGAGTAAGAGCGTTTGTCCACCGCCGCCGGCACCGGACCGTCACCGGGAACGAGATTATTTCGGGCCGATTTTATTATGACGTGACGGCGATCGTTTGTCCACCGCGACCGATTTCGCCGGCTCAGTTTGTTTCAGCTGGCATGCGTGGTAGTCGCGTTTTCGAAGAAATAAAGTGATGGCTAGGTTAAACCGGCGACAACTTCTTCTACTAATTTTGTACCTTCGAAGGCGCAGGAAATTCCCACAGGAACGCGGGGCGCTGCTAGTCTACTATACAATGCTAATTGATGACAGACAAAATAATAACTGAGCTCGTGTACGGTGCGACGGCGACGGCAGTGTGTGGACAAGTTCATATGTTTTGTATTGCCGGCACATCGGCCCATCAAAATCTCGGGCCCGTTTTAGCGGTCACGCCGATTAACTCGCAAATTCGGCGTCCGGGATGACGGCGCCCGGTGACGGATGTGCAGTGAACACGCGGCTAAAGCAAAACGCTCTAAATGTATCTACCGCTACTTCGGCGCCGTCATCTCGTTGCCGGTGACGGTCCGGTGTCGGCGGCGGTGGAAAACGCTCTTAGAAGGGTTAGAGGCTTTGGCAATATGAGAATACCTGTTTCTTTTTCAGCTCCGCCTCTGGCAAAAAACCCGAAGCCACCGAAGCGACCTCGGCTTCATCTGCCCCGGCGTCAACATCGACCGTAACTTCGACATCGACTGGCAGACTTCCGGAGCCAGTTCCAGTGCTTGTAGCCACCTCTACGCCGGCGTAGCCCCGCACTCCGAACCAGAAACCCAATTCATCCATCACATCACAACTTCCTACAACCCAATCCTATACATCTCTCTCCAAAACATTGGGAAAGTCATCACATTTCCATGGAACTACGAAAAGGCAGCAACTGGGTTGTTTAGGCGCCATCTTTTACTAGGTCTGAGTATCAAACCCGATGATTATATCTTGGATTCTGGAGCTATAGCCTTTGGAGACAGGATGTCTGGTACCAGTGTGGATAACGCGAAGGTTCAAGGTGGACTATATACTTATACTGTAGGAGTTGAAGGTGAAGCTGATGATGGAGTTATTGTGCCAGTTGAGGAGATCGGGAGAGTAGCTGATGATGTATGGAGGATAGTGGCTGCAGCGGCTAGGGGAGTGGGGAGTGAATAAACTGATTTAAGAAATTTTGCTTGGTTTTTTTGACCCCGCTGTTAAACATAATGTCTTATTAGTGTACCTCAGATAAAACATGAGAACTGTCGTTTTTTTAATCGGTTAAAAGCGAGATCATTGTAATGTAAGCAACTCCATATAATAAGAGATTTTTGAAATCGGCCCACAACTTCATAATATAACAACGGAAATGTCAAGTAACAAATATACAAAGACCTTCAGATTTGAAGTTGGTTAAAAGGGTGTTGGTATGTGGTGTCTATATCATTGAAAGATTGAGCAATTTTATTGGTATGTGTTCATTTCAATGGGATTGACGTTATAAACTCTTGCTACAAATGTTTTTTTTAAATAACTCAATTAAAACGAGATGCCTACGTGTCTGTATCTGCGAAATTTCGTATTTTTTGTTTCTCTTTTGGTGGGTCTGCTTCATAAGCCTTAAGTAATCATTGAAAGAACGTAACCTCCCACTTATTTTATCTTTTATATTTTTTGTGTTAACTATTATTCTAAAATAAATCCATTAAAACATCTTGATAAAGTTTACTGTGCTCATAATAATGATAAAAATAAAATAAAGTTTGTCTCCAAACAAAACCAATAGCTTGAAATTGTTTAAAAAGTCCAAAGGAAGAAATTATTTTTCTCACAAATTCACTGATCTCACAAATTGGAAATAGATCCGACTCTTTTGAAGAGATTTAATTTTGAGCCACCGTTTTAATAGAACGTTTTAAATATCCGCTGAAAATATTGGATTAGTCGTGAAATGTTTGGAACAATTCAGGTCCAATAATATCGACACCTTGGTCAGTAACTTTGAAATGAATTTTTCGATGCTTTATAATTTACTTTTTGTATTAAAGACATAGAAACTATAACATAGTTTCTATGGACACACTTCGTTTTTATTTTATATTCTTTTCTCAGACGCAGTTGAATAAAGCGCTTTTGAGCGCTTCACAGCGTCATTGACATTGAACAAGACTTCAAGTGAGCTCGAACATCATATGTTTTTAAAACTTTGGGTCCATTGTCTCAAGAACTCTTAAATTTGTTTATTACCAAAGTATGCTGGAGGAACAAACGCTGTTTGTTCAAAATTGTATTTTATGTTCCACCAAATAAAACGCAATTTAAAACGTCCGTAATTTGTTTTTTAAACATATGTAGGTGCTAAATAAAATGAGTTCTTGTGCAAACCGATTTCAGTCACTTAATGTATGCTTAAGTACCAAAATGGGTCCTATTTTCGAAGACTTTTAATAAAGTTTTTAATGGTAGTTCGTTTAAAGATAACGTAGTTTTTTTAGGGTAAGCAAAAAGCCTCATATTACCCCATTTCTACGGAAACATGCGAGTCCATGGGGAACCGCTAGTTCAATCATAACTTAGCTGTTATTGGTACGTGATTTTTAGGGTTCGGTACATGTCGGGACTATTACACGGGCGATTTTGAGCTCTAAGCCTACAGGCTTAGAGTTTACTTATAATAATAATACATTATGGAATCTAACTTACTGATACTACATAATAATATTTTATAAGAGCATAATAAGACCCCCAGACGTCGCCAGCAACGAGATATGTCTGCTCATATTATTGACTCCGGGCCGAAACCGAACCAGCAACCCCCGACCGAGTAAACGCTCTTACATGCTACTGTGCCAAAAGTCTTTTAAAAGACAGAGAGAGAGGAAAATTCTTCTTCGTCGAGTGAATGGTCAACCTGACCAATCCAGGAGTCAGAGTTATTGAGCCGCCAAAGGCCACGATGGAAATGTAGAATAAGTACTACAACCGCTAAGGACTATTATTTAATCTACAAGTCCCTCAACTTTGCAATACCCTATTATATATTATATTAAAAACATATGAATTATTAATATATATATTAATATATATATATTATTAAAAACATATGAATTAAAACTAGTTGTCCCGCGCAGTGGTTCCGCTAGACCTAATAGATGGCGCTAGTGTGGACATTTTGTAGATCGCGCTTACGTTGTTTTCCCAGATTTGGTGGGGTCACGCCAATAATTTTTCTCAGTTGGAAAAATGCCCTTTTTTATAAAATAGTAAAGATAAAGATAAAGAATAGATAATGTAATGTATTCAGATTGCAGATACTTGTTAGTTAACATTATTTGTCGAAATGATGATCATGCTGCGGAACCCTTCATCATGCGATTCCGGCTCGCTCTTGGCCATCTTTTTGTTCAAACTATGTTGAAGACAAACAGGGAGTTTTTGTCGTAACAAAGAGTTCCCTCGAGAGTCGATAAAAGTTTCTTTCTAGTTTCGAGTTTGAAGTTCACGTGGACGTGGAAATATTATCTAGGTTAAACAAAAACATACGGATTTTGAAGGCTGGAATTTAGTTGTAGGCAGAATATGTTCCATACATATACTAATATTATATAGAGGTATTTCTAATTTTGTTTTTGTATGTTTGGACTAATCTTCATAGCCACATTCAACGGGAAGGTTATAGGCTATTTTTCATCCCGAAAACCCGCGGGAACGGGTCCAACAGGGGTGAAACCGCGAGAAGCGTTGCTAATTAGAACTTTAAATTATTGGCTATAAAGTTCTCACTGTACTGATCTTCAGTGAGATGAGAGACCTTTGCTCAACAGTATGACATTGAAGGCGAATACTTTATTTTTCTTTTTAATACAGTATTTGATTATTTTAAGTCAATGTTCTTTTTATAAATGAATCCTATTAATAGTCTCTCTGGTACCCCTTTCAATGTGATTGCTGAATTAAGCGTAACCAAAGCGTTTGGCTAATGCATATTGGTGATCAGAATCAAACAGCGGCCTTATATAAAGTAACGAGAAAGAACATGAATTAAATATATCAACCTGAATGAAATATGTAGGTGGGTATATCTGTGTTTTGTTATTCTTCCAAAACCTCCGTCCAGATGAGGTACCTACAGAATGCGAGAGATTTTCCTCTGAAAATATTTCAATCAATCCATGCCGCGGTGACATGATAAATTCGGCCGTTTCTTAGTTTTCCTACTGGCGACATATTCTTCCGAAATACCTACGTGTTACGGCAGGCACTACTCGATTTAGTTGTAAAATAGTGTTGTGTTTGTGTTGTCGATAACATCGCAATACATCTTGGAGAGTTTAAAATGGAGTTAGCTCAAGTGTTCTAGAGTTGGCCAATAATCTGTCGACAGTTTAGATAGATTAGATAGAACGTCGTAAGCCAAAAACCTCTTGACAGAACAGGGAGGAGGATTGAATACAACTAGGTACCACACACGCTTACCACTAGCATACAATAAAATAGGCTTTCATGAAACAAAAATAGTACTTAAAGGCCCTTTTATTTAGGAGTCACTTTGGCACAGTTTAGTCTGTCTATGTCTCATAAAAAGACTCGACAAAATACATTGTCTGTGGAATTTTATAAGTTTGAACTTCATCAATGTCAATGAGACGCCTAAACGATATTAAAATTAGTACTCTATTAAAGATTGCTTTATGAGACCAAAGCCCTATTATTATATTCTGCCCTAACAAGTATAGCAATAAAAGTTATATCATAAATACATAATTAAATCTTATTTAAACAAAACTACGCATCGACTAGCAATAAAAGTTATATCATAAATACATAATTAAATCTTATTTAAACAAAACTACGCATCGACTTTCAACACAACACCCATGCACAGACCTCAAATACTTCCTGTATGAACAATTACGTCAATTAATTAAGTATCGATTTAATTGATGTCTCTGAGTTCAACAGTAAGAATCCAATCTTGACGGGACTTAAGTGTTTACCATGTTTTCATATCGTGACAGTTTAAATAGTGTAACTGTATAAATCCATCGAGTACCCGATCTTCCCTGCCCTAATGTCCACCTCTGCACGCCGTGTCACGTCTTTCCCCGAAGCAATATTTCCACCCCCACCCACCCCCGGAAGCATCCAAGATCCTATTATTGCTTACCTGGATAGAAAAACAAAGATTCCTATGCGAGTCGTATTTTTGTTGGTAATAGATTTAGTGTTTTGTATTTTGCTCTCCGATTCTTGTGATTGATTTGAAAAGTTTTCTTTTGTTTTGACTCAATTGTTCGTTTTGTTGGTGGTTTGTTTTGAAGGAATAAGTCCTACTAATATTATAAATGCGAAAGTTTGTGAGGATGGATGTATGTATGTTTGTTACTCTTTCACGAAAAAACTACTTTACGGATTTGGATGAAACTTTACATTAATAGAGGTTATACATGAGAATAACGCATGAGATAAATTGTATCCCCAAATTCCCGTGGGAATTAGCACCACGCGGGTAACACCGCGGGGTGCGGCTAGTAGTGTTATAAATGTAAATACAAAATAAGGATTTTCTTATAAAGAGTCACAGTGCAAGAAGAGCGACTGAATTTGAAAATGGAATACAAAATCGGGACTCAACATTAGTGTTTACTCAAGTTCATGTTCTCTTTTTAAAAACTCGCTTGTCCCAAAACCACTGCTACTTGTCATCGCAATGAGCTAAAGCGCCCACTTTCGTTACAATCAAGCAATTACTGAGTTACCATAATGTGTTTACTTTTTATAATATTTCTCGTACATTATTGTTTAATCCATAGAATAATATTACTGAATTATACACTTCAGGAGACCTAAACTTTCTAACCCCGGGTACGCCTCTACGAGCTTAGGCTTACACGACCGATCTATACGAAGTAATTAAGATGAAAATGCTTGTAGGCGATACATAATAACTTTTCATCTCTAAACAAGTTCTCAGTTTTAGCTATGACCTTTAAAGTTAGCTTCACATATTTTGTGGTTTATTAAACTAAGCCTTACTGAAGTAACAATGGCACGCTTCTACGATAATTAAATTTCTATTTTGGGCCTTTGTGAGACTTGTGTATGATCATGTCCGAAATATAACACATAATATGTTTTGTATAAGTAATTAGAGCAATTACATTTGAAAAACGTATCTATACTAGTCTATACTAGTATTATAATGAGGTAAAATTTGTAAGTTAGTTTATTTGTATGTTCGAGCTAATCTCGGGAATATTCAGTTCGATTTGAATAATTCTTTTTGTAATAGATAGCCACATTCAACGGGAAGGGTACAACGCGGTAAAACCGCGGGGCGCTGCTAGTAACAAATATATATGGGGTGAATTGAATTATGACGCCTTGGAGCGGAAGTACTCTCGCTCGTAGTTAGCGCTCGTGGTGTAGTTTGAAGTGATGACAGCTCATTGTAATTGTTAAGCAACGTGTTGCTCGAAATCATGGGACTAGAAAAAAGTTCGTCTAGTCTTTAGTATTGAATATTTAAACAAAATAGCAGACGCTAAAACAACATCTTCACTTAACATAGAACCGCGTAAATATATAACAAGAAAGTCTAGACAGATCTTTATTACAATAACTTGGTCGGATGCAACCATTAGGTATTCTAAATTCATTGAAAAGTTCAGTTTGATTTACACCACATTACCATTCTGCATTGTTAAAAACTCCGCGGCGGGTTTCAGGGATGGGATAGTGTCGATAAAACGTTTCGATAAAATATATCATTATTATTTTATTATGTATATTTTTTATGAAGGGTTTTATAAAGGGCAGATAATATATATTGCACGAACATAAAGAAAAATAGGTAGTAGTCCTTTATATAGGACACACACTAACAGGGCAAATGCATATGAAACAAAATCTTATGTTTTAATTTAAATAATTTAATACAAAATATTTTGTAACAATTTTTTTCTTCATTCCAAAACTTTCATTTTTCATACCAGAAACCTAATAAAGTATTTCAATTAGCCGAGTTACGTCAACAAAGCCTTGCTTCTCGAATTAGCGATAACAAACCGAGCTCCCGCTTTAACGCCCTCCCAAGTTTCGAAACCAGCCTGTTCAATAAAGTCAGGGTCCACCAGGAACCCAGCCAAAGTCCCCAAATTATTCCTATACGCTGGCAACTCGAAGCAGTACGAGAAAGGAATGCCAATAGCTGAGGCGTAATCTGTACCGCCACCTGTAGCTTGATAGATGACTAAGGCAATGTTGCCTACGACGTAATTTGGGTTGGAGTCCCATTTGACACGGTCGATAGCTTCAGCCATTTGGACTCCTACAACGTGCATTCCTAAAGCATTGATGGGGAACTGGCCGTTGCCGTACCCGTAGAGGATCATGCTGCCAAAGCTGTGGATGTCGAGGTACAGATCGATTCTTCCTCCGTAAGTGTTGAAGAGTTCCCTGATGGCGACTGACTCTGGTTCGGAAAAAGGCGCTGTTCCTCGGAAGTCCTCCATGCAGACGAAGTTGCTGGAGTGTTCGCCCCAGAAGATGTCGTAGTTCCTGTTGAGATCGACTCCGAAGCACAAGTCGCCAGCGAGCAGACCTCGGCGAGTGTTCTTTCTCCAGTAACGGTTCTGTGGTAAAATCGTTTAATCAGAGAGAGGGTTATGACGGTAAAAAGTTTAGAAAGAAAAAATAATGAGGATATTTTCTTAGAAAGATTTGATCACGTGGTTTGCTTATGACTGACCATTCCATTAAAATTGTCCCTGAGTTGACCTGTCCATCTAAAGCTAATTTCGCTCCCTAGAGTTAGACAACTTGCACATCCCGAACAGTTCAACATAAACCGCATACTCTGTCCATTCTGCACGCACACATTTATGCAGTTGAACTAGATATATTTAAATTAACATTTACATCATTCGTATCATACAATAAAAACCAAAATAACTTGAACTCCTTCTACATACCACTTCATGACTATAAAAGTATCCGTCAGGGTTGGCCACAGGGATGATGATCCAGTCCAGATCTCTGACCAGGTCCTGTTCCGTGACGTCAATGATCAGCTTTTGGATCGCGTAGAGGGTGGCCGCCTGGGTGATCCACTCGCGGGCGTGGAGTAGCGACTGCATCATCACTATGGGTTTGCTGTTATCCTGAAAAGAAGTTGTACTCGTTGCATTATGTATGATCTATACTTGATGTTAAAAAGAGATGAAGTTTATAATGTTGTAAGGGCTAATCTCAAAAACTAAAAATCCAATTTGAATAATTCTTTTTCTAATGTATAGCCTCATTCAACATGAAGGTTATAGGCCGTTTTTCATTCTGAAATTTCCAAGGGAACAGGCACAACTGGGGTAAAACCTCGGGGTCGTGCTAGCCATCATATCTTTATCACTAGCTCCTAATTTCATCAATTGCACTTAATTCCTTAGTTCCGAATTCCACTTCATACCTAACACTTAAGGTCGGTTCTAAACTTGATCGTGTATGGCCCGCATTTTAGACAGTGTAATTTTCAAAGGATACCATGGTTTCTCAAAACTCTTATTAAATATTACGTGGATCCTCAAAAGCAATAGGTAATTACTTTGCTCGTGTGAAATATCAACCATCTTAATAGGCCCTCAGTCTATGGGTTTTAATAGATATTTATTAGACTTTGATAAACGACTGGACTTCAAACGACGTTCAAGATCACTCATTAATCTTAGGTTACTACAATTTAGGTGTATTAGTTAAAGTGATGTTCCTAATACATTCTGGTCTGGAGTTTGTTTGTTTGTAAAGACTTTGTCAATGTCAATGCGTTGTTTGACAATTCGAATGCACTGTGTTTGATGTATCAGGTTCCGCACAGCTCCAGATCGCTTCTATGAAGAAACGCCTTAAAACTTATTGCAATAAATACAAGATAGTGCTAGTATTTATAGTTATCTATGTCTACACTTTTAGGGCCATATTAATAAAGGCGTATTAAGAACATTTTGACTATCAAATGGTTTGTCACTTTCTGACATACGCAATTTTCCGAAGAGCATAATGCTGAGGACACACGGCGACACTTGACATGAGACACTCAATGTATACATCGAATGTCTGTGTGTGTCCACTGCCGCGACACTTAGTTGCAGTTGTTGTGGCAATGTCGGTCGGTGTCTGTGTTGCAGCCGTGGAGACAGGTCGTGCGCGGTGTCCGACACAAGTGTCGCGAATTTAGAACTTGCGCGAAATTTTTAGCTAGACCAATAACCGCTCCGTTGTTCATGGCGAGGAAATGTACCACACTGAATTGCAGTGTCTCCGTGTAGACAGCTAACCACACATAACCGGGACATTAAAATGTTTACACCGATGTCGACACAAAAAATTGCTTACCATGAGGACGCAATCTACACTAGTGTCGACATTTGTGATCAGTGTCAGTGTCGCCGTGTGTCCTCAGCATAAGAGACAGTGTTTTAGTTACAGAGTGTTTGTTAATAAGGCAGGTAAAGACTGGACTATACCTGGAAGTTGGAGGTTGAAATCTTCATGTACTTGATGTCCCGCCCTTCGATGGTCTTTCCGGCGACGCCGATGGTGACCACGTCGGAGTACCTCTGCGCCAAGTCCTCGATGTACTCGTATACCTGGAAAGAATTGTCAACATGTAGCTCAAAGGTTTTCGTGATAAATCATACTAGTTCAAGGAACGTAAGGAACAAGGAAAGTAAGTTTTATTATTTGAATGTGTGCACAAGATATAAAATCAAGTCGATAAGCTATAAGGAATAACGCAAACAATAGCATGCAATAGTTTCATAAATTTTTTTTCGTGTAGTTCTAAAATGGGTGGATATTCGAAAAAAGAGTACGTGGTAAGGGTTGTTGTAATCATTATGTAGAAGACAAGGTAAGAAAAAAAGTTAAACAATCAGGACATGCATATTGTCATGGTTGTTTCAATTTTTTTCTTGGCATTACCTCATCAAGGGTGTACATTCTATCAAGCGAGAGTCCTCCATCGCTCCTGGTGGCGTTGGACCTGGCTCTAGCAGCCGACAGCAATCTGTCTTCTTGGTCTAGAAGTCTGAAAATAAACAAAACTGAATGATACATTTGAAATAATTAAAATGTATACCGTGTTAGTCTATGGTACGGACCTTAATTGACCAATCACAATCCATTACGAAAAGATTTTGACAATTATTATGGACTTTGGCCAGACCTGTCTAAGTGCCTTTCAACTGTCTTTTGCAGCATTGAATGGAATAAGAAGCCGTTGCACATTTAAATAAGGTTTGTGCCCTGGGGTTACGGAAATATCTCTCGAGGAAGACTAAATGTTTTCATAAGAGTATGCTAGACCCGCTAGTGTATAAAATCGTATGAAAGAAACGTCTTAAATCATTCAAGGATTGGAAATAATAAATAATACATTGGCCAGCAGAACTGCAAGCGTTTGTCCTTATGACGTGAATGTTATTATACGTAATTACTATTATCAAGATATACAGTAAAATAATCACCGGTTTGTAATCCATTGGATTAATTTGAAACTAATTACTAGTAATTTTGGTAAACCCACTTTATCAATTCCAGATAAAACTAATTCAGTAGGTAGATTAGGTAATTATTAATGTTATTTTATGTTTTGGTGGTTACATTAATATACCAAGAATTATAATTGAAAGCAATTTAAGATGTTTCTGAATAATTAATTCGCTTTGTCGTCAATTAGTGATGATTAAACTATTTCGCTAATTTAGTTTATCCTGCGCTCTAAAACTTTATAGAAACCTAAATTGCTTACCTTCTTCTTCTTCATCATCGGTGTCAGAGTTATTGAGCCGCCAAAGGCATCTGACATGGCTCATGTAACGACTACTATCCGTAGAAAGTAACCGAGACCGACGGCTTAACGTGCCCTCCGAAGCACGAAACATTTGCTTACCAAATTCACTAAACTGACCTAACTTGCATGTCTGTATTAGACAATATTGCAATTTGACAATCACTGGCATGCGAGCTCAGGGAATAAACATGCCTAAAAGGCATTCAGATTTTTACTAGCCTAAATATCAGCCAGACACATGCCTAAAGGCCATCAGACGCATGCCTAAAAATAATTCAGGCATATGTCTAAAATGCATTGAAATACATGCCTAAAAGGCATTCATATCTTATACTTCTAGTTTAAAGAAAAATACTCACTCCTTAACATTTTCACTTGCAACATTGAACTTAATGTTTAAGTCATTAAGGTCTCTTTCGAAGCTCTCTCTATCGTCTTTGGCGATCAGGACTTGACTGTCGATTCCTGGAGGAGCGGTGGTGAGAACCTTGAGTCTGTACTTGAGTTGGAGGTTGTCGAGGAACTGAGCTTGGTCTTTGGAGGTCAGGTCTACTCCGTAGAGGGCATGTCTGGAAAAAAGGTATAGAAAAATAAGTTGTTAATTTCTTATCGTATTTTTTTTGGGGTTGTGTGTAGAATGGAAGATTCAGCTTCTATGTCTTGACAAATCTGTAATAGGCATACTATTGCGGGGTTGCTAAGATGCAGCCATAACGACGGGGACAAATGATATCTTATATATAAAATTCTCGTGTCACAGTGTTCGTTCGCGTACTCCTCCGAAACGGCTCGACTTATTCTCATGAAATTTTGTGAGCATATTGAGTAGGTCTGAGAATCGGCCAACGTCTATTTTTCATCCCGAAATTCCCGCGGGAACGGGTACAACGCGGGTGAAACCGCGGGGTGCAGCTAGTTTTACATAAAATAACTGTTTCTTGTTGCGAGTCACTAAGTTCAATAGAAATTGAGTTCCCATTCTCATACTACTATTAGGCTAGCATAGCGATATAAGTAGAGTTTAGTTTTTTTAATTAAGAAACTAATTTCGGGATCTTTGCCTCAAAAATCAGTTTGCATCTATCAGAGATCGTGCGAAAAAATTAAGAATCTGAAAAATCTGAATGTGGGGTGGTACTTGTCATATTTCTTCCAATTCAGGGCGGTCTGAATCGGCCGAAATTCGAAATTCAGCACGTATCGTGCCGGCCTTTGCCCCATCTTTACCATTCGCGGACTTGCAGCTTGTAAACGTATTTAATGTGAACGGCGCTTTAGATAATATCTCAATGCTAATCACCATGATACATTATACAAATAACCTTCTTAAGACTGATAAAAAAATGGCGCAGTTGCATTACCAACAGGTTTTAAGTATTTTAGCGAATTGATTCGATTAGATCGTTGTAACTTGTAATATGTGTAATAATTTTCTATTATTTGCTTCCTAAGATAATAACAAAGGCAAACAAAGTCACTTTAGATTTCGATATTATGCAATTCATAGTGGAAAATGCTACCAATACATTTCGATGTTGATGCGACTAAGAATAATAAAATGAAATAAAATCAACTTGACTCCTCTTCTATGCTAAATAATACCCATTTCTAGAAGTACCTATAAAGAATTAGCAGCACCGCGCAGTTTTACCCGCATTGTGTCCTATTCCGTGGGAATTTCAGAAAAAGAAAGATTATTCAAAGATTATTTTATTTATCAAAGATTATTCTAATCGGATACTCTTCAGCTTATAATTATATTAGTATAGATATTAGATTTATCTATTAATGTAAATAGTAGATACAAAGTCTCACCCTTCGTAAAGCTCGTGTTTCGCCGCCGCTAGAGCCACGAACAGATAAACACCGAAAATTAATTTCAACATGATGGTCGTGTCTCAAAACGACCGCCGAATGACTGCTACCGAATCAAAGCTAGCGCTTTGTATTAATCGCTGTCTTATCAATATGTAATCCGATGGTGATAGTGGAGGAGGTATTCTAGCTGGTAAGTTTTTATTGGTTCTTCTTTTATAAGAAGGATATGGTTCTTAGATTAACGTATTATTATAAGGCGACTACTAAGGTTTTTGAAGACAAAACACAGCTAGTGCACATTTCTTTTACAAACTAAGGCTAGTCATCGTTGTCTCTTGCACCTTGGCAACCGCGGCATAGGTGTAAAGACTATAGTACACTATTGTCATAGCTGTGAGGACTACCTTAAGTTCACTTTTTGCAGACAGGGAATACAATTGAGGTATTCAATATGTTATCTGGCTTAAGTCTTCAGCATAAAACCGACTGCAAACTTTTCGATACTATTTTACTATTCATTGAAACGTACGTTGATGTCATAATTATTTGTTAAAACGGGAACTTACGTCCGACGGAGGTTACTGTTGAGTGTCCCTCAATACGTTTCGGTCACGTACGGTGACCATCAGGAGGTGGGTGAAGCGCTCGCGATAGCGTCTCTCCCCGCATTGCCGGCCGCCGCGGCTCGCGCCCCGCACGCCGCCGCGCCGCGCGGAGCGCGCGCGCAGAGCGCTGTTGTTGTGGCTGTTGAGGTGGGGGTTGCGCACGAGTGGGCTCGCGTTGTATCGGTGAGAGAGAGGCTTCACGGGTATTGTCCGTGCTCCCGGAGTCCGTTGTATGCTGAGGCCGAACGCAGAACGCACTCGCGGTGTCTTCACTAACCCCGTTTGTGACCCTCTCCGAAGATAGCTGAAGGCATGGTTTCCAGGCCGCAGGCACGACTTATTTGCAACACGTCAACTGTGTCTCCAGCTGTAACCGTTTCTCTCTAGCACTCCCCGCACATGGGAGAGCTCGGCGTCCAGGTATTCGGGATCACATAATCTCAGGGCTCTGTTGATTAGCGTCCTTGGAACCGATGCGGTGTGCGAAGGGTGGTGGTGGGAATCAGCCCTCAAATATCTATCCGTATGTGTTGTCTTGCGGTATACAGTGTGTGATAGTCGTCCATTTGTCCCTCGCTTGACTAACACATCCAGAAAAGGCAATTCCCCATCCCGTTTCGCCTCCACAGTGAACGATATCTTGGGATGTTTACCATTGAGAGTGTCTAATAGCTCTGTTACGGAATCTCTGTGAACTATTGCAAGTACGTCGTCCACGTATCTCCACCAGTGTCTCGGCCTGCACGGGATCGACTCCATCGTAGTGCGCTCAAACCACTCCATGAATATGTTAGCGACTACGGGTGCTATCGGTGATCCCATTGCTACCCCATCCTTTTGTATGTAAAAATCCCCCAGCCACATGAAATACCCACTTTTCAAGGTACAGTCCACTAAGTGTAAGTACTTGATAGGTGTAGAGTTTGTTAACAAAAGTTCTGTTAAAATTGTGATGGTGTCCTCTATCGGTACATTAGTGAAGAGAGAAGCGACGTCAAAACTCACCATTAGTTTCTGTTCGCCAAGGACTACCCCGTCTAGTAGCTGCGTTAAGTGTGTCGAGTCCTTGACGAAACTGGTGGTCTTGCCTATGAATTGTTGCAGGAGATCCGACAAGAAACGCGCCGTCCTGTAAGACGGTGAGTCAATCTGACTCACTATAGGTCTTAAAGGTCAGTCTTGTTTGTGGGTCTTTGGCAATCCATATCGGCCATCGGCGGTCGGAGGGATTTACCCACGTCATCAGGTAACAGTGATAAAAGCTAATCAACCCGATTAGTGACTCTCGCGGTTGGGTTGTATTTGACCTTCATATAAGTAATGTCACTCACTAAGTCACTAATTTTCCGCTCATAATCCGCTGTGTTATCAGAAGGTCCGGGTTCATCTTCAGGCTTCTTAATGCCACAAGTTCGGAGTTCGTAATGTTAGGTTTCGGTAACTTACTACCCCTTAACATTACGGACACATTCTGTCGCAAACATTCCGCATCCCTACTGGGAATGCCGTTTCTAACGACGGCGTCCTCCATTCCCGTGTTGATATCCTCCACCGGGATCTTGCGCGGTGTCGGAGCAAAGTTCAGACCTCTGGATAGCGCTTGCTTCGCTGCATCCGAGATGTCCACCGACGACAAGTTCAGCACACTCCTTTCAATCACCACGGAGCAATCCGCACGAACGTTATCTTGCTGCGACTTTTTTGCAAGCGTTTGAACTTCGCATCATGTCTGTTTGTTGTGTTATTCCGAACAGACTCCGTTCTGTTAAACGTCATGGTGTCGTAGGTGTTCCATAACTCCACGTCAAGGGCAGGGTTTTCGATACTAACCGATTTTGGTTAAATATACAAACGCATTGAAAAACGTTTCGGAGTGCTATGCATCGATGTTGACGGTGGCGAGAGATTTTTCCATGAAAAAAGACTTCATCTAAAATAAATATAACACTAAAATATTGTGTTGGTATTTAGTGTGTAAAAAATAACTAGTCGTCGTCGTTGCTGTACCGTGGAACCCCTAGTAGTAAACGTTTTTTAAACCTGATGCAAAAGGGGGTGTTATAAGATTGACGTCGATGTCCCATATCGATTTGATTTTTTAAAATTTGAAAGCCAGTATCCTTTTCGTGATTCTAAGCTTTTTTTGAAAAAAAGTAGGAGATTAAAAAAAAATATCTTGTTAACTATCTTAAAAAACTACAATGAAATTACCAAAATAAACCATCAGATTATCAGATACGAGCCTATGAGTTTAGCTTGTAGCATTCCCAAGATACCTTATCAGCTGATACAGATTATTATCTCGCCCTAAATG
Source organism: Cyclophora punctaria (assembly GCA_951394245.1). Taxonomy (NCBI): domain Eukaryota; kingdom Metazoa; phylum Arthropoda; class Insecta; order Lepidoptera; family Geometridae; genus Cyclophora; species Cyclophora punctaria. The sequence goes on from OX596186.1 coordinate 8,767,464, forward strand.
ATATAAAAGGGTTGCTATCAGTACTGAGCGGCAGACGTTAAGATGAAGGTGTTGATTCTGGCATTATTGTTGGCTGTGGCCTACGCCAAGCACGAGCAGTATGTGGGGTGAGTCGAAAATACTTTATTCAAGAGATTAGAAGCGTATTTTCAATTGAAACTACGTTCACGGTCACTTCGCCCCTTAATCTAGTAGTCTTCTGTGACCACGGTTCCTGAAAAGGAGCCGAAACGAAATAAAAGTGTATCCGTAAACGTAGATTCAATTTAAAATGAGTAGTGTTCGCTTAAACTTAAGAAACCAGTTTAGAGGCGTCGCTTGACTGAAAGATGTTAGTTCATTGCGATTGAGAAACGTGCAGCTTGGATCCCGTATCCAAGCTGCACGTTGCTTGGGTTGATGCTTGCATGGGTGGCTGATAGTGCCATTTCTACCTGAGTGCTACCGAGGTTCGGAGGGCACGTACAATTGTTGATGATTACTGTAATGGTGACTTGATTTTGCAAATAAATAAGTTAATGCAGCGCACGCACAGTAAATGGATTTGTGTTGTTATATTGATTTCTATTGAAATATTTCTAATGCTAGAAATTACACTGTAAAATTTACTTACTAAAGTATTTTAACAAATCGTAAGATTATTTTTGTATTATCTTTAGGTTTCCTAAACCTAAAGATTTTATTAACATAATCTGAAATATAGGATGTGAACATAATAAAGAACCATTCTAAATCAGTTTGAAAAATTAGAGATGATTTAAATTCAGAAGATTTTTTGGAACACTACCAACATGGATTAGAATAATTAATCTTCATATTTACAATAAAATTAGTAGGAATCCTGAAAGTCGGAAAGATACCCCTCAATTTACGAAGATTCTTATCACATACAACTAATATCTTTTCACACATCTATTGACAACAACATCTCCCATAGATGGAAGTCCTACTACATCGAGACTGCCTCCAGCGCCCAGCAGAAGGTGTTCGGTTCCCTCGTCGATGCTTACGAAGTAGACGTGCTCAGTCCTCCCATTCTCCAAAGGGAGGGAGTGGCTCTGGTCAAGCCTAAGTACCAAGAGGAGTTCACTCAGGCTCTGGAGGCTAATGACATCAAATACAGAGTCCATGTCAACGACTTGAAAGCGTAAGTTAATTTTATGATAAAACAGGTTTGAACTACGTTGTAAATAGGCTGAATGATGATAGTCATAATGAAATAACCACCAAAAAAACCACAAAACGATGATATTGATGATGCTAAACATGACAAATCGAGAGCCTCCAACTAACTTTTCTAAGAAATGTCATTATTTATTTTTCGTACATTCTATTACTAAGTAGCTTACCCGACTTATTATGATGTTATAGTGCTTTCGACATTGATGACCAGCTGATTGAGGCCAGAAAGAACGCGACGAGGCACAGGAGTGGAGGCGGTAGAATGCCCTACGACAACTACCAGGAATTGGAAGAGGTATGTTGTTCATCAAACTGTATTATCTTGAAGTTACTTGTTGAACCTCTAGTACTACGGACTTATAGTTTTAAAGGTAATGTACTGCTATTAATGATATTCATCTTCTAGATCGACGCCTACGTCATTGACATCGCTCGTCGTTACCCCGACCTCGTCACCCTCGTCTCCCCTGCTAACTCCTTCGAAGGTCGCCCCATCTACTACCTGAAAGTCTCCACCACCAACTTCCAAGATCAGAGCAAACCCGTCATCTTCATCGACGGTGGTATTCACTCCAGGGAATGGGTGTCTCCTCCTACTGTGACTTGGGCTATCAAGAAGCTGGTTGAAGACAGAGACCAGCCCGATCTTTTGGAAAGGTTCGACTGGATCCTGCTGCCTATGGTCAACCCTGATGGTTACAAGCACTCTTTTACCGTAAGTAGATCAGATGACAGACTACATTATCTGGTCTATGAAAGCGTATAAATCGCTCTCTGAGACAAAATGTCCAACAGACTTTTTGTCTGTCATAGACTTTTGTTTAAAAATGCAAAGATAACTGCTGTATAATGATTATAATCAGACTTGATTGCGTAAAAAACCAGTCAGCCTTAACACTGTCTGGATTTTAGTCTAAGAAGGTTCACTGTTCACCAAAGACTTGATGACCTTTATTCCACAGGCCCGTATGTGGCGTAAGACCCGTTCCACCGACCAGCACTCTTGGAGCTCCTTCTGCCCAGGAGTAGACGGAAATCGCAACTACGACTTTGCATGGAACACCGTCGGCACCAGCGACAACGCTTGCTCCGACGTCTTCGCTGGAAGCCGCGCCTTCTCCGAGGTCGAGACCAGAGTCGTCCGTGACCTGATCCACGAGCATCTTCACCGCATGGCTCTGTACCTCACCATGCACAGCTTCGGCAGCATGATCCTGTACCCATGGGGTCATGACGGTTCTCTCTCCAACAACGCCTTCGCTCTCCACACGGTCGGAATCGCTATGGCTGAAACCATTGACAGGTTGGCTCTGAGCAACTTCCCCAGATACGTGGTTGGAAACTCCGTGTTGGTTATAGGGTATCCTGCCGCTGGTGCTTCTGAAGACTATGCTCACTACGTTGGAGTGCCTCTGTCCTACACTTATGAGCTTCCTGGTCTCGGCTGGACTGCTCAGCAAGGGTTCCACCTCGACCCTCAGTACATCGAACAAGTGTGTATGGAGACCTGGGCGGGTATTGTTGTTGGAGCCAGAAGGGCCGGAGACCTGTTCGTGCCTCTACCTTGAATAAATGTTATTATATGATATTAAAATAAATATGTTTGTTAATGTCTTTTTATACGTTGTATTTTTTTGTCTGATTTTTCGTTTCGCTTTCCCATTGTACAATCGTCGTCATAAATATGTTTTCAGTTTTTCTCCTCATTGCAATCGTAAATAAGATGAAATATTGTGAACATATTATGTGACGTCGACTGTACTTTAAATTACTTGAAAATTCATAGCTACATTAATTTGGCTATGCATGATGTGTGATGCTGATGACTGTGCAAATAAATTATCAAATAATAGTTAGATTAGATATTCTGCTCTTGATTCCAGTTTAATCGTAATACGAGAGATTATACAATACCTACAAAACATAAATTACTAAGTAAGGTGAAATTTTCCAGTCGATCACTGATAGGCGGAAATCGGTTAAACCTGAGAAAACATTTTACACTTATGGTCAATGCGAGTAGTAATACCGCTCTGTATGTCAAGCGATTTTCATTCAGTAAATATTATCCCATTAAAAACATTCTGTAAAAAACTAGCCAAGTCTCGATGGAGCTGCTTTTTAATCTCTAATAAGTAATGAAATCTAGACAAAGTCGTGCCAAGTGTAAGGTTCCTAACTGCGATTTATTTATTATTTATAGTTAATGTTGTGCGGCGAAATCGTTCCAGTAAAGGATGGTACGGCAGTGTTTGCTTCGCGCTCGACTTGGCGGGGGCACTGCCGTGCCCCCAGATACGCGATTTGCGTAAGTTTTTCCGCCTGAATGTTTGCACTGAAAACAAACAATCTAAGGATTAAAGTAGACGTATTAACATTCTCAATACGACACAAAAATATAGTATGATATTAATTATTTAATTCGCTTTATCTAATCATTTGAGGGCCAATAAACATAATTAATCATTTTATACGATGTCATTCGGTATTATAATATTAAAATGATTAATTCATAATTGAGTACGTGATGAATATGATTTTGATGTAAACAACATCAAAATCATATCCATCCTGTTTATTAATATTCGTGTTAAACTTTTTGGTTCAGAATTCCTTTTGGAATTTCAAACGAAGTACATTAATACTTATTTATTATTCAAAGTACTTACTAAGAGTAATGCAAAAACGTATTTATTTCATTAAAATCATATTTGTTATTAGTCCAGATATCATAATAAAGTAAAGCGTCATAGCCCTAAAACAAATTCAAATACCCTTCAGGTTCAAATCGACATTAGTATTGGTAAACACAAACTATTTATGTACAGGTAAAGTAATTATAATTATTTACTATTAAATAACGCCTCTGTGGTCTAGTGGTATGCGCACTTGCCTGCCCAGACTAAGGTCCCGAGTTCAATTCCCAGGCCGAGTGAAAACATGGTTCCTACATTTAAACATGGCTCGGGTTTGAGATCACCAACCCGCATTAGGCAAGCGTGGTGACTACGCCTAATCCTCCTTACTGTACTGATATCTTTATTGAGATGAGAGGCCTTTGACCAGCAGTGGGACATTATAGGCTAATAATTTACTTTTTTATATCGATAATAATATAATTATTGTCTTTTTTCCCATCACTAGGCATCTTCGCGGTAACCGGCGGAATACTCGGAATTGGAAATTGATCTCGCATTGCGCTCCAAAGTTTTCGTCGGATGGAAAATTCCAATTAAAACGAAAGTTTACATGTATGCCACCTTTACTTAAGGCGGGTCTGACTTGAATAAGTAAAGGATTAAACAACCATCGACAATTGATTCCTAATTCTAACCGATTACATTACAGTCCGAAAAAAAATCGAAGGAACCGTCAATGAAGCCACTTGTAAAACCACACAAATAAAACAACAATCTCTGTTAGGTCTCGTAGATTGAATCGAGTGGCTGAGACCCCCTACATTGCCAGAACACAACACTTGCATGTTCTAGGAAATGGCAGGACTAACGCCATCTATCAAGTAACTTTACCTTACAAACCATTAATATCATATACTTTTTGTAATTGTGGCAATCAAAGATTATTTTATTGTATTTAAAAATCAATACTCACATTTTAAATCTCTTTTCGTTGCTCTTCATAAGGAATCACAATTAAAGACCAGAAACACACCTACTTAGTTAACCTCACTCAAAGCACCATCACCTTAAACAATTATTGCGAACGAGTATGCAAGTAAGTGATTACTCTCAAACTTTCCCGAATGTGTGAGCTTTTCCTAACTTAGTGGTTGAGTTCGGATGTTACGTAATTATAATCCATGCTCATATGAGTGTAACTTGAGCTTTTAATTAGGGGTTTACAAGTTTTAAATGAGGCGAGATTTTGTTTAGAAGATTTGGAAAGCTTTATCTGATGGTAATTGATTTTGGATTTTTGTGATATCAATTATGGTTGATGTGGTTTTACCCGCGGTTATAACCGTATTGTACCCGTTACTGGGAGGGTTTCAGGATAAAAATTGGCTAAGTGCTAGTTGTATAAAGGGCAAGACACACATAGCATGCAGGTGTACCTGACTCGCAACGGGCCCGAAACGGGCCAGTGTGCCTTTCATACAAATACAAGGGATACAACGTCACGCGACCCGCACCCGGCCCGCATCCGCACTATGTGTGTCTTGCGCTTTAATGACCATAAAAAAGATTTAAAAAGCCCTGAACATATTTTTCAGGAACCAAAAATGTGTTACAAGAAATTTTTTAACTCATGAAATTTTTTCAATAACACCAAGATAGTGTTACAATAACAGTATTTTTCAGGAATCAAGATAGGAATTCAGGTGCCGTGACCATATTTACAGGGACAAAATAGTGACTCAGGAGTTAAGGCCTTTTTTTGGGTACGAAAATAGTGTTTCAGGAGACAGGGCCGTATTTTTCAAGAATCAATAGTGTTTCAGGAGCCATGTAAATTTTTACGGGGCCCAGATTTCAGGAGCTATGACGATATTTTCAGGTATCATATTAGTGTTCCAGGAGACATATTCATATTCTTCAAGTATCAAAATAGTATTCAGGAGGAATAAAAAAAACCACAAACCAGTATAATTTTTCAAAAGTCGTGGACATCTTATTCATTTACTGTTTAATATACACTGTTCACATGATATCAAAACACACGTTTCCATTCCAATCCCAAAGCTTCATTTTAGATAATATCTAGATATAACAAGATACGAATAAAAACACATTACTATTTATATCTAGATTGAGCATCTCTCTGATTAACTCTATGAAGCGTTAATTATACAAATGGATGTCATGTTAGCTCACATTTGGCGATAAAGATCACAGTCCCCTACTATAGGTACATTGACATAGTTATAAGTAAAAGTAAAGTAATTGGTAGTAATTGGTGACTAATGATCAAGCCATGACTTACAAAGGTAAAGGTGTAGTATAGAATAACACCTGTCTTTTGTAAATTTTGTGATGAAGTTATTTACGTAGCAGGCGTGTTTAATTGATGGATTGTATATGATTGTTACATTATACAAAAAGGTTTTGTACCACTTTTTATACAGAAATGCTCACGGGAACGGGATTATCGGTGTCAAATCGCGGCACACTGCTAGTTTATTTATACTGTGCAAATAATATAATAAAATAGTTAGGGTGCGTTTCCAGTGAAGCGGAGAGAAGGCGTGCGTAGCTCAATTAACTATTCACAATGCATTACGAAAATATTTTGACAGCGTCAATGCGTTTTAGAACTTGCGAACAAGTAGTATGTGTTTTACAAGCTAAGTACTTTTTAAATTTATGTATCGTACACGAACTAACGACAGTATTTCTTGAGTTTGGCAATCACAATGCGCTGTGATTGGTGAATCGGGCTGCGGTCCGCTTTAATGGACACAGTCTTAACATTGACTACACGTTAACTATATATATGCAACAAATCGTAGGAGTTCGTTAGTAGTCTTTATTTGACGAGTGTTTGAATTTTATGTGATTTCTGTAGAACTTGATATGTATGTGGGTGTGTTGTAACAAGATAACATTAATTAACTCGACTCCTATTTAAAGAACGTATAATTTGTCGTCTTGATATATTTATTTCATCTGCTCAGTCAAGTGACGTATAAGCACCCACCTTTTACTTGAAACGTGTCGATTATTTTTGAAATATTATTACTTTCGTTTTGTTGATGCTGAAAGAAGCTATCTATTTTTACTTGAGAAGTTTTTACTGAGAACTTACTTTAGTTAGTTCGAGTGACCAACCTTAGTGTCGGAGTTATTCGAGAGTCGGAGCCTCAGGTTTACTAAGATGTTAAGTACAGTTCTGTTGTGAAGCTTTGTCTTGTAAAGCTATGGTATACAGAGTTAGAGTGTGTTGTTTCCAACAGTTGCTTATCGTATGATACGTTCGTTAAAAAGCCCAATTGTTTCACGCTGTGAAATGTCTGTTTAAAACAATTAGTTGTTTCATAACTTTAACTAGCAGCGCCCCGCGGTTTTACCCGCGTTATGCCCGTTCCCGTGGGATTATTTTTACATAAAAACCTTCCTCTTGAATCGCTCTACCTATTACAAAAAACCGCATCAAAATCCGTTGCGTAATTTTAAAGATTTAAGCATACAGACAAACAGACAAACAGACGCGACTTTGTTTTATACTATGTAGTGATGATGTCTGTAAAGTGAGAAAGTCACGATTTTTCATTGAAGACATTTTGTCTTAACCTTTACTAGTGCGTGAACGTAAACTGATACAAACCGACCTTAGAAGTATAGCTCTACAGGAGATCTGATAACTTTTGGACGGTAAGTTTTTGTATACATTCATCGTAACAATGTTTTACAAGAAAATGTTATGGTGGGATTACCATACTATTTTAAAACAACAATCTCAAGTTACAGTGTTATGTTAAAGAAATAACTTAAAAATGATTCATCTACTAAGTAATAACTTTAAGTGGAGTATAAGTTACAGTCTCTACACTCAGAAGGGTTGAAATTAAGTAAAGTTTACAACAGTGACGTCTGCGGGTGAAAATAATAATTTTCATTAAAATCTCTTCTTAATTACCTGCACAGCGAGAGATGAACGCGGTGGCATAATAATTTATGGAAGTGACTAATTTTATAACATTGTAGACATTGTATAACCAGTTTGACAGTAGATGGCGTTAGTAGTACAAGATAAACATTTACCGCCTTCATAAACGATATTTAACTAAAACAGTGTTTTAAAGTGTTTTGTTTCTTTCGCTCTTTGGCAAATAGCGTATGTCGGAAAGGGTCAAACCATTTGATAGCTAAAGAGCTGTTATAAGGCTCAAAGTCTTCTAAATTTTTTTGGGCCTGCCAAGACTGAGTGAGGTCCCGGGTTCGAAGTTCAAACACGTTTCCGTTCGACCCGGGGATTCCCGGGTGGGTAAAAGTAGGAAACGTGTTTCCTACTTTTCAAACATGGCTCGGGTTTGAGATCACCAACTCGCATTTGTCAAGCGTGGTGATTGTGCCTAATCCTGTTCACTGTATTGATATCTTTAGTGACATGAGAGGCCTATGCTCAACAGTTGGACACTACAGGCTAATACTAATACTACTTTACTTTTATATATTTGGGTAAAATACGCTACTGTGCGTTTCTGGTAAAAGAGACTTTGTGTTTTTTTATGCTGCTTTACGTTGCTATTCTAGGATTGATATAAGTAATTAAAAGAAAGCAAACGTAGCATTGTAAAGCTAAGGGTGATAAGCACTCTAGGTTCGATCAACCATAACATATGTAATTGTATTGACGAGAGTTATTTTATTAACTATCCTATATTTTCATCATAATTAATTTGTTATACTCAATGGCCTTGAATAAACTGAAGTTTAAGTCGAAAAGGCACGTTTATCGTCGCTCTTCATACAACAGCTTATATTCTGTAACAAATGTTACCACATCCAGTATCTCTAAATCTCCACGGTGAAAGATGGCAAGAAATTCATTAAATTTTCTCATTGAAGTGAGCCACAGTATACGTTTTGAGAAAATGCATTTCACCTCATTCCGCAGGGTTTACTCCCGCGAAATATTCCCCTGTTGTTTCATAGCCTCACTGATATTTTAAGTGGTTTTGCTCGTGAATGTACATCGTTATTTTAAGTGAAACGTAGATAACTTGATACGTTGACAGAACGAGTGAAAAAGAACAGAAGAATAGAAATAAGTGTTAACGGTAGAAACCTACACCCACTGTAGTCGTTACAGTCTTGTTACTGACTCGACCCGAAAGCCTGTCTTTAGCCAGTCTAACTTATTTTTAACTATATTGCCTGAAACTTATGTAAAAATCAGTCATGGAAATTTACGTGAAGTGAGAAATGTTTTATGTACTTTGATCACCATTATGATCGCAGTACATACTAACACTACTCAATCGTCCACATTTCGTCCGTCAGAAAATACATGACGTCTGGTGACCCTGGGATCCACACTAATCTATATATTCTAATATTATAAAGAGGTAAAATTTCTAAGTTTGTCTGTTTGTTTGTATGTTCGAGGTAATCTCAGGAATTATCAGTCCAATTTGAATAATTATTTTTGTAATATATAGCCACATTCAACGGGAAGGTATAGGCTATTTTTCATCCCGAAATTCCCACGGGAACGGGTACAACGCGGGTAAAACCGCGGGGCGCTGCTAGTTATACACTATTTATGTAGATGTCGATTTATGTAGATGTAGTATTACATTAAAAAAAAGAATAATGAGATCAAAGACCGAATGAACTATCAATAAATAACCCAAATGGGATCAAAGGCTCATATATATAAAGCTCAATATTGATAGCGCCCGATTTCCTTACAAACATTGGACCTTTGAATCTGACTCGGGACAATCAAACATTTGCAGGCTTACGCGTCTTGTTACACATACCAACAAATCCTTACAGACTTTAGATGAGTTAGACATGACAATAATATAATTGATGGGCGTAAAAAAAATTGCCGTGGAATTTACAATTCATTAAATGTGTAAAGTAAAATTATTAATCTCTTATGTCTCATCTGTAGTCCTGGGGAAAAACCTCTTATCTCACTGAAGACAACAATCTAGTCAGGAAGATTAGGTGTAATCACGAGTTTACTAATGCGGGTAGATAAAAAAAATAAAATTATTTGAGAGTAAGCTAAAAATTACATACAAGATTTGGATTAACAAATGTGTTTAATTCAAGGTGAAAATGCAAACCCTAGCCTTTAAATGACTGTTAGTGTAAGTCTGTATATCAATATAGGTCGGAAACTTAACGTTCCAAAGTCCCATAATTATTATAGTTCTACGTTTTGTATTTATTTAAAGTCCTGTCTATTCGTTCACAACCCCTCGCTGTATAACAAGAATATTTTGGCAACTGTACTTAAAGGATTTCTCTCAATTTGCGCACAGAATACATATGGACTGTTTATCAGAAGCCATTACTCTGATTGTCACACGTTTATTTATGTAGATGTTCACTCAAACCAAGTTTTGACTATTTTGTAAATGTTGCGGTAGAAAAAAATACAATCACACGGATTGGGAACCTCTTCCGTCTGTTTTTTAAGTCGGCAAATAAGACACCTTACGCATTTTGAGTAAGGTTTAGAGATTGTGAAGTTAGGGCTTGTAGAGTTAAGCTTGGCTCTACACTTTTTGACTATGCAAGCTGTATGGTCTTGTCTTGGCAACGTTTTATATAAAAGTATTTTGATAGCATAGTTTTATCGGCACCTATGAGTGCAAATCATTACATATTTCCGGCCTATTTTATTAACGCTTAGTGACAAAACAAATTGAAGTTGAAGTGTTACTAATACTGCAGAACTTTTATATCGATACGAACATTACGAACTTTTAAATTTATGCTTAAGTGCAAGACACACTGCGGGCCGAGTGCGGGTCGCGTGACGTTGTATTCCTTATTTGTATGGAGAGTGTCACACTAGACCGTAGCCACACTATGTGTGTTCTACGCTTTATAATCTTAAAACAAATGACAATTAAATTGTTACTCCTGCCTTCCGCACACCTTATAGACGAACTTCCAAACTTAATAAAAAGATAAAACCAAAGGTATCGAAAATGCTTGAAGGAAAGCAATTGAAAGCTAATTGGAAATACTTTGAAACTAATATCGTCGGTGTTTGTGAAATAAAATTGAATCCAATAAGATGGCCGCTTCGGCCAGCGGCGATAGACCCGCGGCTTATGAACCGGGAACGACTTCATAACGATTTTATTTTGAATATACGATCTGTTTTATAGAGAGGAGGTTACCAGTGCGTTAGTGTTATATACTAGGACATGTTTCTTTATGTACTACATTCTACTATCATCTAATAGAGGCATTCTGTTAAGATATACGTCCGTCTAATGCAGCCGATCTTATTAAACTAATCTTTGAAGTAAGTTGTCCCGGACTGGTGAAACCTAGCGATCGTTCGCCGAATGCGGCCGGTCACGACTTTGCACGTTGCTTACTTCTTCCAGTTTACGAATTATGCTGATAATGTCACTGATCACAACTATGGACCAACACTGCGTTAAGCGTGCGCACGCGGCGGGCGCACGCGGCGGGCGCACGCGGCGGGCGCACGCGGCGGGCGCACGCGGCGGACGCATGTGGCGGTTCACTTTTGTATGAAATGAAACCTCACGCGACGGTTCACTTTTGTATGAAACCACACGCGGCGGGCGCCCGCGACTGTTCAAACCGGGAAACCGGGGCGTGCGCACGCTTAACACAGTGTCGACCCTAAGTAAAACTTGTTAGGGGTACGTTTTAGAACGACGATTATGCCACAGACAGACACACATAGCGGTCAAACTTATAATTCTCCGATTGCATCGGCGGCTAAAAAACTACAAAGAAGTATTACGATCCCTACACTTCCACAACTACAGATGTCATACAATTTTACATTAAAAGTTGAAATAAAATTCTATTTTTACTGAACCAGCCCGAGGTGTCTCGATAACTGAGAAAAACTTGAAAAACACCGACCTGTTTTAATAAAACTTTCTTGCTTAAAACGTCATTCGTTTAGTTGGAATACGAGTTCAAAAGCTACAATATTTCAGCCATTTATTCTTTTTAAAAATAAGATAATATGGGTTATGTTCAGTGTAACGAGAGGCTTTTGCCCAGCAGTGAAACATATGTAGCAGACAATACTTTGTTTTACATTTATGTTCGTTTAAAGGTGAGAAACTTACACTTATATTACCTACATTTGTAATAATCACACATTTTATTTTACAAGTTCACTACACATAGTCCTACAGTTCATATCTCTGTCCAGCGGACACACGGACGTCGCGGATGGCAAATAACATTAAATGAGATGTCACCCGTCCTGCGACTCGTGCTCCGTGAAATGTATTTTCGCGACGTACCTACATTGTTTATGAAATACACACTGGTGTGAATGCTGTGGAGCTATTTTTAAAGTTTTGAAAAATCTTCCTTTCTTAATTTGTTATTAAAACATATTTTGATGACTGACGCACGTACGTTACGTACTATTACGTGTTTTGAAAAATTATAGATATATTATTTCTAAGTATTTTATTAAAAACAAAACGAAACTAAAAATACTTTAACTTAAAAACACAATATCTTTGGTAATCATAGAATATTAACCAAAATCAATAAAATTCTTTACTAAAACATATAAAATATTTAAATAATGATTACGCCTAATCCTCTTCAATGTACTGATATCTTAAGTGAGATGAGCAATACCCCATCAGTGGCCTAAGGGTCTGCGCACATTATAACAACTCAACGGCGACTCGACTCTATGTCAAATATTGAAATTTAAGCCCTGTGTCATATGTTCAAGGTTTAATTTCAAAAAATTATGCGTAGGCCACTCGTCGTACACTACTTTAATATAATTTTTTGAAATTAAACCTTGAACATATGACACAGGGCTTAAATGAGTCGAGTCGCCGTTGAGTTGTTATAATGTGCGCAGACCCTAATACTTACTAACTTTAATTGAAAAACTTTTAAAACATATTACCAAACACCAAACCTCTTTCCAAACCCTTCGCCCAAACCACACGCATCAATAATCCTCAATCGAGTCACAGCTAGACGTGCAACTCCATTAATTCTATAATGAGATCGTAATCAGTTCAGTGAACTGCCGGGCCGTGTGTCACACGCAAATCCCCGAGCTAATCGCGGATTAGTTAATGTTCGGTGCACTGTTACACTGTGTTGCGTTAACCAGTCAATAGTTATAGTTGGTGTATACATGGGTTGTTTTGTGTAACGAATTATGATTCGAGCTATACATAGAATGTCTTTATGCACTATTTAGCCGCACCCCGCGGTGTTACCCGCGTTGTACCCGTTCCCGCGTGAATTTCGGGATAAAATGTAACCCATGTGTTATTCTGATGTGTAACCTATATTAATGTAAAGTTTCATCTAAATCCATTCAGTAGTTTTTGCGTGGAAGAGCAACAAACATACATCCATACATACATCCATCCTCACAAACTTTCGCATTTATAATATTAGTAGGATATTTCTGTAAAGTTTTATCCAAGTCCGTTCAGTAGTTTTTTCGTGAAAGAGTAACAAACATTACCGCTTAAAGGCCTCCGATATGGTCTTACGTTGAAACAACCGGGACCGACTGGTAAACGTGCCTTTCGAAGCACGGTAGCGATATTAAATGTAAGTATGAAGTACCTACAGTGATAAATAAACTTTGATAAACAACAGAATGTATCTTGTATCTTTACTCCGCTCAAATATTTTGGTACAACTTTATTAATTTTGAAATACAGCTCCACTCATTTCTGGCGAAGTTTTTATAAAATAAATATTCAAATATTGTACATCCCAAAAATCGCTCGAATTAATCAACTTTTCGCCGAATAGTCGTGAAATGAATTAAGACCGATATTATAGGGATTGGCAACATGATTTCAGGGCATTAATATGTTATAAGTAATTACGTATCTAGATTATTACGTTTTCTTAGTATTCCTTTCTACAGATTTTTTTTGAGTAAACAGGAGCTGTTTTTGTGTTACCTCTGAGATGAGCCGATTTGAGTTTGGCTCTGAGAAGAGCCGTTATAGGACAATAGGCAGTGGGCCCGACTTCAATAACAATGACATATACATCAAATGAAAGTTCTGTATACATAATTACATTTATTATCAGGAAACCGCATGTCCAAATGAAGTGTAGTGAGATATCTGGTTTTGAAATATTGATCGGATAGTGAATTTGGACAAGCGGCTTCCTGATTATGAATGTATGGCGAAACTGGCTTTTCAGTTGATGGATATGTCACTCTTATTGGAGGTGGGCCCAAGCTCCATACTTTACCCATTGCCCTTTAGATATATATCTATACTAATATAATAAAGCTGAAGAGTTTGTTTGAACGCGCCAAACCTCAGAAACTACTGATCCGATTGAAATAATTATTTTTGTAATGGATAGCCACATTGAATATAGAATGGAATGGACATGGAATGGACACAACGCGGGTAAAACCACGGGGCGCTGCTTATTAGTATAAGTGTATTGAAATTTAGAATTTCACGCGAATTGAAATAACGAGTGAATCCACAGGCGTTATAAGTTTTGGGATAAAATCGGGATACTATGGTTTAATATAATTTTGATCCAGAAATTCCCCTGTAGAGTATACAATGCGGGTTGTTGATACAAGTATTTTGTATGAAACTAGTCCTGTCGCTTCCTTAAGTAAGATGTTTCTAGAACGAACCAATATTTAAAATGTCTTTTGGAAGCGTCGGGGAACTAAAGGCGGCGACACACCACGTTCCTTCGACGGAAATTAAGGGCACTTTACTAAATGAGATTCCGATACTGTTCGTCTAAATTGACCTTTAAGACCTAAATATACAGTGTGTTGAGACTTATTATGGTTATGGGGTAGGTATGTGTATGTGCAGTATATAGGGTGTTTTAATTTATCATTTTGGAAGATTATGTAAAGGCATGGATTCACTTATCGCATAAAATATATGAAACATCAGCGAAACAAGGCATCGTATATTCATTCATTTATTTCGAGTCGTAGCTTAACAATCGCAATGAACTAGCAACGCTTAGTTGATCTTTGATCTGTGACAGAGTCAGCGCTCTACAAAACTGAGTCTAGCTATCTCCCTCCAAAAGCCGATGAGCAGTCATATTGCTTTTTACTGTACACAAACATATTCATCCTTTATTGGTACGTACTTATTACTGGAAAATGAAACGTATGTGAATGTAAATAAGGGATATAGAACAGAGTTGTTCGGATAGAAATAAACTTATTTGTTTTAGATGTAAAACAATGTTTGACTATAGTGTTGCCCGTATTTTACTTGGATGGGTGGCCGATAGTGGCATTTCTATTTGAGCGCTACCGTGTTTCGGAAGGCACGTAAAATTGTAGGTCCGGGTTGTTTCAATCGTCAGACCAGGTTGGAGGCCTTCGGCGCCTTAATAATATCAACACTAGGGTCGAAGCCGATGAGTAGGACTTTTCACCCTCAGCTGTACGTATGAGTTAGGCAAGCCCAAAAAACTAGAACAGGCATAAAAATATATGTCAACGTTTACAAAATTTGGATCCATTCCAAAGTAACGCTGCAAAAAATCTAGCTCGAACTGGTTTATACTAGTTTTGTGTAGATAAGTAAAAATTGTAGCATAAACCGCTCCTAACCGGATTATTCCGGATAAAACTAGCGGCGGATAATCTGATGTTGCTAGTTTTTAACTTGAATGGACTGTAAGTAGGGATATACTTGAATATTGGATTTTCTCCTTGAAATACTCCGCCGTGATATCTTGTTTAAACCAGTTTTGTATGAAGATGCCGCAAAGGAAGATAACTAAAATACTATGTTTCTTCAAGCGATGTTTATATTAAGTTAACTTAGCTTATATTACTTATTTAGCTGCGAGTAGGCGAATGGTAAAGACATAGTTGAAAAAAGATTTATGAAGTTTGTATTCTATTGAACTTGCCGGTTCGCCTCTTGTAGTCTAACAGCCTCCGTGGTCTAGTGGTTTGAGCGCTCGGCTCACGATCCGGAGGTTCCGGGTTCGATTCCCGGTGGGGATATCTCACAAAAATCACTTTGTGAGACTGTCCTCAGTTTGGTTAGGGCATTGCAGGCTGAATCACCTGATTACCCGAAAAGTAAGATGATTCCGTGCTTCGGAGGGCACGTTAAGCCGTCGGTCCCGGTTATTTTCTACGGATGGTAGTCGTTACATGAGCCATGTCAGAGGCCTTCGGCGGCTCAATAACTCTGATACCAGGATTGGTCAGGTTGACCATCCACTCGATAAGAAAGAAAGCCTCTTGTAAATTAGCTCAATGTAAACGATGCCTAACGAGGGAACCAAGTGCAGCGACAGTAAATCTTTTGTTTGGACTGACATATTCAATTTACACTCTTCTTAGATGTTTGAAGATATGTATATGTATATATACACCCGGACCCGGACGAATTCACACACCGTTGATTAGACCCAAAGAACGCTCTAAGCTTGTATTATGGAATCTTACTCACTGATACTACTACATAATATACACAAATACTTTATAAGAATATATAATCATCGCCAACAACTATGTCTTCACATATTGTTGACTCCGGGCGGGTAGCGAACCCGCAACCCCCGAAACAGTAAGCTCACTGCCACTGTTCCAACGGGCTTGTCAGACTTTTGTTATTGTTAGCATTACCAAATTAAGACTACAATTTGATGTAGACGACTACGTCAAATAATGTAGTTTAAGGACTATTTGTACTAAAAATGTGCTCATACTAATTAAAATTACAATTTACAAACTTTTTTTTTCCTTCTAGAGAATCGGTACCCAGGTGAAGCCACGGGAACAAGTACAGTTATAAACATCGTTCTTTGAAATGAGGACGTATTGTACCAATAGTGCGTTTTAATTACGGCTTGCGGACAGAATGACGTTTTTATTGGGCTCTTGAGTGATCTATCGGAGTTCCCACTTATTGTTGCTTATTTAAGGGAGGGAAATGAATGGGTTAATAGCAACTTTAGATTGGACTATTTTGAATATGACTGTACAGTGTATACAGAAAAGTCATTCATCATGCTGAAGATATCAGTACAGTGAGGAAGGATTAGACCTAATTAATGAATTGGCTCATTTAAATCGTTTTATTTTACCGGTTCCGTTTTTTTCAATCATTAGACCAAGTTGAAGGGCATTAGGCGGTCTAAAAACTCCGTCACCAGGGTTGGTCACGAACCTACTCTAACGTACTTACTAATTGATACTCAGACGTCGCCAACAACTATGTCTTCACATATTGTTGACTCTGGGCGTGAATGGGCCCCGCAAACATTGTCACAATAAGCGCTCTGACATTTGTCACAAGTACATCTGTACTACTCAGTAATACTCGGTATGTTAGATCTACCAAACCGAGTATTGCTACAAGTATTTCATTCTGTTGCCGGATTGGTAGCACATTATTATTTATCACTCCCGATACTCGCTAGTAATATCAATAAAGGCGGTCCCTCGAGAAATAAACTAAGTCCGGGTAACAGGACGTTTTCTTTCTCCTGTAAACATGATTTTATTGTTCCTTGTTTCTTGTACATCGGGATATCTCTGAATATTCCTCTATGGCTTTGTTTTGTTTCCTTATGCTCTTAGACTAACTAGGTTTGGGAAGGATGGTACGGTTCAGAAAACGCAGTGCACTTACAATGTTGTATTCGACTAAATAAAAGAGTTTCAAGGATTTTTCATCAAGTAAAAACGTATTAGCCTGTAATCTCCCATTGCGGGCAAAGGCTTCTTATCTCACCGAAAATATCAGTACAGTGATTAGGCGTGATTAGGCGTCATCATTATTATCATGTAACAACGTTTGAAAAGTAGCAATCAATATGTTTTCACTCAACCTGAGAATTGAATCCGGAATCTCGGTCTTTACAGGTGCACTCGTGTGCACTTACTACCTCAATCCTCTACAAAGTCACTCCACTCTCCCTCAATCCCTTCTTAAGGTATTTCGAGGATCCTCATATAGAAGATCTCGACTTGACATAGATACATCCAGAAGGCCAACGACGACATGCTATGGTAAGATACACACATACAAAGACCCGTGCTTACTAAGGTTTTCGTAAAAATCTTTTTGACGCCTGAGCCCACTATGGTCACAAAAGTCTTAACTGTCTTGTTCGATGCAAAAAAAATGTCTTTAGGTTGACCACTGACTTACTCGAATTTATTAAGTCTTCAGTCTTTGACCTATTCAAATCCCCTGTAGCGCACGTCTATGTATGTGTGAGTGATTTTTTCTGTGTAACTACAAGTTCAACTATAGTGCTCTCAGTTTTTAGTTTTACCCTTTTTGAAACTCGTGTTTCGAGCACCTATGTGTGCGTAGGTAGTCTTTAGCCTGGGCGAATTTATTTGGTGTGGAGAGTCCTCGTGAAGAGGATCTGTGTCGAGGATATTGACTCGGCTCGGCGCTCGATGACTAATCTGCCAAGTCGAGTGTGACGGACGTTTCAATGACTGTATAGTGATGGTGGTACTGTTTGGTAAGGTGCGAATATTATGTTATTTGATGTGGGGCTAGCGGCAAAGTTTTATTAGACATGACAATACTTTAAATTGGTATTTAGGTGATTCTCTCTGTCCAAACAATACTAGGAATGCGTTACTACGCTATATCTTATTGTTAAAGCGCAATTAGACGGTCGAAGGCCTCGTGCAACATGCTGTGATAGCTTCAATTTTAACTTTAAATATAGCTGTCTTATATGATTCCATGTATTAGGCCTATTTTTGAAATAAATTATTTTTTATTGTATTGTATTAGTTCTCATCTAGTAAAATATAATAAATATTTGCACCATGTTCAAACGTGCGACAGTCAAAGTGAAGCTTAAGCCATGTGGTTTGTGTCTTCATACGATAACGAACTGAATATTTGAACTAAAGGCGAGCACAGTCGAATGATCGGCTTAGACTTCACCGCGAATGCGAGCGTAACAGAGCGAAGTTCACTTTTGAGTGTTACAGTATAGATAAGAACGTTCTTGGCATGATCTTCGTCTAGTTCGGTCTCTGTGTCCTTTTGGTTCAAATGCTGATTAAAGTGTTACAATAGTGGAGAGAATACGGTAGTCGGCGATCGCGTTAGGCCAGCAACTGCAACTGTCAAATGATTAGGTATTTTTAAGTTGATGTTTGGCGCCCGAAGTAGTAAAGAACAAGTTCGGCGTCCCATTAGGTGAACGTAGTAGTGTATTTTGGGGATAAGGAATATGGTAGTCGGCTACCAGCAAGCGACGGCAGCTTTCTTTTGTGGACAGTCTTATATGAATACGATGATAGTTGAACTAGGAACACTAGTAGGTTAAAAGTAAGAAAGTAAGTTCGTGTAGGTTTGTGGCCGCCTTAAGGCCTTTGTCATGGTCTGACGATCAAAACTCCTGAGTCTGACTAGGTATTTAACGTGCCCTCCGAAACACTAAATACCACTATCAGCCCATATCACGCCGAGCTGTGCATTGCTTAACAATAGCAATCAGTTTACATCACCTTGTTATCAGCACCAGTTTGTATAATTGGGGTATTACGTAACGTAACAAGCAAACGTCCATAGTAAGAGCACCTCTGTGTACAGAGTACATGTTTGTATCAATACAATATGTAATATCTAGTCAATCGTACAGTTCGTTAGCCATCCCATACATTTGTATTGAAATTGATGAATTGACAAACAATTCTATGACTTATGTTCACACATAAATGGTAAATAGAATATACCTATATGTAGTGTGTGTATTTATATTATTACAATTACAACACAACCTGATTTCGACATGTAATCTATTCTTATTGATATTCAATTGTATTATATCTTGATTAAAAAATAGCCAGCAGAGTTCTCTTCAGAGTCTTGCCCATTCTTCTCTGCTGATGTTCTTCCGAATGGGTGGTACGTTCAAAAGAGCTTATCAGAGGCCAAAACTGAATAAAAAAAATTGACTTTGACTTGACATTATGGCGTTTTTATTAGCTTGTAAGGCCCCACAGCTGGGCCAAAGGATCTCATCTCACCGAAGATATCGGTACGTACAGTGAGGAGGATGTCGTTATTGCCACGCTTGTCTACTACAGGTTGGTGACCTCAAACCTGAGCTATGTTTGAAATGATGGAAACATGTTTTCACTCGACTTGGGAATTGAACCCGGGACCTCAGTTGTGGCAGGTATTGCACATACCACTAGCCTAATATTCGAGGTTTCCTATTTATAAATCATCATCATAAATTTAAGAGCAAGGCTCTTGTCGGTGAGTCCGATGCAGACTTCTCCATCTGTTCATATTCAGTGCAAGTTCCTTTACATCTCTATAAGACATGACAGACACTTTTTCTTTAATCTGACTCATGTAACTGATTCTAGGCCTTCCCCTACCTCGCTTTCCTTCAACTTTACCTTCCATGATATTATTTATGAATCTGTCATGTCGTATGAGATGTCCTATCATCTTCCCTCTCCTATTTTCTATTATCTCAAGTAATGTTCTACTCTCTCTCACCAATTCTAATACTTCTTCATTTGTCACCCTTTCCGTCCAACTAATCCTTTCCATCCTACGCCAACACCACATCTCAAACGCTTCCAACCTCTCCCTATCCCGTTGAGTCATCGTCCACGTCTCACATCCATACAAAGCTATACTCCAAATATATGATTTTATAAACATTTTCTTTACCTTTCTAGACCTTTCTAGACCTTTTATTTATAAATAGGTACTATAAATTTATATAAACAGTGTAGTCTTAGCCTAGTCAATAAAAACTGATTCAACGTATGACAATTAGTTGACACTTTGCGTCTTATAAATAAAAACAAAAATATAAGGAGTAATTTTATAGATTTCATTAGCAGCACCCCGCGGTTTTACCTACGTTGTGCCCGTTCCCGAGGGAATTTCAGGATGAAAAGTAGCCTCTAACCTTCCTGTTGAATGCGGCTATCTATTACAAAAATAATTATTCAAATCGGATGTACAAATAAACAAACAAACAAAGTTTGAAACTTTACCTCTTTCTAATAATAATATTAGAATAGATAAAAGATAACGTCATACATTGTCATGATATACTCGTATATAAACTCGGTATTTCCCCACCTAAATAAAACGTAATCATCTCCATCCAATTTCACACCTATTTAAATACACATTAAAAAGGCAAACACCAAAAAATTGCAAAACATTGCGCTCAGGAAATGATGGACAAATAATAGGCTTGTTTCCACTAAGAATGAATCGGATGGCTTTTAGTTTCTAATGATTAACCATGATAATTAGTAAATAAATAATCAACTTTGCTATTAAAATAATAAAAGATTAATAATATTTTTGGAAAATAAAATCAACAAAATGAGGCGTTTAATCACGTGACATTAAACACCAATCAGAGAAGCGTGACGTCACATTTCGGGTAAAACTACGATGTATAGTAGATTTCTAATTTTTTGGCAATTCATGTTAACAAACCTTTGATTTTACGACATTCACGTATTAATCTTAAACTACACACTCAATAGTTTGCCACACACTATACACTTTTTCCTAAGTTCTAAACACGGAATTCATGAATTTTATTAATTTTCAACATCATATTTTAACAAAAAGAAAAAAAGTGAGGTTGTGAAAATACAGATAGTAAAATGCTATTTTTTTTACTATGGCTATAGTGATGAGCAAAGCAAGCAAAAAAATATAACAGAGTATGAAATCAACTAAGTGATTGAACTTTTTCAACTCACAAAAAGGCAAATTAAAATAAATCATCGTATTACTTTGAAAACTCACGACATTATTTTTAATTTAATATACTAGCAACGTACGTTAATATACTAGCGCTAAAGCGATTATATTTTTGTTGTATGTTCAGTTTTGAGATAATTAAGCGGTATTGCCACTGTCGGTTAACTAAGAACTGTCATTATGCTGGCAAGACAGGCCGATACCTAGTCAGCCGCCATGCTTCGTTCGTCATTCGTCTCGTTTGCTTGATGTCGTACGTTACGGGTGCTCCTCTATGTTCGATTTCCTAAAAAACTTGGCTTTCTCTCTGGACTTCGATTTGTTTAGTGATTTGGTGTGTTATTTATTAGTAGGATAGGATGGGATAGGATAGTAGGATATTATACGACTGACAGCAATTCGCGGTTTTTTATCAGCGTTGTATCTGCGTGATTAAAAGAAAAACTTAAAAACCCGACTGATTAACTTAATTAATGTATAAACCAATGAACAGATACTATGTCAGCCATTAAGCAACTTCTGAATTTATATCAGTCATATTTTAATATAGAATATAACTATCATTATCATATCATCTGCTATAAAAATTATTATGAACTCCTACCTCCGTGGCTAATGTATCAATCTTTACCTCTATATTATCTTTGTTCAGAAAATCGGCCATATTTATTTGTACATACGTCTCGCCAATGCGAAAGAAATCGACTATACATTGTGGAATTAGTTGATAATGACTTTCTTCGTATTTTTTATTGTTTGGAACGTATATGAATTATTTGTCGTTGTACTTTTACATTGGGGCACTATACAGTATTTATAATACGAGATATTCATTATTTATTAAAAAACACAATTGACTTTCAAACACAAACACGGCTGTTCTGCGAAATGTGACGTCATTCAAGACGGCATGACAGTCTTGGCCTTTTTCGCGGTCAATTTCAATTTCATTTCTTAAAACTCAAAATACAAACGTAAAAAAACGATTTTTCTTAAAATAATATATTTTTGGGGTGAAATAGATGCTAAGCTATAGTTTTAAACTAATTTCCAAATTTTGTCAACTAGCCTATTATATGACTCACGTTTAATGATAGATCAATTCAACGAATGGAATGTACGTTGATGAAGTATTATTATATGTTACTGCTGACCCGGCAAACGTTGTTATGCCATATAAAAATCAAGGGGTGGACCACCCTTAACATTTAGGGGGATGAAAAATAGATGTTGTCCGATTCTCAGACCTACCCGGACACAAAATTTCATGAATTGGTCAAACCGTTTCGGAGGAGTTCAACTACAAACACCACGACACGAGAATTTTATATAATAAAAGAGTTATCATGATTCCCTATATAGTGGTGTCAAAATATTATAGTGTTCAAATTCTATACTTATTTTGCAGTAATATCACCAACCATCTATTTTCTTTCTTATTCACGATTTTCGCAATAATTTCAAAGGTTGTGTAACTTTTTTTGCAGGAATTTCAAAAGTTATGAAATATAATTTTCAAAAATTTTTGATAACTTGTATATAAAATAAATAGAAAATCATAACAATACGAGTATATGAACAAAATATTACTTAATTAAAATATTAAAAGAATAAAAAGTGCAACACGTACAAATCTCACCACTACATTGTAGTTATACTAAAGCATAGTCCTCAAAAGCTGTAAGGCTGTCTGCATGTAATTGATTTTCTAAAAAACTACTAAACGGATTTTCATGTGGGTTTTACCAATATACAGAGTGATTCAAGTGAAAGATTTGAGACTATGTTTCATGCCACCATTCACAAGAACAGGTACAACGCGGGTAAAACCGCGGGGCATTACAAGTATCAAAAATGAAAGCCCGCCGACGCCCGCCGAGTGCGTACGCGGCGTGCGCACGCGGCGGGCGCACGCGGCTTTTCACTTTTGTATGAAACCGCACGAGACGGACGCACGCGACGATTCACTTTTGTATGAAACCGCGGCGTGCGCACGCTTAATGCGTAAAATTTCATCATCGCTATAAATAACTCCCAAACATTTAATGCTCTATCATTTTATCCATTGTACTCAAACCGCATTACTAATTGTGAATTCCCTTTATTTAAATATAAAAAATATAGTTACAGTAATTTTTTCATGGAAATTGTGTGATTTAGATTTTTTTTGCGCATTATCACACAATATGGCGCAATCTTTGGTATAAAACGCGGTGACTTTTCATCGATGAGGCATAAACAGTTTGTATTCTGCTGCGATAGCGACACTTCGAAAATATGAGACAATATCACGATTCGTTTCCTTTCGAAATGATGGACTCATTTGGACACATGGGCCCGTTTAAAAACATGGGCTGGTTTGGACACAGTGATTGGAACCCGAGAGACCAAGAAACTAACTGTCATCGAAGAAACTGGGAGGAATCCGAATGCCGACCCCGAAACTGTTCAGGCCGCCGACATGAATATCCTGAAAATCATCCTGAAAATGCTGAACATTGCGAAGGACGTGGTCGTCATTATCACCAACGCGGTGATAATGACAGACGCAACGACAATGAAGAAGAACCTTGCTGTGACTGTGAACCAAAAAATGGACCAAGAAACCGTTGTGGTCCAAAGTTTCATGGAGGATTTGGACCGTCCGGTCATTTCGGACGCCCTCACCATTTTGGACCGCATGGACATGATTGGCAAAGAGGATATGGACCTCGGGCTCAAAGACTGCATGGACCGCCTGGACCTGCGTTTGACTGCTTTGGACCGCCAAGACATCTTCATAAACATCGTGGGCCAAAAGGCTTCGGTTGTGATCCACGTAGTTTTGGTTGTGGACCACACGGCTCTAATTATGGCCCACACGGTCAAAACTTTGGACCGCACCGCGGACCTTTTGGGGAAGATGGACCAAATTTTGGACCGCACCACGGACCTTTTGGGGAAGATGGACCCAATTTTGGACCGCATAGAAGACCTCAAGGACCCGGGCACAGGCAACACCCTTACTGGTGCAATGACCAAGACAGATGCTGTTCAAACAATAAAAGAAATAAGGGAAATGATTGTAGAAGGAAGAATAAACCGTATTGCTCCAGAGATAAGGACCAGAATGAAGAAACAGTGGTGGTGCAAAGGATTGTCGTGGAACAACCTCGCTGCTATTCCGTTTGATGACGTCATAATTGTGACGTCAGAGTTTGATTCAAATTCAAATTCAAATTCAAATTCATTTATTCATAACAAAATGTAATTACATTATATTTCGCTCAGTTATCGAGACATCACCTCCCATACTAGTGTAAACTGTGTCACGGAAAGGTGATACCTCTCAAACCGAGCAACAATAAAATATAGCTTACATTCTACTTTACATACATACCTTACAAACTAACATATATACATTTATACTTATAATTATGCCTAATCTATTAGTCAGGGATTTTTCGTAAATGCTTCCCTGAAGCGACGATATACCACTCCTGCGGGCCAAAAGTCGGGAGAGAAGAACATTGCCTTGTGCTTCGCAGGCACTTGAAGCACATACGACTTGAATGTCGTATCCCTCCTTGACTCCAGGCGCCGCAGGTTGAGCCGTATAGATTCATTTGTCCAAAAACAGACTCTCTGCTGCACATATTTCAAGACTTCTTCGCCTGCGGTGTTGGAGTCTAATCTTGATATGTACAGCGAAACGGTAGGCTCCACAACACGGAGAGGGACCTCTGTTACTGAAGCGGCGGCGGTACCACGTTGGTTGCGAGACGGCTTTGGTCGACGTTTTTCCACCAGGGTGAAGCCGTCCACGTCGACTTTTCTCGCTCTGTCTCCCTTCGGCGCAACCACACAGTTAACCTCAGCAGTGGACACCTGCCGAGGCTTAGGTAGTGGCTGGCGGAACGCTTGCGCATAACTCTTCTTTTGGTCACGTGGAGCAGTCGAAGGCGCAACAGGCACGGGTGTCGGTTTAGGAGCCGGGGGGGCCGACGTCATCTGGCCCGGGCGGTCATTCACCTGCGCATCGGTATTGTCCGCGTTAAAAATGCTGACCGGCGAATTACGGTCATTCTTAGCACCGCGTCGCACGGTCACGTTGCGTGTTGACTGCGGTGATATCGAGGTCACTGGCTTATTCTGCAATGCCGCGACCTCGGTCCTTAGTTCAGCGACCACACGTTCCGACACCTCCAGTTTGGCTTGAATGGCGGTGACCTCAGCTCTAAGGAGCGAATAATCTCGCACTAAGTCCTTAAGATCAAACTCATCCAGAGCCTCGGAGCGCAGGAAATCTGTCTTATAAATAATTGCCATTTTAAAGGTGGCAAAAAACGTTATTTCAGTCTAACATCGAGTCAGCAGTTGCGACACGACTGCTCGTGTTGACGGCACAAACGCGAATCCCAACTATTAATTTCGATATTATCTATATGTCCTATCATTATCACTGTTATCTGTTATAGACAATTTAAATAGTTAATATAGTTAACTTATTCTTAACCGCTTACTAACAGCATTTTAGCTATCAAATGGTTTGTCCCTTTCTGACATACGCTATTTTCCAAAGAGCAAAAGAGACAAAACACTCACTCAGTGTTTTAGTTAGAGAGCGGTTATGAATAAGGCAGTTAATGTTTATCAGGAATACCTGTTTACAAGTGTATTGTATTACTTTATTGATTTCCTTCGTATTCTTTAATAAATAAAAACCTCCAACAAATATTAGCGTTTTATTATTATTTATAATTCATTTTTCACTATTAACATTTGTCAAATAATAAACGCAGGTAAACCCGCGGGGTGCTGCTAGTAATATTAGTATTCCGCCGCGTATCGGCCAAGAAAGATCCGCCAAGTACAGTCCAGGCCAAACGCTTTAACAATAAACAAACAGACACAATACCAAAATAAGTAACATTAACACACACATCCTATTAAGAAGCGAACAACACGCTCATAAAAGTAAAGATTTAAAGCGACATATTCACGACAATACTTGTCTTACAACAAGTACGCAATGGTATTGTTGCGTGTATTAATAGACCTACTCATCTAACTCGCCGTTTGTGCGCTGAAGATAACGGGGGCAAACAGACTATTAACGGGGACACACTGCGGGGAAAGGTGGCGAGTATAATACAATGCTATTGTGAAATAAATTTCAATTTGCGTTCATCATAGTCACCCTTGTGTTGATGTTTTTATAGTACACTAGCAGCGCCCCGCGGTTTTACCCGCGTTGTACCCGTTCTTGTGGGAATTTCAGAATGAAAAATAGCCTATACCCTTTCCGTTGAATGTGGCTATCTATTACAAAAATAATTATTCAAATCGGACTGATAATTCCTGAGATTACCTCGAACATACAAACAAACAAAAATACCTCTTTTTAATATTAGTATAGATTTTAAGTAATCGATTGTTTGAATATAAAACAATTATTGTTATACGGGTCTAAAAAGGTATACTTCAGAGCGGATTTTATATTTTTGTTACATTTATCTTAATATATAAAATTCTACTGTACGTGTGTATGTCTCTGAACTCCTCCTAAACGGCTGGACCGATTTGGATGAAATTTTTCGCAGGTGGCACCCTGGATGGTTTAGATTCACACTAGCGACGTCTATTAGGTTTTTTGGGCGGTTGGAAACACCGCGCGGGACAGCTAGTTTATTTACAAAAGTTGTGTTCTGTCGGCATTAACTATAGGAAATAATGGGTATTTTTATTAAAAACGTACGACAATAAACTAGAGCGCCTAACTTTATCTTAGCGTTACATTTCCATCTGATACGTTTATCCCATACCTATAAGTCTTATTGGGACTGTTAGTTTATTAAACCAGGCTCTGGACTCAGCAGCGCTCGCCACCTCTCGAACCACTGTGTCCTTTTTGTATCTAACCAGCCGACACATATTGCTTGCAAAATTCATTAGCATAATAAATTGCAAACAGCTGCAGAATTTAAGTACACAACCTGGCTAATTATATGTGGAGTTTATGATATTTACACCTCACTTTATGGCGGGGTTCACACTTCAGTTACACTTCGAGTGGAGATGGGCAAGAAGTGACTGTGTGTTCGGTTTTTATTTTCAGCAAACTTTCAAAGGAGGTGCTCAATTCGATGGAATCTTCGGAAGTACTACTGCACCCCTCAGAGATGTCTATTCTTCTTCTTCATCGAGTGGATGGTCAACCTGACCAATCCTGGTGATAGAGCTATTGAGCCGCTAAAGGCCTCTGACATGGCTCATGTAACGACTACTATCCGTAGAAAGTAACCGGGACCGGCGGCTTAACGTGCCCTCCGAAGCACGGAATCGTCTTACTTTTCGGGCAATCAGGTGATTCAGCCTGCAATGCCCTAACCAAACTGAGGGCAGGCTCACAAAGAGATTTTTGTGAGATATTGTCCCCACCGGGAATCGAACCCGGAACCTCCGGATCGTGAGCCGAGCGCTCAAACCACACGACCACGGAGGCTGTTGTTTGGTAGTGCATTAGTATTTGCCAAAGAAAAGTGTATAAGTAAGGTGTAAAGGTGTCCAAAAAGTATAAGTAAAGTAAAGTATTCATAATTATTTCACTTCTTAAATTTGAACAGACGTAATCAATAATCTGACATTACATTAGTATTAAGTTACGTGTTGCTTAACCGACCGCGTAATAGGAGATGAGACTACATGTGTTTCAATTAGGATTAAGTTGTGTTTGTAATTACTCTGACTGATCAATTCGGATTCCTCATCAAATAGGAATACGAGTTTATATGGCTTCTGTAGAGCTGTCTGAGCTAGTTTATTGGCGTTTATTTGACTACCAAGCGGTGCTTATAACTAACCTAAGAAATCTAAGAGCATGAGCCCACCTATTACTAAACAACAGTTTTTAACTATTAGTTTGACACTATGAAAAAATATCTTTAGTAGAAAAACAGTCTTCTGTAGGGTGGTAATAACCTCTCTTTAAAAGAAATCTAAAAGACTGAGATACTATACTGAGCTACCTGAGATAGCCAGATAGCTCACCTATAGATACAACTAGGCGCGCTTTGTTTGAGGGACCCCCTTTCCCAGCCGACGGGGATGGGACAGCATAAGCTAAAAAAAATATGTATCTAGACTAATTATTATAATCTATGTATATACGAGTTATATGAAAAGAAAGACTGTTACATGCTTTTCTATAATGAGGAAGATTCGACAGTATGTAAAAAAAATACCCCACTAAATCTGGGAAAATAATGAGCGCGATCTACATAACATTCACACTAACGCCATCTATAGGATCGGTTGAACACTTCGCGGAACAGCGAACCAATACATAAATGTAAAGCATCGTTACTACCGATGTTTTAACGAACACGATTCGTCGAACTACCAAAAGCACCCAACTAGTACAACAGGCATTCACACATGAAACCGCAAACGAGGGACCAATTTCCAATTAGCAAGACTTTCTAAAACAAATCCGGGTAGCTATTTACACGAAACATTCGGTATTGCCTTTCGAAATTTCCCCGAAATTTCCCTAAACGATTATAGAGCGTCGGGAGATTTGCCGACGCTAAGCCCTTTCGAGTGAGTGCTACTCGCCATAGGCGGGCTTTGAATACTAAAATGTGCGATCGGAAATCACTTTGATGGTTTCAGTACAAATGGGCGATTGTTAAGAGATTCTGGCGTTGTATTGTAAGGAATCGAATTAACGCCACAATTCTAAAATATTTTCGCAAGGCCAATATCCTACTAATATTATAAATGCGAAAGTTTGTGAGGATGGATGTATGTATGGATGGATGTATGTATGGATGGATGTATGTATGGATGGATGTATGTTTGTTGCTTGTTGGTATTGTTCCTACTTTGTGGGACCTTACACTAGAAATATAAACCACTGAATTCCCGACTAATGTTTATTTATAAAATCACCCTTATCTCAGTAGGTACAATGTTAACTCGGCGAGAGTGTGCGAATGACTGGTGGGTGTCGGGCGGCTTAGCTACTTGGTTAGCGACAAAATGCTGACTTGCCTAACCCGAGCCCCAACAGACATCCCCCTCCCCAAAAAAAAATGTTTACAACAATAAAAAATAAGTAAAAAAATTAAATCGAGGTTTACAAACCAACCCACGGTATTACACTAGTTCATCTTTATTGTAGCGTTGACACAATCAGTTTAGGTAGGTGCTCGTCTTTCATCCGGTTAACAAATGCCACACGTGCACAATTGCTGACATGGTTAAATATCTTTCTTAGTAGTTACATATTGTTATAACAATTTGAATGGAATAAATTATACAGTTTGAATTTATATAAAACTATATTGTTAAAATTATACATTCAATTTATGATTTACACTTGATTAATTTCTCTCGTTTAACATATTGGCATAACCAGAACAACATATACGTATGCTAGTTTTCACTGGTTAATTTCACATAAAACACATTACACTGTTTAAAAATACATAGTAAACCCTTATGCATACTGCGGAACACCCTGCACCTGCTGTAGTGGGTTCGGCTGCTGGTTGGCTTTATCCGCCTGCCCGGAGCCGACCACCGCTACAGCCGTCAACATTTCCTTACGTACCCATCTCTTAGCTCGCTTATTACAATTTCTCCACAACACACATATACACAGTGATGCCAATACCATGAGTATCGCGCCCAACAACCAACCATAATTTTCTAACTTTTGCTCTAAATTGCTTTGAGTCGCGTCGTTCGCTCCATTTTGCGCAATAATTATTTCTTCGTTCTTACTGTATGACTTTCCCATTTTATAATTAACTATTTCGATGTACTGACAAGTATGTGTGTACGCTACGACTCTCTGATCGCTAATTTAATTAAAAATAAAAATTACTTAGGTAAATTATCGTGCCTTAAGTAAACATATTATGTTTACTTAAGCAAAATTATTAATTACCTACCTATACTTTATTATAAAGCGCTGACACTTAGTATTCTTATTATATTATTTTACTACTAACTTTATCGCATATCATCGCATAGCTTAGTTATGGTATAGCCACACCTTTACCCCTTTACCTGTTAATCACAACTTAACTTTAAGCGACCGTTTATGAATAAGGGTTTTAGAGTCTAAATCTGACTGGCTGCTTAATAACGCGCCCGCTACGTGACGTGCGCTCGGCCGGCACTTGTATCGCGGGTTCAATTCCCGTGATACGAGTGTCGTCTGACTGGGGTACATCTAGGCTATTACTATCTTCTACATCTAAATTCTTATTAACTAACATGTATGTCGGCTTTAATCTTTCTATGGAAATGAACTTGCTTACATTATTCGGAAATTGTATCTTAAAAATCTTATCTTTTCTATCTAAAACGCGGTATGGGCCCTCGTAGGCAGGTGTTAGCCCTTTTTTAATCATATCGTTTCGTACAAATACATGTGAACAACTTGCTAAGTCTTTACTCACAAATGTCTTTCGTGCACCCGGTGGACGCAATTCTGAGCATGGTCGAAGTCTGCTGATGGTATCACGAAGTTTTTCCACGTATGAATAGATATCGTTACCTCTTATATTTGCTTTTGCGTAAAAATCGCCTGGCAACCTGAGTACATGCCCGTACATTACTTCTGCTGCGCTGACTCCACAGTCGCTCCTGCTTGCTGCTCTTAATCCTAACAACACCGTTGGTAGTTCATCCTCCCACGATGAATTACCTGTTAGTCTACATTTAATTGCCACCTTCAGTGAGCGATGCCACCTCTCGATCATCCCGTTACTACTTGGGTGGTACGGAGTAGTTCTTACCTTGTCTATACCTAATAATCTCATGAGCTTCATAAAAAGATCGCTTTCGAATTGCCTACCTTGGTCGGTCGTTATAGCTTTTGGACACCCAAATCGGCAGATCCAGTTTTCGTAAACGACTTTAGCTGTAGTTTCTGCGGTTATGTCTTGTATAGGAATAGCTTCCGGCCACCGAGTAAATCGGTCTATCATCGTAATGCAATATCTGTTACCTTGCTGTGAAGTGGGAAGCGGTCCCACGATGTCGACGTTCACGTGTTCCATTGGTCCACACGGGGGGTAACTTTGTAAATCAGCCACCGTGTGTCGACCGATTTTAATTTTCTGACATTTTATACATACTTTTGCCCATTTACTCACGTCTTTATTCATTCCTGGCCAGAAAAATCTCTCAGTTACCATTTTGCGCGTTGTCCTAGTTCCTGCATGGCTAATATTATGAATAGAATCGAACACTAATTTCCTAAACTTTGAAGGTACATAAGGTCTAGCGTTCAATGTTGACATTTCGCAATATATTGTTTTGCTACATTCTGGTAATAGAATCTTTTTAAACTGTAACTCACTGTTCTGCATGCTCTCTGTAATCTGAGAATCGTTTTCCTGTGCACTAGCTAATTCCGCGTAATCAATGCTTGTAGGGCACGCTATTGCGTCTACCCGTGATAATGCGTCAGCTACTGAGTTTTTACATCCGTCTACGTGTTGTATGTCGCTTGTGAATTCGCTAATATACAACAACTGCCTTGTCCTTCTTGGTGTTTCCTTATCCGTACCTACTTTGGTAAATGCGTATGTTAAAGGTTTGTGGTCTGTATAAATAACCAATTCGCGACCCTCAATCATATTCCGAAAATGTACTATTGCCATATATATTGCTAACAACTCTCTGTCATACGTGCTATACTTCTTTTGTGCTTCCGACAATCTCTTGGAAAAATACCCTAATGGTTTCCACTGATTATTTACCTTCTGTTGTAAGACCGCGCCGACGCAAGCTCCTGAGCTATCTGCCATGATGGAGACTGGTGCAGTGGCCACCGGGTGAGACAAAGTAACTGCATTTTTTAGACTAACCTTACATTGTTCGAACGCCGCCTCCGCCTTTTCATTCCATATGATCTGAGTTTTATCCTTTTTTTTAGAATTATGTAAAAATTTATCTAACTCTGCCTGATTTTTCGCTGCGCCTCCTAGGTGTGACCTGTAGAAATTTACCATGCCCAGGAACCTTCTAAGCTGCTCAACGGTTTCCGGTTTGGGGTAATCGCTGATAGCTTGTACTTTTTCTTCCAGTGGGCTGATGCCTTCTGTCGTCACCCTGTAACCCAAAAAATCAATCTCAGACTGACTAAATAGACATTTACTCAAATTAATAGTTATTCCTAATTCATTGAAACGCTGAAAAATTTTGTCTACGTGTTTTCTACTGATATAATCTGAGTCTGATGCAATAATCAGATCATCTATGTAACAAAATAGGTATGAATGCTCCCCTTTTTCCTCTATACATTCTAGGCCCTTTAAAGCCGTATTATTCATAAACCTTTGAAACGTCTGAGCGGCGTTTCTAAGTCCGAAGGTCATTCTTGGAAATTCATACAGTCCCCACGGTACTATTATAGCTGTCTTCTCTATATGATCAGGGTGTACAGGAATTAAATGATATGCTCTATTTATATCTACTCGTGAAAAGTATTTCTTACCTGCCATCCCATATGTGAAATCTTGTAGACGAGGCACTGGATAACGGTCCGGTTTGGTCACTGCATTAAGTTGTCTGAAGTCCCCACACGGCCGCAACGATCCATCCTTTTTGGGTACGACGTGTAACGGGCTGGCCCAGTTGCTCTTTGAAGGGCGGCAAATACCTACTTCCTGCATAAAATCAAATTCTTTTTTTACCTTCTTATACCGGTCAGGGGGCAATGATCTGGCTTTAGCATGCACTGGTGGCCCTGCAGTCTCTATATAATGATATACGGAATGTAAAACGGTTTCTTTGAACGATATCGGTTTAGTAATTTCCGGATATTTTTCAAGTAAATCGCGATAAGGGTTGTTCTCTTGTATACTCGTAATAGATGACTTACCATACTCTACTAGGGACCCAAACGCCTTAATATTAGTCACTGAATCTATTAGTTTTCTATTATACAGATCTACCACTAACTTATGAGTCTTTAAAAAATCTGCTCCAATAATTGCTTGCTCGACATCACATATTATAAATGTCCACTTGAACAGTCTCCGTAACCCTAAGTTTAGTTCCAACGCTATTACCCCATATGTCTTTATTTCTGTATTGTTTGCAGCGAAAAGTTTATAGTCACATGCGCTACGATCTTTGACGCTCACTTTTTTAAACGGAATTACCGACACATTCGCTCCTGTATCGATCAGGAAACTTATCCCACTCTCACGATCAGTCACACACAAACGATGGTTGTCCGACACACTGATGCAACCTGCCACCGCTCCAGACTGCACCGTACTTAGTTTCCCTGCTTCTTATCCCAGCTACACGGGGCTTCGCATGTCCGGGCCCTGTGTCCAAAACGGAAATAGTATCTGCATAACCAGTCCGGGCTCTCTGGTGTCCTGCGCGGGGTCCTAGATCTCGATCTCCGTTGATTCCACCCTGCACGTCTTGAAGTATCTCTATTTCTTATTTCGTTTACTTCTCCCCGAAGGCTCTGTATTTCTATTGTCATCTCAGATAACTTTCTCACTAATTCGGTGTTTATCCCACTTGAGGGCCCCGCTATTTCTGCTATCTCTCCACTCCGCATGGTTTCCATGATTTTGTCCGCGATTTTTGCTAGGTCTTCTAGTTTACTATCCTGGCTGACCGTAAGAACCGCCCGCACCGATGCTGGCAAACGGGAGAGCCACAAACTCTTCAACGCTTCACTTGCTACCTGCGTATTACGGGCCAATTCCGTCATTCTCCTCAACAATTGTGATGGCCGCTGTGCCCCTAGGTCCATTCCGCCGACTAACTTTTGAAACTGCCTCTCTGCGCTCTCTTCGAAAACAGTCAACAATCTTTCTTTCAACTTGTCGTACCGTCTCTCCTCTGGCGGTGTTAATATGAGGTCACTAACTTGTTGTAATGCGTCTCGTCCCAGTTTAGCAACGACCAAATCGAATTTTGCTGTGTCTCCCTGTTTTTGTGGAGCCATAACCGACTCGAATTGTGCAAACCATATCCGAGGCATGTCTGTCCAAAAATCGGGTAATTTAGATGTAACGCTGATCGCCGCTAAGTCACTTGCGCTTGTACTTGCTTGCGAATCACCCACCTGCGGATCTGCCGGCGGTGGTTTTGTCAGCAGCGGATTTGCCGGTGACTTATTCGTCGTTCCTGCTTGCATCATTTTGCGATCACGTCGGGGTCACCACTGTTGGTATTGTTCCTACTTTGTGGGACCTTACACTAGAAATATAAACCACTGAATTCCCGACTAATGTTTATTTATAAAATCACCCTTATCTCAGTAGGTACAATGTTAACTCGGCGAGAGTGTGCGAATGACTGGTGGGTGTCGGGCGGCTTAGCTACTTGGTTAGCGACAAAATGCTGACTTGCCTAACCCGAGCCCCAACATTGCTCTTTCACGCAAAAACTACTGAACGGATTTAGATGAAACTTTACAGTAATAGAGGTTATAAATAAGAATAACACATGGGATACATTTTATCCCGAAATTCCCACGGGAACGGGCACAACGCGGGGCGCTGCTAGTTTAATTATACCTAAACATCAGTTTGCATGGATGGTTGCGTCAATGGATATTTAAACAACTCTTTAAGAAGAAATACTTATCGATTTTGCGACTGCGGGGCGCCCGAACAGACCATGCAGCACGTACCTGCCCCCTCTAACGCCTACAGCTGCACCCTAAATGACTTCATGTGCGCCAACGACAAGAGCGTAGGGTGGCGACGCGTTGGACCGGGCTCATCTACATTGTTTGTAAGTGCCATTGACACGTAGAAGAAGAATTGTGAATATTTTCTTTCCGAATTCCGCTAATAAGTATGTTTTATCCCATATAAAATTTGGAGGTAATCGACGCGAGGTAATAATGCTAATTGCTCTAATAAAACTACGAAATAGGTTATAATCATAACTCAGTTACGCCCTACTAATAGCATCAGACATGTGCGTGAAACCCAGACTTAAATTGACTTCATTGACTTCAAGATGTTCTGAAGGTCTGCGGCTTCTCAATTAGAATGTATTCCAATGACAGATTACTTGTGACCTTAATTACTTAATTACATATCAAATTATATCTATAAACTTATAGGAATGTCGATATATCACGATTATGAAGGGTGGCTTTCTTAAATGGGTCTGTAAGGGAAAGTCTGAAACTACAAGAGATACGAAGTTCTTTCTTAAGAACCATCAACTGTATATTCATTGATGACATGGGTATGGCAAATAAATGAATTTTAATCGTGCACTTACACTATTTTTAACAGATGACTAAAGTTTCGACAAGTATGGTGGTTTGATTTAAAAAATTATGTGTTTGGATGTCCAATAGATTGGAAATAGATAAAGGTCTTCCTCATCTTTTCTCTCTTTTTGTATCTTTTCGTAATGCGTGGTGATTGGTCAATTAAGCTCCACACAGCTCCGCTCCGCTTTCATGTAAACACACACTGAAACGAATAAAACCTCAAAATCGGAAAATCTATGGTAATATACTAATCCATACTAATATTATAAAGAGATAAAATTTGTCAGTTTATTTGTTTGTTTGTTTGTATGTTCGAGCTAATCTTGGGAATTACCTGTCCGATTTGAATAATTCTTTTTGTAATAGATAGCTACATTCATCGGGAAGGTCATAGGCTATTTTTTATACAACGCGGTAAAACATTTTTCGTCTCGAAATTCCTACGGACACGGGTGCAGCGCGGTAAAACTGCGGGGCGCTGCTTGTATCTAATAATAAAATTAATTAGATATATTAGAAATCTAGTGTAAAGCAATCTGATCCGTTGCATTATTGATAACCTTCGCTCGAGTGTGAGGATCCAACTGACTGCTCCACAATGGAATGAGCTCCATTGACCTGACGCGTCTTAACTGGTTAACATCCCGTGACTTCACGTTTAGTACCGTTGCAGACTTAATAGGCAGTCTTTAGACTGTTTTCTGGTCTTTGGAGAGCTATGAAGCAGAAACTTGCGTACACTGGAGACAATATGAATTTGTACAGTTTTTTTGGTCACAGCCTTTTTTTGTCAAAAATCTTTATTTTTTGTCATTAAATATCCCACCAAAAACATAAATGTAAAAAGGAGAGCCAAGTTCAATACAAAAGTTATGCTTGGCTATGGGCTTCGCCTCAAAAAGAATGGAGATCTAAATGAGTGCCAAGTTGTAGGCAAAATCTCAATATGTATTTATAGGAACAAAATAACATTATGAACAAGTATTAAACTCTATTTCTTCTCTTTATTGGATACCTATGACAATTGCTGTTATTTAAAAATGTGAGATCTTAAAGTGGCTTAGATTTGACTTGACCAGTTTTCATTACATCAGTCATTTTATAACGTTATTCAAAAAATAGGTATATTTTTTTTTATTCTGGTAAAAACTGGCCAAGTTAAATCTAACCCACTTTAAAATCTCACATTTTTAAATAACAGCAATTGTCATAGGTATCCAATAAAGAGAAGAAATAGAGTTTTATACTTGTTCATAATGTTATTTTGTTTCTTTAAATACATATTGAGATTTTGCCTACAACTTGGCACTCATTTAGATCTCCATTCTTTTTGAGGCGAAGCCCATAGCCAAGCATAACTTTTGTATTGAACTTGGCTCTCCTTTTTACATTTATGTTTTTGGTGGGATATCATTACTTTTTGTAAAGAAAACTAGGTATTGATATCGCTGATTGGCTGGGGCGACGGTGGACCGACCGCGTCATAAGTACCTACCTACCGCGCGCCGCCGACGACACACCGTTGGCCGGTTGTTTAGCGCGAATTACGAACGCGAAGTTTTTTGTATGGGGGCACCACTTATTTTTTTTACATACCTTTACGTTTATATTGCAGTTAAATAGCAAATATGATAATACTTAGATTGGGATAGTTTCAAATATCTGCTTGTAACGGTTCCAACGCTACAATTAAAAAATATATTTTTTTGTATGGGGACCCCCCCTATTTTTTAACTTTTTTTATTTTTAGATTTTTTCTTACGCTTACACACAATTACCGAGCTAGATTCCAAATTTCATCCTTCTAGGTCATCTGGAAGTAGGTTAGGTTTAGTTACTATATGTCAGTCAGTCAGTCAATACTAAAATTTACGACTTTCTGACGTTCATATCTTTATAACCGTTTGAACTAGCTTCATG
The DNA here is from genome assembly GCA_951394245.1 of Cyclophora punctaria. Classification (NCBI taxonomy): domain Eukaryota; kingdom Metazoa; phylum Arthropoda; class Insecta; order Lepidoptera; family Geometridae; genus Cyclophora; species Cyclophora punctaria. The sequence continues at coordinate 8,805,236 of OX596186.1, forward strand.
AAATTTGGGCTTCTAGGTGTCCTAATGGATATAATTAAACACACGTAGTTTCATGTGTTTACGTTAAATAGTTTTTGAGTTATAGAAGGGTCAAAAGTGGCACCAAGTGGTTCGTGTAATATTACACTCGGCGCTGGCTAGCCGTTCCTTTGCTTGAACTTGGCTTGACACGCTGCCGCGTGTCTAGATTGTAATGAGGACTGATGTTATACTGACTTGAATGTATTGTACAAGGCAATTTAAATACATATGATTTGTATTTCTTTATTATTACTATGAATATGTTTTTAAGGGGTCGTCATACTTCGACATCAAGGTTACTTTGTTAGTAACATCGTGTAAGTCATTTCGCCACTTATTTTATCAAATATACCTACTAAAAGCATACCTTAATTGATGGTGTGTTTTATTCTACGGTTTCATAGGTTTATTAGAAGAATAATCAAAGAACTACTCGAGAAAGACAAGTTAGATAAGTATGTGGAAAACTCCATGCAGTAAAAACGGCTGGACCTATTTATACCAAACATCTAAGATCCACCGCAAGAAAACTGGCTATCAAATGAAAAAACCTCATCGAAATCGGTCGATCCGTTTAAAAGCTACGTTGTCACAGAAGATACACTCACACGCACACACATCGACGTGAAACTCATAACATCCTTCTTTTACGTCGGGTGTGAAAACACCAGGCCAGGCCTTTCACACAAGGCTTATGTTCTCTTAGCTGCAATACACTACAACTGCAATAGAATAGCAATAAGTGCTGACGTAATACGCAGATAGCAGTAGCACTCGTTCGGAGCAGTAAATTATGACATGTCGGCCAAATGAAGCGATTAGACGCGAGGGATTTCGCGTTGCACTGCGGTGTAGGAGGCTGGCGGTGTGTTGGTACTTGCGTATGCTGTGTGGTGCGGTTTTATAGTTGACATTGTAGTAGAACAGTGATTAATAGTTACATCTGTACATTGTGGAACAGATATAGTAAAGAAAAGATTGGAATAAAATAAGTATTGAAATTGTTTAAAATCTTTCGAAACTATGCTTTATAAAGATAAATACTTCCAAAACCCTATAATACCTAGACCTAAAATAGTTATCAAAATACATTACCAAACTGAATCCCCACCTATACATAATAATAAATGAATATACCCAGAAAGAATCATACATGGTTAGTTAGAACCAAACTAATATCTAGGCCTGTATTATGATACTACTATATATACATACATAAATACTTTATACAAATATTATTAATGCACTCAGACGCAAACAACTATTTCTGCACATACTCGCATTGTTGACTATAGCACTCTCACATGTCTTCTCGATACAGGCTTGCCTAGTGAGAAGACATATAGACATTCAAATTTGTTACTCCATCGACAAATTGTACATGTTTAAAGAATATTTTTATAATTTAATTTAATTTTAAGCTTTATCTGTAAGTGCATTTTGTTCGAAAATAAATATTTTTCATTTTTCTTTTTCACATGCCACCGGGCTTGTCCAAAGGATCAAGACGTGTCGACCGCAGTGCATGCATAACGTAGAGGTTTGCAACTGGACACATTTGGTGTGTCACTGCAGACTTCCCTCGGGAATTAATTACGATGACCTAGTCGCGTCAATAGGGGGCCGGGAAAAATATAGGGGTGGGGACTTGATGAAAAAGAGGGGTTGATATTACTTTTGGTAATCTCACCGTACTAGAGTCTTGTGTCATAAACATTTTAGATTAAAAAAAAGTAACTTTGATGTTAATACCCGGACATATTCACACACCGTTAATTAAACCCGAACTAAGCTCTAAGCTCTGTATGGAATGAAACTAACTAACACTATTACATATACAAAAAAACTTTATATGAACAAATAATAGAGATCATGTTGTCACCATAAACTACGTCTGCACATATTGCTGACTCCGGGTGAGAACGGACCCGCCACCCCAGACACAGTACGCGTTGTCACATGCCGCTATGTCAACGGGCTGGTCATCTATACTATTTTTATAAAGAAGATATGTTTACAAAATGTAAGGGCGCGACCCCACTAAATATGGAAAAATTACGTTAGCGTGTTCTTAAAAATTATTTAAGTGCAAAAATTTAAAATACGAACAACTTTTAAACACTTAAAAACAAAAGAATATCGCCTCCAATTTTCTTTTCAAACAAAAATAAATCGTAATTACGTAAAAATAATGAACAAAATTTAGTAATAACAGAACAAAAGCTATTATTAGCCTTTCAAAACCATTTTCTAGTGAAAATGTGCAACAGACAGACACGCGGAGTGAAATTTATTACTCGGGGTAATTGGAGACTGTATAATTTAATGTTTCGACTTTGAGGGCCCTCGGAGTGTTAGGACAATGCTGTGCGAACGGTTTGTTTACTCTTTGTAGGTGTTTTAGATCAAACGTTTTTCTATTGGTCCAGTTATGTGATGAAAATGTTAAGCATATCAAGCAAGCTTTATCACGTTATTTAAAAAATATTACGCCCGTACTCAGATAAAGAGAATTGAGTGATGACGATATGAAAAATTAAGTCAATTAGTTAAATGTCGACTTAATGGACGTTTCTGAGTGTATTGATATAATAATAATTATCATTAAGATTAAGCTTTTTTAAAAACAATGGGTTTAAAAGTTTTATAGAATTGGACTATGTCAAATGCAACAAACATTCGAAACCTCTTTCGTACATTTTACCTTTAAACGATATGTTCTTTTCCGTTCTCGCACCATATCGTGCGCAATACGAGGAAGCGTTCCATCTCTAGAACACGCCGTCAATCGAACGGTGAGACACTCGGAAATTTAAAAAGTTTGTAAACCGTCGAGGCTTGGATGCTGTCAGCCTATTTAGTGGTATTAAAATATTTTGAAAATAAAACGCAAAACTTGGGCGTAAGTCTTAAGGGCATAAGGGTTGTTTTAGTTTAATGTATATTTTACTATAAGATTCCTTTTACCTTCTTCGTGATTTTCTTTGTTTGTTTGAACGCGCTTATCTCAGAAACTACCAATCCGATTTGAATAATTCTTTTTGTAATGGATAGATAGCCACAGTCAACGGTAAGGTTGTAGGTTACTTTTTAATCCAAAATTCCCAACAAACGAGCACAGCACGGGTAAAATCGCGGGAATCTGGTAGTATGGTTATAAAATATCCTGCATATCACGTATACGTGTATACCCTGTGAACTCTGAAGATAAACTAACCATATATTTCTTTAATAAATATCTATGTGAGTATCAATCGCCATCCCCGATGACTTTGACAATCTAATGGTTGAACCCGAAAACAGTTCAAGATATCTCCTGAACTTCGTGTTTGTTGTAATAAACGATTGCCTCCCTTATATGGAGGAGGATAGAGTTCATATTTGGATCAGACTTCATTTTTCAGTCGCAAAATATGTGTCGATAACTAAGAAGTGTGTTTGTGGTCGGAGTTGTAGCGAGTTGAAGGGTTTATAAGAAAAAAACAATATTAATAAGTTAATATATTTCCGGTCTACCACTGACAAGCCTATCACGGCAACACCCATAACGGCAGCTCAATAATTAAATTAATCCTCCACCCATAGGAAACGACCCGGCGGACCCCACGAGCGGAGCCGAGCCGGCCTTGATTGATAGTTTTAGCCAAAATAGATAATGCACAGAACCGCGAATCATAGAAGCTTCTATGATTTGTAAAAAGACCTTGTCTTGGGGGTATACTCCAGGCTCTAAATAACAATGTCATAGCAGTTGTAGCAGATTCAAGAAATTGGTTTCAGCGCCGTTGACCTTGAGCAAGTTAAATAGAATACAATCATATCCATCTTTATTCGCTTGTATATTGCTCGTAAATTCGCTTATACGTCAATGACTCTTCGTTATCGCTCGCTCACACTACCGCCCGACCCTTAAACGAGCACGGGTAACGACGCCATCTCAGTACGGAAATTATCAGCTGTGTGGCAAACGTCGCCGATATCAGTTATCTCTCACGGAGAGATCGGGAGCACTCGATGTGTTTACAGCGGCTGAGAGCGCTGGGCTGCTTTAATACTGGTAGATGACGCAGGGATAAAGCGCTAACAACACATAGTGCTGTGCGGGCCGGGTGTGGGCCGACTGACGTTGTATTTCAATGAAAAGTCACATAGGCCCGAAGCGGGCCTGCGACGGGCTTATATGTGCGTTGCGCTTTAGAGGATACGGTCGAATTTGTACCAAAATCGATCGGAAAGTTAGAATCGAAACTGCCGATTCTAACTTTCCGATCGATCGATCGAGAGAACAGCCAAATCTTTAATAACTAGAGATTCGAAGTTAGTTAAAACGGATATGGTTTAACCATCGCGGTCCAATCGGCCGAATTTAAAACCATTGATCCTATACAATCTTGATAACCCTGAAGTGTTAAAGTTAACTGCAAAGTCTCTAAGTTACTAAAACAAGTCTCTCACTTGCTGGAAAGCAGTCCAAAAACATTAAAGATATATACTAAGGTATACCATTGCTACGAGTATTGATACCCTCTAAAACTGCATTATCATACTTTATCTTAACTTTGTACCGATATCTGAATTCGCAACCGAACAAGAACTGGCAACGAATTTCAAACTCAATCAAAATCATCCCCCCTACCCCTCGTAGCCTAGCCCCTACAGAAAACCAATCCACTGACCGCTAGTTAAGTCGCCTGGCAATTAAAAGTTGCTTCACAGTTGGTACCCGAAAGGGAAACTTGTGTCCCAAAAAATAATACGATAGAAGCACTTTGGCCCGTCACTTTTAACAAAATGCAATTTATACTTTGTCAATGTTGGTTCATCGTTAGGGTGCGTGTTCAGTGTCTAGCTACGCTATGGCACGGAGATATACTGTTTCCCTTTTTAGCTGAGTACACTAACGTAACGTAACTGTAAGAGTTTGCTAATTCAAGTGAATGTTTATTTGGATATTCTTTATCTCCTATCTTAAGTTTAAACTGGCACTGAAGATATCAGTACGGTGAGTCCATTTTAACGTTAATTTTTGAAGCTTCTTTAGCGGCGTTCTGCTGTTAAACTCGCGTCAGGACACGTGACCTGATCGAAAATTCGTAAGAAGTTTTCACTTTTGCGCACTCCAGAAGTGCAGCCCGTTGATTTTTTTAGTTATATTTCTTTATAACACGGTAACTTCTCACTGGAGTCCTATCTTTACTGGTCCGCCATTACTGCGGGTACTTCCCCAACCGAATTGATTAAAGGACTGATTTTATTAACATTTTGACATTTGAAAAGGAACCAAACGTCTAGGAATTAACTTTCTAATTGAGCCCTATAGGAAGTTGTTATTTTAGTGAATAATACAATAATAAATCTAGTTTTTAAATGTTTCCTCAAACTAACCTTTCTCTCCCATCTAGAAATTAAGTTTCAAAAATAGCAACTCTATTAATTTTACTAAATGAATGAATTTCATAGTATTTTTGTTATGATCTGGGTTAATCATACGGTATGCCAAATTGATGGATGAATTAGTGCATCGATAGCAAAATAGTATCTCTAATATGGTCTATAATTTATGGTAACAAAAGACAAATTGAAATATTTCATTCAGTTTTGGGCTCACTGCTGAACTGTACTGATATCTTCGGTGAGATGAGAGGCCTTGAGTGGGATACTGCTGACTAACACTAACTTACTACTATAAATCTATACTAATATTATAAATTGAAGAGTTTGTTTGAACGCCTTAATTTCTAAAACTATCAGCAGTGTTTGAAAATATTTTTAATACGATTTGTACATTTATAAGTTAGGTTATACCTATACGTAATCACCGTGCTTGTCTAATGCGGGTTGGTGATCCCAAACCCGAGCCATGGGATAAATATAATGTTTACAGGTTACACAGGTTGTACAAGTTTTATTTATTTTACAACTCACAGCATCCATAACTGACAAACAAAGCTATCTAAGAACTCAATCCATCAATAAACCTAAACAAAAGAGTGGTTATTAATTAAAATACCCCCATTACCTCCGACATCATCTCGAACCATTACCGGGACCGAATGTTAGGAGCGCCATTGTGCAGCCACAGATTACTTTTATTCCTTTAAAACAAAGGATAGAACGATTCGAATCCAAATAATATCTTTGTAGGAAAATCTTAGAGGTTGGTTAGCGTGCGGATTCGTTGCGACGATTTCTACATATCGGAATTCTACCAAAATGGATTCACTCAGAAGGATGACTACGATGTGCTACGAAAACGCACGCTATGAAAATGAGGCGTCCTACGAAAATGAGGCGTGCTACGAAAATGATGCGTGCTACGAAAATGATGCGTGCTACGGAAATAGATGCGTGCTACGGTAATAGATGGGTGCTACGAAATAAGACGCTCAACGAAGCTATATAGATATAGCTACATAGATAGATGATGTAATCGTCTAGCCAGGCTGTATTCTGGCCTGGTTTAGTATAGCAAAGAGGAAGAATAATATCTTAAGATCAAACAATAGGGATAATGATTTAGTAATACGCCTATTCCCTCTGGTTAGTCAGTGTTGAGGCATTTTGAGTGTTAAGACCAGGCGTAAGAGACTATAGTGTAATGATTATTTTGAAAGACTTCTGATGCATAAAAACATGTGAAATGTATTACAAAAACACCATCGTTGATGAACAAATATTTTTTTATTTCTTTTTTAAACACGCAACCCCCGATACATTAAATACATAACCCATGGTTTTCCAAAGTCGGTTAAAGTCCCACGCAAGTTGTAGCCCGCGCCTTAACCCACCACGGGCCTCCACGTAATGCCCGATCGTTTGGGCGATCACCTCTCATTTCCTCGTCGGGATGAGCTCATTTATCCTCCCCTTAAAATGACGTAGCACCCAGGAATCAGGGATTTTTCCCCTTTCGTAATTATGTTTCTTAAGGAACTTTGGATCGTTTAAACTAAAGCCTACTCTTTATGAAGATGTCTCAATATTCGTAGCATAATATTATTATCGATATACACTAGCAGCGCCCCGCGGTTTTACCTAAGTTATTCCATTTCCCGTAGGAAGTTTGTAATAAAAAATAAACTAAAACCTGTCAGTTGAATGTGGCCATCCATTAAAAAAAAATCCCGCCCTGAGTCAACAATATGTGAAGACATAGTTGTTTGCGATGACGTCTGGGTGTCAATTATAATATATTATTTGTGTATGTAAGTATTTTTAGTAGTATCAGTTAATTAGATTCTATAATACAAGCTCAGAGCTTACTTTGGGTTTAATTAACCGTGTATGAATTTGTCCTGGTATATTATGTTATTATTATATACTAATGCCATTGGGTACGAAACCCTAAAAACATGCAGTGGAATTGAAAACCTCCTTTGGTCTTTGAAGTCGGTTGAAGCCACGCCTCCACAGACAGAAGGCCAAAGTATTTACTCTAAGAATGATTTTATTTTGTTCCCAAATAGTTGTGATATTAGTCTTGTTGAAGTTCGTCTGTTTGTTGCTTTTGTTACTGAGTTTGTTTCTGTAAAGTTATTTGTTGGGTTTGTTGTTGAATTAGTCTGCTGATTGGAAGGCGAAAGGTCAATCGATACTAACCGGCTAATTTGAACACTAGATTCAATGAAAAACTACAAAATGTTTCGTATATTAACTAATATTATGATTGACTTTAACTAATATGACCTATGATTTCAGCTATCTAATCTAATTTCATTCAATCTAATATCTAATATTGAATCTAATGTTATGTAACCTAATCAAATCTAATATAGTCTAGTTTTTTAGCAAACGATGGTCTTTGCCCAACATAGGGATACCCAAGGATAATATAATAATAATAATAAACTATAATAATTAATAAGCGGGGGGCGAGCCACGGCCTGCCGCCGATAACTTGTTTACAACTTGTTATGGCAGGTGCCGACCTCTTTGTAATATCCCATCTCCAGTCCATCCAACCTTCATTTCCATAGCCCAGTCTTTTTCTTTCATTTCTAATGACAATAGTCCCTACTTCTGCAGGTACACATTCCCGGACATGTTGTACTGATGTGGTCGGGAGTGTGTCCCTGCAGTTGTTCCATTACATTAAACATCTCCAAAGGGCCTCTACGAGTTGGATCTGTATCCCCTCGCATGCCTCTCAAAAAGACCGGGCTTGTCCCGTGACTCCAAGGAGAAACACTTTATAATAATTTAGCAAAGAGATAATTCTGACAAAATACTAAATTGCTCAACATTTTAATGGAATTTACTTCCATTCCAATTAAATAGAATCACAAATTATTCATTATTCATGATTAAATTAGTCTTGAGAAATATTCTAGACAGGTAAAAACTAAGATACGAAACCGTTTCTTAGTAACGTAACTGAGCAATAATAACGGTACTACTGGGTTTTCCTCAGTTCAATGGTCTAGGTTATATACTCGTACACTGAAACCCAATGCGGAAACTTGAATTTGATAAATGGTTATTAAGGCCCTCGTTAACACTGAGCGAGTAAACAAGCGGCTAGTCGGCAAGTTCAATAGAACTCTGACGAGCGTGTGAGTGTTTGTCTTTTGTGACACTCGCTTTATTGGTGTAGCTAGCGAGCGAGCGAGCGATTGAAGGTAGAAACTGACCGCCTTATTCAAAAATGCACTTTAACTTCAATACTACTTTAAAGTGTTTTGTCTCTTTTGCTCTTCGGCAAATAGCGTATGTCGGAAAGAGACAAACCGTTTAATAGCTAAAGTGCTGTTAATAATCATTTATGAATAAGGCCAGAAGCCTACATACGCAATGTATGATCTTTTTTTAAGCATGGTAGCGCTCAGATAGTACCACCACAGATTACTAAAGAGTTACTACGTAAGTACCACTATCAGCTACCCATCCAAGAAACTAAGGGCCCAGCTACACGTTGCTTAACAAAAGCTAAGCAAAACTACGCCAAGATCGCTTCAATAGTATGGTATTGAATTCGTAAATCAAGAACAAAACCGGATCGTGTTTAGATCGTTACCTCACTGGTTGAATCGGATCGCGAGATGGTATTTATATAAACAATTTCACGGATGAACCTTTCTCGATGGATTTTTCTGAAGGGTTAGTTTAATCTGCAAGGGATAAGGGAAATGACGTCATCGATATTTTATTTGAAGGGTAAAAAATTGCAGGGTTTTGGGATACGGGTATAAATATTAAAATCTTCTACTACTGTTTACTGTAGTCTAGTGGTATGTGCACTCGTGCCAAGACTGCGGTCCCGGTTCGATTCCCAGGTCGAGGGAAAACATGTTTCCTACTTTTCAATCATGGCTCGGGTTTGAGATCTCCAACAAGCACGCTTGCATTAGGCAAGCGTGGTGATTACGCTTCATCCTCCCAACTGTATTGATATCTTCAGTAAGATGAGAGGCCTTTGCCCAGCGGTGGGACATTACAGGGTCTAATACTACAACTTTTCATGGACCACTTTAATATAGGTGATGGGTACAACACGGGTACAACATAATTTTGCCTCAACATTTATCTTCTCACTATATGAAGGTAAATTTTAGCCTTTCATATAACTCCCGTATGGTCTAGTGGCTAGGATACCTGGCTTTCACCCAGGAGGCTCGGGTTCGATTCCCGGTACGGGAAATAAATAATTTAATTTCTACCCTTTTCTTTTACTTTGCAGAAGTTTAGATATTTTCTATTTTATTTTCAAGTTGTTTTGTACTCCAAATTATTTTTTTATTATTTAATTCATAATATTCTAAAGAGTTAGAGCGTTTGTCCACCGCCGCATCACCGTCACGTCACCGAGAACGAGATGACGGCGCCGAAGTAGCGGTACATACATTTAGAGCGTTTTACTTTAGCCGCTAGTCCACCGCACATCCGTCACGTCATAATAAACTCGGGCCGAAATAATCTCGTTCTCGGTTGACGTGATGGTGACGGCGGCGGTGGACAAACGCTCTTATAATAAGTATGTAGTTTTGTATGTATGTTCCTATTAGTCCGATTTGAATTATTATTTTTGTATTTGATACCTTCAAAAAGAAGATGTGTTTTTTATGTGTTTGAATATGTTTTATCCAGAATCTATAATGATATAACGCGGGTATCACCGCGGCCCGCGGGGCGCTAGCACATAATACAAATATTGTGTTGAATACGTCAGAGGAGGAATATTATTTCAAACTCGCAGGTTTGTACAGTATTAGATTTTTGACATACAATTTAGGGTAATATGCCTTATCGCTCATACTCGTATACTGCTTATGCATATTTTAAACTCTAATAATATCTTATATGTACCTACCGGACGACCCGTAATTTTTTTAGTCAAGCTTGTTTTAATAGTTGGACCATGTCGGTGGCCTTTAGGCGGTCTAAAAACTCTGTCACCATTAACGAACTTACTTTTACGTAAGTAAGTATTTCATTTTCATTCGGATCTGGGCGACGGAATTAATTTCAGGATAGTAATGGCGCTCTCTTATTGGATTTCATTAATATTTTAAATGGATACCGTTTACCAAATGAATATTTTTAATTAATTTTTCAAGTGAATAAGAATTATTTTCTTTATGGTTATATGTTTTTATATTTATTGATGATCGGTTTTGAGTTAACTTTGGACTAAGCTCACTAGCAGTCCCCCGTGGTTTTACCCGCGTTGTCCTTTACACTTGATTAGGACACCGTTACGATAGGAGAGGAAATCATGAAGTGATTCAATTACATCATTTTCTAATTTCCTCTCCTATCGTTACTGTGTCCTTTATATTGTAAGTTATTAAACTAAAATTGAGTATAATAATAATAAAAAACATTATTTGTAATTGTATACCAGAAAAACCAAAAAGTAAATCACATAACGCCGGCCAACATTTCATCAACACCAAAAACTCTCCTCTATTTTCCCTTAAACATAAAACTATATCAGTGTTAATAACAAGAAGTGGACATTAATCAGGGCGCATCTGCGTCGGACGGTTGTCCGGCTGTCCGTCACAGGGCGATGCAAATTACATTATGTCCGGGCGAGCTATGACGGCACGATGTTTGGCCGGAGCTCTGCAACTATTGGCGCTGCTAATTGTTTGGCCAACTTATTTGTAGAAGTGGGGGAATGTTTAGGGCAATTTCAGGCATGAAAGGTTGTGTAGTGGGCAAATGTTTAGGATATATGATGAAGATGATAGATATATTTGAAAAGTCCACTGTGCCACAGTGGCAGTGAGAGCGCTTACTGTGTCGGGGGTTGCGGATTCGATTCCCGCCCGGAGTCAACGATGTGTGAAGACATAGTTGTTGTGGGCGACGTCTAGATATTAAATATTTTAACCAAATTCAAAAACAAGACAATAGCTGAATAATGTCCAAGTAAATAAAACCGAGGCGTTACTATAGTCTACACCTATATAATAAAACTGAAGAAAGTTATTGTTTGAACTCGTTTATCTCTGAAACTACCAATCTGATTTGAATAACTCTTTTTGTAATGGACATTCACGATAAGGTTAGTTTTATCCCTAGAGGCTACTAGTAATAAATATAGGTAAATGAGCGCCTATTCTCGAATAACATAAATTCGCATAAACAGATTATGAGCAGATTCACCTAATCAGAGTTGAAATATCGCTTAACTGGGTCGATACAAATGAAATATCATCGGTGTTAGATATCTGATATCGTTCCTTAATTAATGACAATTTGGTTCGAGACGGTTCGGATTTGGAACCCGATTTGTTGTTTATTTTGGAACTGTTATAATGACGGTTGAAGAGTTAAAGATGAGCTGTGCTGCCTACGGATTTACTTGGATAGAAGCAAATGCTCATTCATGACTTTAATTAGTTATCTATTGAGCTGAAAATACTTCCGAAACTTACTATAAGTAATTGTAAAGTAATTTTAACATCATTACTTACTTATGTACTCGAATTTCTTCATTCGATTTCAAACTTCGATTTTGTCACTCGTTTTCAAAACTCGACTTTAACAATCGACTCCAAAACTCTATTTTATCATTTGATATTAAAATCCGATAAGGTCATTCGATATAAAAATTTGTTATTCCTACTCCTATTCGATCAAAATTCGATCTTGTCATACGATATCGAAACGGGGCGAACAATTCAACATGACCTTTCTGAGGTCACATCAAATTGCCGGCCAACACACAGAAATTATTTCCAAATGAAGTGGAAGTAACATCCGGAAGTACGTTGGAATCTCGTCTCCGATGGTTTCGATACGCGCCCCTTTATCTCCGGTTACGAACCCGACACCAATTTACACCGTAACGTCGTAACCAGTTACCTAACGCAAATTGGTAACCTGACTTTAATATTTTATAACTTATTTTTGGATCCGTTACTGACATCCGTTACTGAAACTTCGATTAGCTAATGCATAAGCTCGTGTAAGGGTTCCTTCAATTGAAGCGTTTTTAGTCGACCTGCGACGTGGGTTTAGTATGAAATAATATACTGCACACGTGCACGTGCAGATATTCTTCCTTTTTTTATACAAACGCATGTAGCTGAACATTGAAAAGAGTTTAACATGAAAGTGCCCTTAGGAACTGATGCTGCTGTTAGTTCTTATGTTCAGCTTAGTTTCTCCATCGCGTTAAAATATTATTTCTATAGTAAATAATGTAGGCGTAATAAAGCTTAAGAGTTTTTTTTAGTTTGTTTTAACGTGCTGTTCTCAGAAACTACCAAACCGACTTTAATAATTATTTTAGCAATGGACAGCCACATTTACCGGAAAGGTTACAAGGCTATATTTTTATCCCAAAATTTCCTCGGGAATGGGCACAACGCAGGTAAAACCGCGGGGCACTGCAAGTCATACTATATTATTATAACACAATGTTTAACTAACAATAGTTTATTAATGAATTCAAAACCTATTTTCATTTCTATAGGTAGAAAGAAGGTTATTTGTTTAACTCTTAAAAACATATAAAGACAAGTTATCTATTTGGGTTAGCTTTACACAACATAACATATAAGTTAAGGTACAAAATAAAACATTTTAACTTAAAAAAGGTTAAAGACTAAAATTAGATTCATAACAACAAGATTTGCCTTCTACTCAGTTCCATTTCAACTACATCAAAAGTATAACAAGCAACCAAGTTCGAGTAGGTTGGCCAATCCGTGTGTCGGAATTTTTAGACCGCCCATAGGCCTCCGACATGGTTACAAGCTCAGAATACAGAAAGTACCAGAACCCGTGAGCGCGCCTAATACTGTAGCTACCCAAACTAGCCTTAAATAGTGTAGTTTGACGCGCATCCGATCAGTCACTTTGTGACCGTCGGAACGCGCTAACGTGTTTTACCCGTGACCAATTTCACGAAACTATGTCGTCTTGTGTCGTTTCTACCTGTAAAAATGCAGTGGGTCTGAAAAAGAAACAGGATGGGATCACATTTCACGTGTAAGTATCGCATTTAGGTATCGTCTTATTTAAATATTTAATTATTTTCTCAGATTTCAATTGTCATAGAGAGTGATGCGTCAATCTATGTTAGTGTTGCCAATATAAGAGTTTTGATTTACCCTTATTTTTATTACCTTTTGAGGGCTTTAATTCGTTGTAGAATACTTATTAATAAGTAATATAATAAAAATTAACCAACTTGAAAAAAGAAAGTATAAAGCGTAAGTGTGGCTCGTATGTACCTAACCTAACAATCCTATTAAATAGTAAGTATGTTAGTCTATAGGATTTCTAAACAAATTTTTGGTGTGCGTGTGGGAGAAGGGGAGAGGGGGAGCGGGTATTAAATTATGTTTCTATATTAGCCATCTTAAATTTTAGCTTCCCTGCTGATGAGGAAAGCGGTGTGGACAAAAATTATACAAAGAGCACGGCTGGAACAGTTCTGGAAACCATCGAAGCGAAGCGTAGTTTGCTCGATGCATTTTGACTTAAGTTATTATTCTTTTTTTATGTAACTCTTGTACCTAGCTGTAAGTTTTCCGAATACTTTAAAATAAAATAAAAATATATAATTTTTCCATCACCCCTTAAAAGTGTGCAAACATCCACCTTAACCCATATGCGCCTGCCGTACTCATTTGGGTACGGTCAAAAATTTACCCCCAATTTTGAAAGTAAATAAGTTTAGTGGTCGTCGAAGCTTTTATTGTAAAGACTAGTTGTGTGTTATTAATTAAAAACCCATAATTAAGATTTATAGCGTTCGGTTTTCATTTTATTGAGGTTTTATTTGAGTGTTTTGGAAGCATCATCATCATAAAAATGTAAGTACTTTTTTTTCCCTATTTACTTTGGTATTTTTAAAATTCTTTTATATAATCATAACAAATATATTACAGAGTTCATAATATAACTAAAAAAAGTCACAGTATACATGTATATATAAAGTTATGTGCATATTTACGTTGGTGTACCCATTTGAGTACAACGGGCATATAGCATACCAAAATATCGTGATTCTTTACAGAAACCCAAAAAGGCTAATAAGTCCCTTCCTTCACCCGTATAGCCTCCTGAAGCCTCCTGAAGACTAACATAGTTCAACCCAGGACTATGTTAGTCTTCAGAAGGCTATAGAAGCTATAATGAGAGAAGATGACTCCGACTTGGAAGTCAACTTAGTGCCATACCTCCTGAACTCAGTGTATTGACTGACGAAGAAGAAGGGGATGACGATAATACCGTTTCCAACGTAATACCGAGAGATATTCCTGGACGTGTCGAGGTTTTTACTAATAGAGATGACGATGATTGAAGCAGCAGCGACGAAGAAACTGTGCTGATTATGATTATCGATTTGATACGGCAAATGATTTCGTGCGTTGGTTAGACAACAGTGTCTGTACTATGGGCACCAACTACGACACTGTTCTTCCTTTGGGAAAAGTAAAACGGTGGAACTCGGTGGAGAAAAGAAAAACTGTTTAATAAAAGGCTAGAACTTAATTTGATTGTAATTTTATAGAAAATACAATCGTTTATTGTCAGAGTAATGCGCACCAACACACATTGTTTTTGGGTGACGTACAAAGAAGACAGTTGCCATACTAAAAATATATAAATTTAACATGAAATGTTACTACACTAAAAATTACAAAAATAAATTGCTGTTCTATTCTTGAACAGAGTTGGCCGGCAACAAGTGTAGGCAACAAGGTAAGTATGTATATATTTATCTTATATGTATTTAAACAAATATATAAAGGTAAGTATATATTTATTCAAATACACATTTACAATAAGTATTTATTTAATATATGTTTAAACAAGTAGGTGACTATATATTTATATATTTATTATTTATATATATTTATTCAACCACATTTATAATAAGTATTCAAACAATTATATACCTATTTCGAATCAAAACAGGTAAGTATTAATACTATATACCTATGCTAAAGTTATATCTTATTTTTTCCCTTAATATACTATTTTTTTTTTTACTATTAACTTAATAAGGAATTAATAAGGAACTAATAAGGAACTTTTGAAATACACAAAACTGTAGTTATACATTTTCAAGAAATGGCAAGGGACATAAGGTTTTATAAGAACGAGTGTAAACTTTATCAGACATTTTTACATCTGCTACCCTTACTTTACCATCCGGGCCGGGAACCACTTTAACAATACGTCCCATTGGCCACATCATAGGGGTTAGATTACTCATTTTAACAATAACTAAATCTCCTACCTTTAAATTAACAACATCTTTTCTCCATTTAGTCCGGTTTTGCAACACGGTTAAGTAATCTTTATGCCATACATTCCAAAAATCTTGCTTAATTTTTGTACACATATTCCAAAAGTTTAATCTGTTAATGTTCTTTACCTCAGTAAAATTTATTTCAGGAAGGCTCATCAATTGAGTTCCAATTAAGAAATGACCTGGTGAAAGGTAGTTTAAATCTGAAATGTCTGAAGTTAATGGGCACAATGGCCTAGAATTAAGCACAGCTTCAATTTGTGTAATAACAGTATAAAGCTCTTCATAAGTTAGAGCAATATCACCAACAATTCTCTTAAAATGATATTTAAAACTTTTCACTCCTGCCTCCCACAGTCCCCCGAACTCAGGAGAGTAACTAGGTATGTATTTAAACTTTAAGTTATTTATCAAACAAAATTTATTCACTGAATCACGGTGACTGTCGGAGGACAGGAGCTTGTACAGTTCTTTCAGCTGATTATCAGCACCTTTAAAGGTTTTAGCATTGTCACAACAAATTAAATTAGGTACACCACGTCTTGAAACAAAACGTTTGAGACATGCCAAAAATGCATCAGATGTTAAATTGCTTACCACCTCCATATGTATGGCCTTTGTTGAGAAGCACACATAAACAGCTATATATGCCTTTGTAATGATAGGCCTACGGATACGAGCAATTTTTAAATTGAAAGGGCCGCAGAAATCTACACCAACAACTTGAAATGGTCTATTTGCGGTAACTCTTTGTGAAGGTAATGACCCCATTAATTGTTTGGCACCTTCAGCCTTAATACGGAAACATTTCAAACAAGAATGCAAAACCTTTTTGACCTCTCTGAGGCCACTAATAATCCAGTACCTTTGACTAAGCGATGAAAGTACTAATTTAGTACCTGCATGTAAAAGCCTATTGTGCTCTTTTAAAATAAGTAAGTGGGTTAATCTGTTGGATTTTGGCAATATAATTGGATGCATCTTGTCATAGGACAAGTTAGTGGCATTTTGCAACCTCCCTCCAACTCTAAGGATACCATCACTATCCATAAATGGGTGCAAGCTACCCATAGATGATTTAATAGGTTTGTCATTTGTTATGGATAATATTTCCTGTGAGAAACTTGTTGATTGAATATACTTTGTAATGACTTTCATAGCTTCAGAATACTCTTGAGGTGACATAGGACCTATAACTTTATCATTATTTTTCTTTGTATTATTTTTAAATCTTAATATGTAAGCTATTTGTATTTGTAATTTGTTAAAGTCCGAGTATCTATCAAAAATGTTAAAACCTGGTTCAATTTCGCAAAAGTTGGAGGGGAGCTGCACAATGGGATCAATATTATCATCATGCGACTCTAAATCAGGATTAAACAATTTATTTATTACTGAAGCAGCTTGAAAACTTTGATAATGATACTCTCTGTTTAACTGACCTTGTGGTCCATTCCACCAGAGTGACACTTCTGCCAATTTTTCGGGAGCTACTCCTCGAGACAAAATGTCAGCAGGATTTTCTGCGGTTCTAATATATGACCACATACACTTTTGAGTCAAGTTTTGAATTTGTTTTACTCTATTGGACACATAGGGACTAATTTTCTTATTATTTGAAGAAATCCAGTAAAGAGCAATTTGTGAATCAGAGTGTAATATAGTCATGATATTGGGAAACCGACTTTGTAAAGTTTCCTTGACTCTATCTGCTAATTTAGCGAGAAGTAAAGCACTATTCAGCTCGAGTTGTGGAATTGTGAGGGACCGTCTTAGTGGCGAAACACGAGATTTCGCACACAAGAGCTCCATTTTCACAGTGCCATCCTTACGAAGGGTTCTAAGGTAAAGGCAGCAGCCGAATCCCTTGAAAGAAGCATCGGCAAATCCCACAAGCTTGATAGAAGCCATGTCATTGCAGGCGACATATCTTGGCACCTGAATAGTACCCATCTTATTTAAACTTAATAAAAGGGTTTTAAATTCTTGTATTACATTACATGGCAATGTAGAATCCCATCCTATTTGGAGAGAGTATAACTTTTGCATGAATATCTTAAATACCATAACCACAGGGGCAATCAACCCTAAGGGATCAAAAATCTTGCCTATAAAGCTTAAGATATTTCTTTTTGTGGACAACTCTACTTCATTAATAGGTGGGCATATAAATTTAAAATTATCAGGAACAATATCATATTTTAATCCCAATGTCTTTATAATATGATCTTTATTGAGGTCATATTGCTCAAAATGTTTGAGATTTGTGGGCACATCATTTAATAAATCTTGGTGGTTTGAGCACCATTTATGTAGAGTAAATCCACCAAGTTTTAGTAAATCAATTAGTTGTTTTTTAACTTCTTTAAGTGTCTCCACATCATCAGCCCCACAGAGAACATCATCAACGTATGTATTATTGAGTATAATTTGAGCCGCAAGAGGAAACTGACTTTGAAATTGAATTGCCAATTCCAACAGACAACGGGCACTTAAAAAAGTTGATGATTTCAACCCATATGTAACTGTTTGAAGTTGCAAACAATGAATGGGGTTAGACGGGTTATCTCTCCACAAAATATTTTGTAAGGGTCGATGTTGTTCATTAATTAATATTTGACGGAACATCATTTTCATGTCACTAATTAAAGTAAAAAGATATGTTCGAAATAAAATGAGTATGTCGAATAACTCATTTTGAATGATTGGCCCATTTAACAAAATATCATTTAATGATATTCCTAATTTTGATTTCATACTACCATTGAAAACAACACGTAATTTAGTAGTTTTGCTAGCTTCATTGAGCACAGCATGATGCGATAAAAAATAAATAGCACTATTGAAAACATCATAGCTGTTTATGTCCACAATTTTGGCATGTCCCAACTGTAAATATTCATTTATAAACATCTTATATTTCTCATAGTACTCATCATTTGTTTTGAATTTCTTTTCAAGTGATATGAAACGCTGGAGAGCCGCGGAAAAGCTATCACCAATTTCTACTTCCTGAACAGGATTAGCCAATGGCAGGTCTACTGAAAATCTATTGTTCTCTAGAGAAACTGAATTTACAAATGACTGTTCAGCTTTTTCAAATTCTGAAGTGGTCTTTAAGGTTTTCAGCGGCTCCTCAGGCAATTTCTCAGAAAGCCAAAAATTCTCCATTATAGTTTCAAGTCTATTCTGTGGTTCACATTTTACAACATTAGATACAAGTTGGTTCTTATTATTATTATCATTGTTATATTTTACTGAACCACCAACCACATAACCAAAAAGTGTATTTTGTAGTACTAGACCATTTTTTAGCTTAATACAGCCATCTAATAAAGTTTTGAAATACAAATCTGCACCCAACAAAATGGATATATCTGAAGGAATATTAAAGCCTATGTCTGACAACTTAATGTTCTCTGGCATCTCCAGATTTGTTAAATCAATGTATTGTTGGGGCAGTTGTGATGTGATGGTTTCAACCACATAGCAAATTACATCAAACTTTAAAGCATGAGTACTAGAGCATATGGAAACATTTACAGTCTTATTTATCTGAGAACGCTTGTTACCAATGCCTATAATAGTAGTTGTTTTATTGGTATGAGTGTCTAGCTTCAATTTGTTAACCAACGAATGCTTAATAAATGAGCCTTGACTCCCGCTATCAAGGAGCGCTTTGACACAAACTTCACAGCCATACCTATCTCTTAATTTAACTTGTACAGTTGGGAGCAAAACATTTTCACCTTTATATGTATTTGAATAATTCGAAACTTGTTGACGAGGGTTGTCCTCTTCATGCAAAAGAGAATTATGCGCTTTTTTACATGATTTACATTTGAAATTAAATTTACACTTACCATTGTGGAAGTTAAGGCACACAGCACACCGTTTTGACTCCTCAATAAACTTCTTACGGCCTTGCACTGGGGCCAATTTAAACTGTGGACACATAAACATAGGATGGCTATGTTTTTCACAAAAACTACATAAATCTTTGGTTTCATTGTGAGATGCATGATTGCTCACTTTTGAATTTAAACTTTTGTAATTGCTTTTATAACCACTATCATAGTAAGTGGATTTGTTAAAGGAGCTATCCTCCAAGGCAATTGCCCTTTTTTCTAAATAATTTATGAAATCCGACATGGTCGGCATTTTATCAGTGTCCACTTTATCAAGATGATATGACCTATTTGTATAAGCATCTAATTTCCTGGAAAGAATGGATATCAATAGCATATCCCAACTCTCTATTGGTTGCCCTAAGTTTGAAAGTGCATATAACTGCTGCTGTACATCAGAAATGAAAGTACGAATTAACGTAGCAGTTCCCTTTTGCATGCAGGGCAAATCCAGGAGAATATTGATATGATTTGTAACTAATCGTGCCTTGTTGTCAAAACGCTTCTTGAGTAGTTCCAAAGCTTTAGTATACGACTCATTAACCAGAGGTAAATTAATAATTACTGACAAAGCTTCATGGGTTAAATACTTTCTTAGATAAAATAATTTTTGAACATTTGACAAGGAATTACTATCATCTATCACTGCTTCAAACAAATCTATGAAAGGTTTGAACTTGGTGAAATCTTTTCCGTCAAATAAAGGAATGTCAATATTAGGCAGTTTAGCAGTAGATATATTTTGCATATTATCTACCTCTTTAGATTTTATCAACTTTAAAGTTGTATTTATTTTGGCCAAAACATCAAAGTATTTGTTTTCAACAAGTTCAACTTTCTCGCAATCATTTTTATCTAAGGACAAAATATCAATATTTACCTCCTCATAGTCCTTAAAGGCACCTATCAACTTGTCCTTACGAGCCTGTAACATGTCTAGGCTCGCGGTTTCTAAGTTTTTTACATCAACTACAAACTGTTCAATACGTGTTATCGATCCTTTTAAAGTACCTCGCTTGGCACGCAAGCGCGGTAAGTCTTCTGTTGTCATTTTTATACGATATTAACCTCACAAAGCACTGATATAATAACACTTATGTTGAAGAAAACGGAAAAATATAACGATTAACGAACGCCGTTTGTTTACATCCGAGACGTCACGGTGACAGATGACAGCTGAGTGAAGAGTGAACTAAATCAATGTCATCCAACGACAATTCCGGAACCGAAGAGTGAACGAGCCACAGCACAGGCAACCCAAGCCCGTTTGTCGTGACGTCATCGGCGTCCACCTTACTCAGTACCTACTCACTCACGCTTTCCCGCCGATTTGTACCACCGACGCGCCACCAACTTGCCCTGGCGCCACTGTCGATGCCAAAATGCTTCCAACGGTAGATTTGTATGAAAATACACTGATTTTATAGAAATCAATGCTCAATCTTGGTTGATGATAACACGGAGATCGTCATTAACAATCACTTTCACTGACAATGCAACGCAATAGCCGCTGCACATGCACAGTAACTGCGGTACCTGTTATAGAAGGCACTTGAAACAGCTGGAAAGACCACTGATTTTATAGAAACTCGAAGGACCACTGATTTTATAGAAACTCGAAGGACCACTTAGCCTGTTTAATAAAAGGCTAGAACTTAATTTGATTGTAATTTTATAGAAAATACAATCGTTTATTGTCAGAGTAATGCGCACCAACACACATTGTTTTTGGGTGACGTACAAAGAAGACAGTTGCCATACTAAAAATATATAAATTTAACATGAAATGTTACTACACTAAAAATTACAAAAATAAATTGCTGTTCTATTCTTGAACAAAAACAGATATCAATATCCCAAATCTATTTGTGACCTATAATAAGGGCATGGGAGGAGTCGATCAAGCTGATCAATCGATATCTTTATATCGTACTGCAATACGCGGGAAGAAATGGTGGTGGGTGTTATTTAATTATTTTCTGGGCCTGTCTTTGAGCAATGCATGGCGTTTACAAATGCTGGGTTGTGAGGTAAAGATGGATCAGCTACAATTTCACCGTAGCATCGCTAGACACTATCTACGGCAAAATATGGAGACACCTGCTCGGCCATCAGCCTCTGTGGTCCCGTCACTGCAGTTTGATGGTCGTGGTCATTACCCGGAAAAGCTGAAAAAGCAGTTGCGGTGTGCCGTTTGCCATCTTAGAGCTCGTTGACAATGCAAAAAGTGTCAAAAAACCTTATGTGTTGAGAGGCCATGTTTAGAAAATGTTCATAGTGAATGAGCCCAGTGTACCCATTTGAGTACGGCATTTTTTTTATTACTAAATAAAAAAAAAGTAAAAAAAATCCTTGCTTTTTTATTAAAACTCCTTATTATCCCCTACTAAACACAGTTTATTTAATTTTCCTATGACCACTTTAGGTTTGGGCACAAATGGGTTAACACCGTGTTTTATTTATTATACATATCTATTTCTTGAGATAATCAGGTAGGTACATAGTTATATGGAAAAGGACAATTTTTATTCTATTATCATATTACCTCCGAAACTCCCAAAATTTACCCCAAAAATGGGCAAATAATGCGAGAGCTAACAACACTACGCGAGGGACTTTGTTCTGTTTTTGGACACAGCGTGTAGCTTGTAAATACATTTGAATGCCGTTTCTGGTACTTTCTGTATTCTGAGGTTACAAGTATAACATTATCATCATAATAATATAATAACATACCCTGACTAATTCACACACTGTTAATTAGACATAAAGTAAGCTCTAAGCTTATATTATGGAATCTAACTCACTGATACTACTACATATACATATAGTCCATCGAAAAGTTACATTTGGGGTTGCGTTTTTTAGAGGACGCAATTTTATTTTTTTGATGTGTAGGGGGGGTCAGTGTAAAGCTAAAAACAAGTTTGTGGGGTCACCACCCTTGTCCCACGGCCGCCATCATGAAAATAAGGGTTGAAATGGTTTTTACGATATATCTCATAAACTATTAATTTGATAAAAACATTTTTTTAACATTTTTGTTGCAAATTAAATTCTCTACAACTTTGGTCCAGTAACTTTTTGTCGTAGAACTATAAATAAAAAAGTTATAAGCGGAAATGTTCAGAAATTTTAAAAGTAAAAATAAAAGACATAAGGGACATTACAGCTGCTGCTGATCCTAATACCGATCTATCGAAGGTCGTAGTTCGATTAGGTGGGTTCCATTTGCTCATGTCGTTCATAGGTGCGATTGGATATATCATGTCTGGTAGTGGACTCGAGGATATCTTCAAATTAATTTATGCTGAGAACTGTGTACAGCACATAATGTCTGGACATGCTTATGGTAGGGCTGTACGTGCTCATTTGCTAGTGCATTTATCAGAAACAAAAATATTTATGGATTCAATAGAATAGAATACAGAAGAAGAACGAGATTTTCTGGATGATAATATGTAGTACTATAAATGAACACGTACAGCCCTACCATAAGCATGTCCAGACATGTGCTGTACACAGTTCTCAGCATAAATTAATTTGAAGATATCCTCGAGTCCACTACCAGACATGATATATCCAATCGCATCTATGAACGACATGAGCAAATGAAACCCACCTAATCGAACTACGACCTTCGATAGATCGGTATTAGGATCAGCAGCAGCTTTAATGTCTCTTATGTCTTTTATTTTTACTTTTAAAATTTCTGAACATTTTCGCTTATAACTTTTTTATTTATAGTTCTACGACAAAAAGTTACTGGACCAAAGTTGTAGAGAATTTAATTTGCAACAAAAATGTTAAAAAAATGTTTTTATCAAATTAATAGTTTAAGAGATATATCGTAAAAACCATTTCAACCCTTATTTTCATGATGGCGGCCGTGGGACAAGGGTGGCGACCCCACAAACTTGTTTTTAGCTTTACACTGACCCCCCCTACACATCAAAAAAATAAAATTGCGTCCTCTAAAAAACGCAAGGTTAGGCCTAAAAAATGTAACATTTCGATGGACTAATACGACTGTATTAGAATAAATAATTGACACTCAGACGTCGTCGCCAACAACTATGTCTTCACATATTATTGTTGACTCTGTTGAATCGAACCCGCAACCCCTGACACAGTAAGCGCTCTCACTGCCAGAGCAAGTTCGAGTAGGTGCCTACCGGGGTGTCGGAGTTTTTAGACCGCCTAAAGGCTTCCAATATGGTTACAAGTATAACGTTATCATCGCATCGAATGCCCACATAATATTAGTATGCTCACGAGCCGACCCGAGTAATAAATAGGGCATATAAAATCTAATTAAATCCTGTCATTGTGGGAACATTAATCCTCTCGGCGAGAATTGATGGCGAGCTGTTAGCTATGACATAAAACCCTATTTATTCTAGAATCTAGATTAAGTACGGTTAGATGAAAAAGTTTATTGTATCAATGGATAATATATTGTTAACTTTATGAAGCTATCACTTTGTAGTGTGATCAAATTGCCGCTCTCAGAGCCCTCTATTAATAGATACCTAACTAATTCACGTAATTTTTCAGACATTACATGTCATCACTCATTAAATTCCTACTAAGCATTTGACGTCTCTGAGTACAGGCGAAAGTAAATTAAGAAGTATTTATATTAATTTTAAAATTCATGTTATATGACAGTCAGTTTTAAAAAGCAACGGCATAGCCGTTAAACTTAATTTGTTTGTTTTTTAGTATTGTCTTAATCTGGGGGCACCCGCCCCCATCGAGCCGAGCATGCCATATTATCCTTTTCTGGGACCATCTCGGCGTATTTTCGTACCCCTATTTGAGAACCTCTGGGTAAATTTAGATCACTTAATTTATCGTCTTCTAGTAAGCTATAGCATAACCCAGCGCCACAAAATCTCAAACTTGTCGATCATATTTCTAAAGTTATGTGAAACCAAAGTTTCATTATTTCGACACTGATTGGCTAACTCACACACTCACCCCACAGTCACTCACTCACTCATTGATCGTTGAGATGGAACTAGCATAGAACTAGTATAAAATTGCAGTAAGGAGCTTAAGACTTTGGCTTTACCTAGAGATTTCATTACTTATTATAGAGAAACAAACAGCTTGGAGATTTGGCTCGGATTATAGCGTATTTAGCTCGAACATACAAACAAAGAAACGTACAAATATCATAATATTAGTATAGGTAACTTCTTATCCATTCGTACTAAACTCCATATTATTTTGTTAACATTTTATATTATTAATAACTTCTATTCCATCCGTACACAATTTTATTCTAATGAAAACAAATTACTCGTACACAAGTGTATGTCCTATACTATAGCGTCCGATTAATTAGCACCCGTGATGTTTGATCCAATCTTTCATAATTATTACATGAACGCGATGAATACGAGTCGGTTAAATAAGTACATAAGCCTGGCAATAAAGGATCCTCGTGGAAATGTCTGTTAACATTTTGAAAATTATTCCTATTTGGAGGTTATACGAGTATGTCATTGACATCGTCAATATGGCGTCTATATACGAGACCTATTTGAAAGATATTTGAAAAATTTGAGTGATGAAAACAGTTTCTATCAGTCTCACTGGCTTGTAGATTGTAAACGCCCTCTCATATCACATCGCCACACCCTAAACAGCCTGTATATGACCTGTATAAAACAGGCCACTGTATCGCGCGTTCTCAGGAGTGTCGAACATCCAGGATTGCGCGCCGGAATGCTTGTATGAGCAATTATGCAGAATTATCTTTAAACTAACTTTCTTTCGCTCACGATTGCTGAATGAAGTGACTGACAGTCTAATACTTAAGCTACCGGAATCAAACCACCATTTAACCAACATAACCATAGGCTTACCATAACCCGATCTTTAAACCAATAAACGTAACAGTATTCCGTATTTAAATACTTAAAAATAAACGATAGTGAAATCATGAGTCCACAAACCAATGTAATTAGTCTCGGTTCGGTATACATTGCCGCAAATTCATTACGGGTACGAGCGGGCCCGGTACTCCATCACCGATGGATTTAAAATTAATTAAAAACACACGCCCGATGACTCCTCCACGTTTCAATGTTGTTTATATGTAAATAGGTCATGAAGTTTGATATCGGCTTGGGTAAAGGTCGCGGCTCATATGTCACACGGATGGCTCGAGTTAACCGGGCTCTGAGCAAGTACTTGTGTTTATTGATCCGTCGACGTCTATACTATTATTAATATTATAAAGTTTCTAACTTTGTGTGTTTGTAAGGGTTAATTAACATTCTGATTCGAATAATTATTTTTGTAATCGATAGCCACAATCAAAGAGAAGGTTATATGCTATTTGCCATCCCGAAATTCTTTTATTATTTTTGTGACTGGGCTTCTAAGATAAGAAGACCGAAATAGAGAATCTAGTATGTAGTTAACATACTAGATTCTTAAGAAAAGTATACTCATTTTGATTTTGACCATGATTTCTGTAAAGGAGCCGAAACGTCAGATTAAAATGTAAAATAAAAGCGAAGTGACTCCGTAAACGTAGTTTCAATTCAGAAATACTAAGTACGTGTCAGGTAGATTAAGGTAAGGTAGGGTCTACCTTATAAGTCTACGAGGTACAAAATCAGTCTATGAGAAACAGCCTTAACATGTTAGACTGGCAGACAGCGCTCGGTTTAAGCAAATCTGAATATAGTAAGGTCCTTTGAAATATCAAGCTGTCTAAGATGTTTATTGAAAATCCGGTATTCGACAGCCATTTTCGTTCCATTTTGATCTGGTCGATTGTGCTTGCAGAGCAAATGGTATTCCGAAGTTGCCTTTAACAATTTGCATGATTCGTTATTGCGAAAATTCAAATTTAATGTTTGGATGACACAAAAAGACTTACAAGCCTTTAATGTCTAGAACAGAAAATTTACTGAAAATATCAGTACAGTGGGGTATGAGGTATCGTGAACAGGGAGGTATCGTACACACCATGCTTGCTCACTGCGGGTCTCAGATCTGAACAATCTATACTTATCTATACTATCTATTTTATATCATTATAAAGAGGTATAATATTGAACAGTGTTTGTATGTTCAGGCTAATCTCTGCAATTACCAGTCCGATTCCAATGATTATTTTTGTATTAGATAGCTACATTCAAGAATAAGGTTATGGGCTATTTTTTATCCAGAAATTCCCATGGAAACAGGTACAATGCGGGTAAAACCGCAGGGGCGGTGCTTGTCTATACTTCTATACTATAATAATAATAATATTATAAAGAGGAAAGGTTTGATTTTTTGTTTGTTTGTTTGTTTGTTTGTTTGTTTGTTTCGAATAGGCTCTGAAACTACTGCACCGAATTAAAAAATTCTTTCACCATTCGAAAGCTACACTATCCCTGAGTGACATAGGCTATATTTATTCCCGAAATTCCCACGGGAACGGGCACAACGCGGGTATATGTAACCCAAGGTATGAAAAACATGCCTAAAAAAATTGGTTATTGGCGTGCGCTACTAAATCTATTGATGATACACAAAAACAATGTTCTACACAATCAAAGTACATATTATTGCGAACAAATAAGTTCGCGAGGGCATATGTCTAACTATTATAGTTAAGACACAATAACCGTTTTAAGTTAAAATTAATTAGTTAAAAAAGGAGTGTAATTTTAAGTTGATGATATTCATATGATGATATGAATCTACATCAAAATAAATGGCTCTACAATCAAGGTTAATTATGTTTCTTTGTGTACCTCTTTAAATTATTAAAATCGGACAGTTAGTTTCAGAGTTATGATGAGAAATATCACTACATAGTATAAAATAAAGTCGTCTCTGTTTCGTGTCTGTTTGTCTGTATGCTTAAATCTTTAAAATTACGCAACGGATTTTGATGCGGTTTTTTTATAATAGGTAGAGTGATTCAAGAGGAAGGTTTTTATGTAAAAAAATTCCCGAAATTCCCACGGGAACGGCCACAACGCGGGTAAAACCGCGGGGCGCTGCTTACAAAATAGTAATGCTCGATGGCGGGTCTCTTATGGCTACTTACTGTTTCGTGCGGTCAAAGCGCGCGGGGATATAGGTACCTACCTACGAACTACGAACGACGAAGACGTGCTATGTAGGTATTATCCCGAATTCTTCCTCACATAAAATCTTGATTGTGTATACATATATACTCGCGCGAGACATATAATATTTTATCCCCAATTTCCCACTTGAAATTTTGATTGTGTATATTCCTGCGGGAGACACGCAATGTTTTATCCCGATTTCATGTTTCTTTGTGTACCTCTTTAAATTATTAAAATCGGACAGTTAGTTTCAGAGTTATGATGAGAAATATCACTACATAGTATAAAATAAAGTCGTCTCTGTTTCGTGTCTGTTTCTCTGTATGCTTAAATCTTTAAAATTACGCAACGGATTCTGATGCGGTTTTTTTGTAATAGGTAGAGTGATTCAAGAGGAAGGTTTTTATGTAAAAAAATTCCCGAAATTCCCACGGGAACGGCCACAACGCGGGTAAAACCGCGGGGCGCTGCTTACAAAATAGTAATGCTCGATGGCGGGTCTCTTATGGCTACTTACTGTTTCGTACGGTCAAAGCGCGCGGGGATATAGGTACCTACCTACGAACTACGAACGATGAAGACGTGCTATGTAGGTATTATCCCGAATTCTTCCTCACATGAAACCTTGATTGTGTATACATATATACTCGCGGGAGACATGTAATATTTTATCCCCAATTTCCCACTTGAAATTTTGATTGTGTATATTCCTGCGGGAGACACGCAATGTTTTATCCCGATTTTCCTACATGAAATCTTGATTACCCGAAGCGAAGCGAGGGCGGGTCGCTAGTGTTTGATAAATTCGAAATATGGTGTGTTCAATCTTGGTATTAAAACCAGGTTTTCGATCTTTGCAGGCAAGTGTAGAAAATGTGTTCCATTGTTTCTGCAACTATGATGCTAACAAATGGTGCTAGTAAAAAAAATAATGTAAAGGCTTTTAAGTAGATACTTATTTACTTGATGAAACACTAGCTGTTAACACTTTAATTCATTAGCAGTAATTAACTCGTAAAACTGTTAAAAAGACTGTTTCTGGTTGCTACCTTAACGAATTAAATAAGTAAGGAGTAGGTCATAAACTATTGAGAGTTCATAGGAGGAAACATCATGATTTAACCGAACACATATTTTGGGGTGTTAAACTACGCTATTCTACGTTACTTTGATAAAATAATGTGGTTACCAAACGTAAATACGCCTAGTGGAAAGCTCTTACCCTGATCCCAATTTGACAATAAGTAAAGTATTAGCCTTAGTGTCTACTAATGGGCCAAGGCCTCTCATCTCAGTACAGTGAGGAGGATAAGGCGTAATCACCACGCCTATCTGACAATTTCTCAATAAATCTGATGGCTACTCCATTCACTAAATTTATCTAAGGTTACCTTTTTACTTTTAAACATTTAATTAATTAATTAAATAGCAAGTTATATTTTCGGAATAAACACTTGTTTAAGCTCTCGTTAAGTTTATCTGCGCGTTAAACGCTCGGAACGCTCCACGTCTGGTTTATTATTTTATGCTCCTGTTACTTAGTTCGTGTGTAAACACCTGTAGTGATTTAATTAGTACTAATAACATCCCGTGGGTTCGCTTGTATTGAAAAGTATGGAATTTCAGAGCTATGGTGTTATTTAAAGTTGCAATTATTTGTTATCTACTAATAATATTATTATTAGCAGTCTGGTGTGTCCCACTGGCAGGCAAAGGCCTCTCATCTCACTCAAGATATCAGCACAGTGAAGTTGATTAAGCTTGATCTCCACGCTTGCCTAATGCGGGTTGACAATCTCAAACTCGAGCAATTTAAAAATATTATTAAATATTCCCACAATATTACAACCGACGCTATAATTTAGCGCTAACATTGGTATTTATTTAATTACTGCAGTTACTAGCCCGGTAGTCGAGCTCTTATCGCCTAAAGTTTGGTTTTCTCACGAATTATGATCTACGAAACGTTGGAGATACTTTGATACTCTGAAATGGTATATTCATTTTTATCACATCTTTGCAATATGCTAAGTAAGTTTGTGAAGGTTGGTAGCCAACCCTGGCGTCGGAGTTTTCAGACCGCCTTAGGGTCAACACTGCGTTAAGCGTGCGCCCGTCGCGTTCGCCCGTCGTGTGCGCCCGCCGTCGTTTCACTTTTGTATGACACCGCACGCGACGGGCGCACGCTATGATTCACTTTTGTATGAAGCTACACGCCGCAGGCGCCCGCGACGGTTCACTTTTGTATGGAACCGCGGCGTGCGCACGCTTAACGCAGTGTCGGCCTTTACGGTCTCCGTCATGGTCAACGATTGAAACAACCGGGGCTGGCAGTTAGTCCTTCGAATTTCGGTAGCGCTCAGACAGAAATGTCACTATCGGCCAACCATCCAAGTAGGAAGCCTCTAGTGGAAAACTCGCTTTTAAGATTCACTATCAGTTTGTACGAGTAAATTATACATACACGAGTGTATCAGTCAGAATAACGTCCTACAAAAAACCTCCTACATTTCAAAGCTACGCTAACTCCAATTGTCTACACAATTCCAAACGAAATCGACACTTGAAACTTTGCGACACAGTGTCAACTCCATCGGAACGGTATTCTTAACTCAATGTAACCAACTCGACACGGCCCGAACTTATTTAATTAGTATTCTGCAAATGAGGGGGAGGTGACAATCTAAATACACCCCTTACCACCCTCCCTCTAGGGGGTTTAATTTTTGGGTAATCACCACTAAAGTCGACAACTTATGTTCTTCAGGCTATTTTTAATTAACACTTACTTTTAATTATTGAGCGTAAAGTACCTTTTTGGGACAAACTAGAATTGAGTTCTTTTTTCAAGAGGTAGGCTTTGAGTAAACCATTATATGTAAAACTGACGTACTCAGAAACGTAAAGTTGAAATATTTTTTTCTATATTGCTTGCGAATTGCAGAAACACCATCCATTACAAAAATAATTATTCGAATCGGATTCGTAGTTTCTGAAATTAGCGAGTTCTAACAAACAAACTCTTGAGCTTTAATATTAGTATAGATTCAGCATTAGCACCATCCGGAATCCAGTAATATATTCAAAATAGTAAACAGAAGGCATGTTATATACGACTTGAATCCGATAGTAAACCCAAAAAACATAAACAACAATTTTCAGGAAAGTAGGTTTTACTACATCAAGAATGAATATGTTTTGGGATCATCCCCCAAATTGGTATTGCGTTCATAATACAGGCAAGGGGTGAATTACTTACCGACTTACAGAAAAATGGGTACTGGTTTTGCCTTTTTGGGTAGTTTTTCAATATGGTAGCGTGGACATTTTACTATAAAAGATTGTAAGGCCTTGTTCGGGCGCGGCGATGAGCTGCGCGTGTAGCGACGTCAAACTCTTCAGATTTATAAAAACTCGTTAAACTAATTCTTCAGCTTTATTACATGTGTCAGTATAAATAGATTTTCATAGATCAAAAGACTGTCTAACTAAGGTCTAGACTAGAGTTTCTTTGAGACTACTCAGATTGTTCCTCACAACATTAAATAAGCCAATCACAGCACTGATCTAGCAACACCGCGGTACGTTTGAAAGAATAAGACTTGTTCATTAAGGCTTGTGTCCCCAAATTGAATTTATGTGACATCTTGTCTTCAACAAGAAATTCTCATTCCAATCTCAGAACGTAGAATTTTTTGTGGTACAAGTTATGGGATGAAGTTGTTTTTTAATTATATACATTTAATTCACACAAGCAAATATGGTTTAATTCTAGCCTGGCTTTGTTTGAGATCCTTAACTTGCATATTACAGTAAATATTTTTATACTTGTTGTCAATCCTGTTGCCACAGTGGCCTGTGAGAGCGCTTACTGTGTCGGGAGAGCGTGTTCAAATCAACGGAGCCAACAATATGTGCAGACATAGTAGTTGGCGATGACGTCTGTATGTCAATGATTCATGTAAAGTATTTGTGTAGGTATGTGTAAGTTTTAGTATCGGCGAGTTGAGTTACATAATACAAGCTTCCAGCTGTGCTTGGGTCTATTGGGTGTGAATTTGTTCAGTAAACCTTCAGTACCATGGCTATAACTTCTATCCAAGATAAATATAGTTGAACTTGCTAAAAACTCGAAGACTTGTATTATGCCTTAAAAAAACATCGCTATTGAAAATCACAGAGTTAAAATAAACTTGGACCAAACTCAGAAATTTAACTTCTAAAAAATGTGTAGAATTCTTAAGCATTCAATAATAACAAAAAATATTTCACTTAATTGCATTTGTTGAAGATATTCAGTCGTCACAAAGTTGCTGATTCATTTTTATATGAAAAAGATGTCAAAAATATGTCGGTTATATATTTTATAGCTTTTTCAAGATTTAAATCGTAATTTCAATTCTCTCTCTTATTATAATTGAGAGCTGTCTTGAAAACTGAAACGTCATTTGCTTTAAACGGGTAGAAAAATCTTAATTTTAAAACGAAAGCATTAAGTATTTACTCTCATCACACTCTCTAGATATACTATTAAATTATCATTCATTCTTGTTTGGGAGCGTATAAGAGTATTTGACTGGATGAAATTTAACTAGAAGACATGTTTCGTACAAAAAATCATTTTCATCTACCATGGAGCGAAGCACTTAACTGCGCATGGAGCGTGAGCGCGAGGGCCCTGTCGCCACTTCTTGTGTAATTAGTTCTTCGTTTGTTACACTCGTGATTGTTACTACCAAACAAATAGAAGTTGTATAATTACAAACGAACGTACTCATATCGCCATGCGTAACGATGAATTGAATTAAAGAAAATAAATCTTACTCAGTACCGTCACAACAAAAATGTGATATATTGTAAATTATATATAGATACTAGCTGACCCGCCAAACGTGGTTCTGCCATATTAAAATTACGGGGTGGACCACTCTTAACATTTAGGGGTATGAAAAATAAATGTTGATTCTCAGACCTACCCGATATGCTCACAAAATATCATGAAAATCGGTCGAGCCGTTTCTGAAAAGTATTAACTAACATTGTGACTAGTAACTAACATTGTGGCACGAGAATACACATAAGATTTATATTGTAAATCTATACTAATATTATAAAGCTGAAGAGTTTGTTTTGTTTGTTTGTTTGTTTGTTTGTTTGTTTAAACGCGCTAATCTCAGAAACTACTAAACCGATTTGAATAATTCTTTTTGTAATGGATAGCCACATTCAACGGGAAGGTTATAGGCTATTTTTCATCCCGGAATTCCCACGGGAACGGGCACAATGCGGGTAAAACCGCGGGCCGCTGCTAGTTATTGATATTTAATACATTTATGATATTCTAAAATATTAGAAATTACGAGGCCTTAAACGTTTTTTAAACCCCGTTAATATATCATAAACAATTCAGTATCGAATCTTTATCCTCTTAAATAGCGCATAATAAGACAGGCGGTGCATATTTAAATACTCATTTAGATTAGGTCTCGACCAGATAGGGCCGCAATGGGCAGGGTTGTTGGTTTAGGCCCAGTTTATGGCCCTTTGCGAAGCGCCCTTTATGTACTGTGAATAACTTGTGATACGAATATTTAAACTTGTGTAAGGATATTGCTTTGTACCTTCGGTTCCATTTTATTCTAACCGACTTCATAAACTGAAGAAGGAGGTTCTGAGCAAGACTAGTGCAAAACTAAAAGTATTAGCCTATAATGTCCCCTCTGCTGGGCAAAGGCATCTCAACTCACTGATATCAGTACAGTGAGGAGGATTAGGTATAAACCACGCTTGCCAAATGCAGGTTGGTGATATTTAAATACTACAGGATGATTTCGTCGGTTATTAAAATTAAAGTCTCTCTTAGTTGCATTTTCAATTTCTCTTACTAATATTGTAATCCTATTTAACTTAATCTTAAGAGCTTTAAACTAAAACGTTATAAATATTATTAAGTAGCGTTGACAGCGCATTTTCAACCTAAACATGGTGACTACAAAGTTAATAATTGAGAATAACTTGCGAACAATAGTCGTTAAATAGACACCTGCTTTGCAGACTTAGAAATAGTTCTCAAGTCTAGTCTAGATATTTGGAGTTAGCTCGCGAATAATTCTAGATTCTCAGGCGAAATTAAAAATGTTTTATCGTTTTTTCGATTTGTAAATTCCTTCTAATGTTGATAAACTTATGTAGAATATTAGGAAAATTTATACCCACATTTATATTGACATACACATAGTTAAGCATAATAAAATAAGCCGTATTCTCAGTCTGTAGGTTAGGTTTTTTATAAAAGCACTATACCAATCAGCACGCTATTTCTTAAAATTTCACTATATTATGGCTTCTATATACAGATTATGAACTGACAAAACCGAAGATAGGGTTACTTAACGCCAGATCCCTGAATACCGGCACGGACGAGCTACTGGTAAGTGTTTCTAGATATAAACCTGATATACTCGCAATAAATGAAACCTGGATTAGAGAAGGAGAAGATATTCTCGCTCCAGCGATATCTAACTATAAGTTTATACATAAAGCTCGGCCTGGGAAAAGGAGAGGCGGAGGAATTGGGTTTTATATTAGGGAGGGTTTGAATGCCCGGGTCAAAAGACACCCACAGGCCAATTTAGAGCAACTGTGGTTGGAAGTACAGCTGCCGGGTGCCACGATGGCTCTCGGTACGGCCTACAGGCCTGAAAGTGTCAATGTTCAGGACGCATTAGATGCTCTTAGCGAGTCGGTAAACCTGATGGGTCATTGTACTTACACTTGTTTACTCGGCGATTTAAACATCAACCTATTAAATGACGAACTCCCCCAAACTAAAGAATTCTCATCGTTTTGTTATCAACATAACTTACACCAATTAGTAAAAGAACCAACTAGAGTCACTGAACATTCTGAGTCCTTAATTGACATCGTTTTAACAGATTCGCCATCTAAATCACAGGGAGTTAAAGTAATTCACAATCATGACTTGAGTGACCATGCAATGGTTATAGTGGATTTTGATATTAAAAAGCCCAAATTCCCCAATACAATTCAATATAAAAGATTTTTACGTGACATAGACTTTGACTCATTCCAAACTGACCTACACTCGATTCCCTGGGAAGAAATTAACCAATTAGACAACGTTAATGATATGATTGATATGTTCAACAGATATATGACTTCCCTATTTGACGTGCATGCACCTATAAAAAAAAGTATAGTTAGAGATAGGCCTAAGCCGTGGATTACAGATATGGTTAGGTTTATGATGCAATTGAGGAATGAAGCGGCAATAAAAGCACACTCAGAGAAAACTGATAGCTCAAAACGATACTATCGTAACCTTAGAAACCTTGTGACGGCTACTAGAATAAGGGAAAAAAAGGCCTTCTTCAATCATTCTATAAACAATAATATTAATAAACCGGCCTTACTCTGGCGAAACATAAGAAGTACCACTTTGATTAACAACAAGCATGAAAGATCGATTCCTAAACACCTTTGTGATCCGGATAAAATTAACTCACACTTTTTAAACCTTCCCCCAGTTAACCATTCTGAAATACGGCAAACCAAAATAAACAGCGATACAGATACACGTCAACAATTCGAACTAAAACAGGCATCAGAGGAGGACGTTAGAAGGGTTATTAAGAGCATTAACACCAAATCCGCAGGTTGCGACCATTTAAATATAGATATGATTACCTTAACCTTAGATGCAACCTTATCTTCTATAACCAATATAATAAATAAATCAATAAGTACTCACACCTTCCCAACAATTTGGAAGAGCGCTTTAGTAACTCCCATCCCTAAGAAAAGCCCAGTCACAGAATTAAAAGATCTAAGACCTATCTCTATATTGCCGGTGCTATCTAAGGTTTTAGAGAAAATAATACTCACTCAAATTATATCCTACCTAGATACCTATAATATAATACCTAAATATCAATCAGGTTTCCGTAAAGGTCACGGTACTGAAACGGCCCTACTGCACATAACGGATGACCTAACAGAGGCCTCCGATGCGGGTTTGGCTAGTATTTTAATCCTATTGGATTATTCTAGAGCTTTTGATTGTATTCTACCGGAACTTCTATTAAGTAAACTAAAACACTATGGGTTTTCATATGATACTTGTAAATGGTTTGAATCGTTTCTTACAAATAGGGAACAAACGGTGGTCATTGATGGCGTAGACGGAGAAAAGAATTACTCCCTCCCTCTACCTGTACAGCGGGGCCTCCCGCAGGGCTCCTTGCTCAGTCCTATTCTTTTCTTGATTTTCACTGCTGATTTACCCTCACATATCTTAACATGTAAACACCATCTATACGCAGATGATACCCAACTGTACTACTCTTTTCTTGGTGTAAATGTTAAAGAAGCCATAAATCAAATAAATGCGGATTTAAATAATTTATATAACTGGTCAAAACAAAACGGTCTAAATATAAACCCATCAAAATCTCAGCTGTTAATACTTGGGACCAAAAAACAAATTAGTACGGTTTTAGATTGTGAAGAAAAGATTAAAATAGATAACGTTGAAATAGAGGAAGTGAAATCGGTACGGAATCTAGGACTTATCATGGACGGGGAACAGAAATTTACACAACATATAAATAATAAAATTAAAACAGCTTTTTTCAAGTTAAAAACATTATATAAAATAAGACCTTATGTTAAATGTGAGCTCCGCCATCGTCTAACAGAATCCCTCGTGTTATCCCATTTCACCTATTGTAGCGCAACCTATGGACCCAGATTAAACCAAAACATGGAACACGCCATACAAAGAGTACAAAATGCATGTATCCGTTACTCGTTCGGTATATCTAAAAGAGAATATATAACTCCCCACTTAAATAAACGCGGCATTTTGAACATGAAAGCGAGGAGAGAGTTACATTTCGCGTGTACTCTTCAAAAGGTTATTTACAATAAAAAGCCCCAATACTTATTTGAAAAGCTAACTTGGCTAAATTGTAACATGACAAGAAATACACGCTCACTTACAAAAAATTTACTTAAAATACCGTCCCATAAATCAACACGTTATAGAGGTTGTTTCAAGTTCTTAGCAGCCAGTATATGGAACGACCTGCCCCCTCCACTTAGAGACAAAGTCAGCTCATACTTATTTAGAACCCGTTATAAATCAGCCCTGATTAATAGACAACTGGCTGCTGAGAACGTGAAGCCCTCCTATGCTAAGGAACTCAAATTAAAAAGCTTTTTTGCACAACCATAATAACTCAACACTGAATACAAGAATTCTCAAACATACACACCCCTACGCACGCACCCACACCCTCCCACACACACACCCACCCACACACACACCCACACACACACCCACACACACACGCACACACACACGCACGCACACACACGCACACGCGCGCAAACACGCACACACAACACACACACACATTTATGTTAATATTAAGAGTGGATTTTTTATTTCTATGTATTCATTTCAATTTATTATTGTTGTTTGTATAATTAATAATTTGTAATTAATAATTCTATCATAACTTAATTCTATTTTCTACTATAAATTTTATTTTTAAATAGCGAGTGATGTTAATCGCTTTTGTTTTGTTTATTCTGCCAGAGCGGGGGGCGTCTGAAAACCAGCGCTGTACCGAGACTTCGGCCTCGGTACAGCATCAGCTGAGACGTCTCCTATTGCTGTATTATCCCTAGTTGTAATTTGTATTTTATATTTCTCTTGTGGCAATAAATGATTATTTTTTTTTTTTTTTTTTTTTTAAAACCTAATGGGTCAAGATGTAAGTGGTTTGTACAGTGTACAAACTGTCGTCTGTTTATAATCTTTACTAGTTGGATTATATACCAAAAGCGTTTACAATTTTTCTGTAACATATATAATATCCTCCCTATATCTCGTTCAATTTCCCTTATCATATTAAACCTTATTTACTTTCAACATCAAATATAAAACGCTGTTCCTTTTTGAAAAGATTTATAAAATTGTTTACTGGCATTGTTTACGCTATTGTCGAGAACAATTTATTGATATCGAGGCGGTACTTCGATAAGGTTCCAACACAAAGACTTTCCGGTCCAATGTATTGTTGGTCAAGTTCGAAACACTTTACTACTACAAGAAAACGTATCTACACTTTTGAACTGTGTCGCTTTTACGTTGGCTCCATTTTTGTGAATATTTAAAGATTCGATGAAATATGTTGAGTGTTTATTCGGGGAGGGCCACGGTGCATGGCGATGACGACTGCTGGGTTATATGAAGAAAGATTATTAAAAAACGTTGGCAATAACATTTTGAAAAAAAAGATCCGTATTGAGTTTGGAATACTTAGAATAACGTTTAAAAAACAGTTCAAGATCAATAAAATAAAGTTGATTTTTAAACCGACAAGATTACGTAAGTCGTCAATTAATGATATGTCATTTTAAGTAGAACTCAAAACATTCTACCTTATTCAATATATCTACGAACTCTTTGAAATCGATGAAGCTCTTCGACTGACCCAAAATTATAAGCGCTTTTATAAAATAAAGCCACCACTCCAGTCTGAACGGCCTCTAAGTATACCAGCCGGCGCGAGCTAATATTGGCGCGCGGCGTTGCTTGCACAGCGCTCGACACTCGGTGTAGAGCAGGTTTAATATTTGTCGGCTGGAGCGCGATACAGAGACATTGATTTTAATGTTATCGCTCCAAGTAGGCAGAAGGCTTATCAAGTTTATAGGAGGAAAGAAAGATGAGGAACTATGTATTCGCACTATGTGTATAGTGCGAATGCGGGCCGGTTGCGGATTGGTTGTACGCTAGTATGACACCTTTATTCATGCGGCCCACAACCACCCCGCACTCGGCCCGCACCCGGCCCGCACCCAGCCCGTAACCGCACTACGTGTGTCTTACGATTAATGCATATTACTTACATGCTAGTTGCCTTAATATTGATTTGTTTAATGCCCGGGCGCCATGTTTGTGACGTAGCCGATCAAGTTCATGTGAAATAGCATCAAACAACTTATTATGATTTGACATATTTTTACATAGATATAATGACAAAACTTGATCTACTAGTTTCAATAGGATATTGTGACCGACTGTAAAAAAATAATCATGCCAACTTAAGCACTTTTAGAAGTTAATGTACCAAAAAACCTCCTTCTTTTCAAACTTGATGAAAATTTTAAGTTTGTGTCATTTCTTAGTCCTCAAACGGAACTAAAACTCAAAGCGTGCCAATTTCAGTTGACTACCCTTTATTGACATACTCTTTAAACTTTCATTTCTGATGCTTAAACTTTGAATTATGTCTTAGGACTTAAAAACTGGAAGGGATGAACTTCCATTTTGAGACCTGTACGGTTGCGACTGATAATCTCTGGCACACACTTATGTACCATGGATTTGAGTTTTGTGAATACATTTTATCCCGAAATGCTCGCGAAAACGGGTACAATGCGGGTATCACCGCGGGGCGCGGCTAGTATACAATAAACAACACAAAAATTGAGATCCAGTTTTTAAAGTCAGTTACAGACCGTACCAACCATCTACGATCATATGTCAATCGGTAACTGTTTTAGACGGATATTATATGTCTCTGACATTTAGTTAATTACACACAATTGAGATTTATGTCCGCGATAATGTCATATCTCACACTGACATCAGATTATGTCAATATGGACATAAGTATATAGGGACCTTCATGTTGACACTAGCAGTAGATATATCTATTGTGAGTTAAGCTTTATCGGTGCACACAATTATTGGTTGTTATGTAACTTTTATTGTCAAACAAACAAGTATTTAACTACTTATAGAACCCCGCAGTTTAACCAACATTTTATTTGTTCCCGTGGGAATTTGCGATGAAAAGTTCGCTCAACATATTTTGATATTTGTTGGTGAAGAAACTATTTTTCTCGGTGGATTTTCTATCTCTCTAGACTTTATAGAGATCGCTTATCGAATACATCTTGTTGAGATTTATGTATCTCTTCACTAAGACCTCGGTAATGTCCATAAAGTTACTTTGTATTTCGATTTTTTTAAGAAACGTTATTGATAAACAAAACTTTAGCAAAGGCAAGTAATTTGTATTACAAAAATATTTCTCGAGTAAATGAAAACATTTAATACAAAAACAAAAACACTTGCCGACTAATAAATCGTTTGTACAAGTCATCGCGTACAATTGGGGCCTTAACCGACATTACACGAAACAAGATAACGGTTCACACAAGTTCCAACAACTTTTTACAGCCTTTACAAACGATACGAGATGTCAGTTATCCTTTTTTACTTTACAACGATCGGTACTTTACAAAAAGTTTTGTTGAAGATATATTTCATGTTGGGAAGTTAGAAAGGTATTGTTTACAGAAGTTAAGCTTACCTTCACTTAGCTTCGGAAGACCTTCAGAAGTTCACGGAAGCTTCTCGAGTAGTCTTTTGTTTTATTTCGGAATTATTGTAAGCATTCTTTTTATTGTACCCCGATGTAGCTTCAGCTTTGTAGAGCGTTTTTCAGTAATCAAAGTTATCGTAAGAGCTTAGTATTGATAAAAAACAGCCCAATCCCGAAAGAGAAAGTTATAGCAATCTATATAAAAATGAAACGCAAAATGTGTTGGTAAGCGCATAACTTGAGAACGACTGCGCCAAATTGAATGATTCTTTTTATAATGTGTTCCTTATTGTCAAGACAAGGTTTTTATATATGAAAAATAAGGAATAAAAATCTCAAAATTCCCACGGGAACGGGGTCGCTGCGGGTGAAACCGCGGGGCACAGCTAGTAATATAATAAATCTGAAGAGTTTGTTTTTTGAAAGCTAATTATCTCAGAAACTACCAGTCCGATTAAAATAATTCGTTTTGTATTAGATAGCTACATTCAACAGGAAGATTACAGTTATAAGTTTTTCTAAAAAAACACAAGAAAGGGCATAATGCAAGTAAAATCGCGGGATGCTGCATCGGAAAACGTTCATAATTTTTTACGACGATAAAACTGTATTAAATACAAAACGTTGTTTCATGACCTAAATTACAGTATTTTAAAGTTATTCGGGCAGAAAGCAACGATTTTTCATTTTCTTACGTCCGTTAAGACTGTCGTTTTGTGTTAACGTTGACTGGTGCGTAAGTGTAAGCTGAAGCAACGCGACTTAAAGCTCTAACAAAATCTAGCTCACTATCCTGCAGAAGATGATGTGATCATTTCTACCAGGTATTGATTTTTGGTACTTATATATTGTAAGTTTTATTTTTATTGGTTGATTAGTCAAGTTTATAACGAAGCGCAGTGTACGATGCAGCCAGCGTGGTGAAGGGCGTGAAGCGTAAAGTATGTACAATGCATTCGTTATTAGGGTTGGTATACACAGAGTAATTTAATTGTATTAAACATTGGTAGGTACTCTAAAATTTGTTATTCTTCTGAAGATCTCGTATGAGGACGGTTTATCACTGTTTTTTATGTAACAGGGTGTGACGAATCTTAAAGTGGAATATACAATAAATTGTTGTGAGACTACCGAGCTGTTCAATTAAGAAAAATCGCACCGTGGCACCTCTTTGTATGTCTGTTGTGTTAAGTAAGTAAAATTTCATATATCTTGTGACAGAGATGTCTATATTTGTAACGAAAGCTAATCGACTCTCTTACTCTACGAGTAGGGACCGAAAAGATACATCCAAGCGATTTCTGCTATATCTTATATAAATCTCTTCGCTGTGCACATTGAAATAAACTAGAAGAACCATGTTTACTTCAATTCAATGACGTCACAGAAAAATGCAATGCATTAAACTCTTTTGAAGACATGTTTTAAAAAATATGAAAATAAATAGAAGGTGTTTCTAAAAGCAATAATATAGCGCCCCAGTGACACCCTTTGTTTAATTATACAGGATGTTCACAAGTTTTCCGAGGGTAACGATGCGTGAACGCTTTGTCAAAGCGTCCGTTATACGGAGTGTTCCAACTTCGTGGTTAATAAAAAACTTTTTTTTTCTATTTTAACTTCCGGAAGCAATTTTTATAAGCTGCGATTTATGTTACGTGAAATTATTGTTCTAATTCGGTGGTGGAAATGGTTATTACGTATATTTGTTTATTTTTTACATTAGGGAAATGTTTTTGGAATAAAATGGGGCTGTTGTATGGTATGTTAATAATTTATGTTGTGTGGGAATGATTGATATCGGTAGAACTGATTTTCGTTATGTTATTCCCAGAATAAGATGGACATTTTTGTTCAAAAGTAATGTTTCCGCGTATTCCTAAAAAAAGATTTAAATATTTTGTTCTGTAATGTGAAAAAAAAGTTTTAAAAAATCATATAAGTTTTTCATCGGGTAATTCCTACGAGTATGGGAGCAATGCGAGTAAAACAGTACGGCGCAGCTAGTACTTTAATAAAAAAAACAACTAGAAAAGCTCATTCTATCGTGGAGTATGTTTTATCAAAAATGGGTGTATCAATCGTAAAAGTCGGTCGTGCTTACTTTTGGCTCACATATAGATTACTTCAATAAACACAAATATATATGCGAAACGCATCACCTATGAGTGCTATATATAACGTAAGCTAGTCGAATTGCAAAATATTCGAATTGATAAATGTATAAAAGATCTTTATTCACGCATGCATGACCTATATTATACATCCAATTTAGATAATAGGTATCTAAGTAGTCATTCAGTTAAAGTGGCGAATTTAATAAAATGTGATCAAGCGAGTAAGGGATCTCACTTACGGCGACTTTTAATAGCGATGCAGCAGGGATGCGAACAAGCGATACAGTGATGTTAGCTCATTGAGATTGTTAAGCAACTTGCAGCTCGGCCCGTACTTGGATGGGTGGCCGATAGTGGCATTTCTATCAGAGCGGTACCGTGCTTCGTTGGGCACTTAACATTGTCTGTTCCGGTTATTTCAATTGATACACCATGTCGGAGGCCTTTAGGCGGTCTAAAAACTAACTTTTACGAACTTACTTACTTTATTGATGTGTGCAATCTGATTCGCCCATATAACTCTAAGCGCTAGTTCAGACACGGCGGGAACCGCGCGATTTCAGAATCGCATGGAATTCGCGCGGGTCTTATTTGTATGAGTTATAAAGTAATCGTTCAGACATAACCGCGCGATTCCCGCACGATTCCCGCACGATTCCCGCATGTCTGAACGCAGGCTA
This sequence comes from Cyclophora punctaria, assembly GCA_951394245.1. Taxonomy (NCBI): domain Eukaryota; kingdom Metazoa; phylum Arthropoda; class Insecta; order Lepidoptera; family Geometridae; genus Cyclophora; species Cyclophora punctaria. The sequence goes on from OX596186.1 coordinate 8,848,195, forward strand.
ATATCCAGTCGCAATGATTCCGCGCTTTTCCTGAACGCAACGCTACGAAATGTCACCGTGGGTGAGGGCCCTAAGTAATTTGGCAAGTGAGACGTACGTCTTCTTTAAAACTCACCAAGTCGTAGCTCTCCCGCTCTTTGTACGCGATAATACCTAATTCAAGAATTGTGATTGAAGTACAAGTAATGAAGCGAAGAACAGATGATAATTGAGAAAGTTAGTGATGGAAAGAAATAATTATAAACGGTACAGTGAAACAATTCATACAAACGAACCATCCCTCTTCAGGTAAACTCGACGGTTAAGCCGTAACCATTTGCTTTAAACACAACGCCAATCCCTAACAAGCTGTATCACGACGATTACATTACAGGCCCCACTAAAGCCCTAATCCAATCTATCATTCGAAACCTAATACTCTTTCCCAAATTGTTGGACCGAAATAAGAAAGGTAGTAAAGACATTATAATAAATTCTTCGTTGACGAGTCTCATACGTAGAACGATAAAGAATGACATTTCAGTAGGGTTGCCATTCGCCACACGACGGCTGGTGATATATCGTGCAGTTTTTATGATAAATACCACTATATTTTGTTGTAGCGTGGCAATAATGGTGTTTTGTATGTGATTAAGTTGCCATGTGCATGAATGGTGTAAAAAATGGAAGGATTTGGAGGTTTAATGGTTAGTTTATATAGTAGGAAGTAGTTTTAGACTTTTAATTTTCGGCTTATAAATAGTTATTTAGATTTTGTTTTTTTTATTAAAAGAGGCCTCTCGTCCGACCGAAGATATCAGTGTACTGAGGAGGATTAGGCGTAACTCGTACCACCCTTGCCTAATGCGGGTTGGCGATCTCGAACTCGAGCCATGTTGGAAAAGTAGGCAACGTGTTTCAATTGAACCTGTGGAAATTCGAGCTTCCTACTTACCTTTAATACAATTATCCACTTATATCGGGAGCAATTTTATAATAATTTTTTTTCAATATGTATAGGATAAGGTACCTAACCCTCGAGTAAGCAAAACCTGAACTAAACATTCTTCCCTCCAAAATATCTCTACTTCTTTCTCACCCCGGTTAACACTACCACATCATCCCGGAGGCATCCCTGGTGCGTACTAAACCAGGATTTACGAGTCTGCAATCACACGAGGAATCTTACTCGTTCAATTGTTATTATGGAAGGATTATGTACTTGGGTACTGTCGGCAAATTCGCTCACGATTGACGGATAACTGTTTGTTGTTAGACATGTTAGTACTTTATAAAATATTTTAAATCTTTTTAGTCTCGTAATTATTTTTAGAAACAAAAGCTGTTCGATTAAAATTGCACTTTATCTTGCACCAAATAGAACACTATTTGGAACGTACGTAATTTGTTTTTTAAATATAAATATTTAGGTTATGTAATTCGCTTAAACATCTGCCAACAGCTTATTGGAAAGTTTAAGGACTTATAAAACAATTTGTTCAAAGCTGGTTAAATATGAAATGTGTTATGTGTACAGGTGACGGCTAAAGTGATTGCGAGATTTGATACTAATGAATTTGTGCTTTATTGTACCTTTAGTTACTTCAATGTTATTGGAGGTAAATTAGATGACTCGTATGTACTTATATTATGAAGAAGTGAAGTTTGTACAGCTGATCTCTTGTTTGTCGGCCCCAGGAGGGAAGTTAGCGAGCTAGTTTAAGTTAGTCTTTTGTAGAGCGATATTTAGTAGGATAGCGAATTTATCAGTGATTCCAATTTCAAAATCATTTGCTTAAAATTTTTTGGTTATTCATTATTTGGTGCTTCGAAGTATGCGTCCGTTTTTCTTGGGTATTTCAATCGTAAGACCATATCGGAGGCCTATAGGCGGTCTAAGAACTCCGATCATGAACCTTCGATCATAGACTTATAAATGAATGAAATAATAGCGATATTCATATATCTTTTTTCTTTTAAAAAAATATAATATTCCCAACCTAAACTAATAAATAACTGCACCAAGAAAATAAAACAAAGTAATCCTCCGTAATTTATTGTCAAAGGTCTACAAACGGTATTTTGTTCCTGAATTAGAACATTTTTGCGTCGAATGAAGTAATATTTTAAACTGTTATTTATGCGACAGTTTTCTGCATGGATGAACCTGCAGATTGTGTTTAAAGGTTGTGTATATTTTTCAGTGTTCATCTTGTTCATTTAACGCATTCGAATTTAAAAAGAAAATCGAAATTGGATGAGCTTAGTGTCAAAACTGGCATTTTAAAATGACACTAACGCACAATGGTTTAGTGACCAAATGACCAAATTAGTATCCTTTTTATATCGCCTCAAGGTCTTCGACGTGTTCCAATGAGTGAAACAGCCGGGCCCGACAGTCTAACGTGCCCTCCAGACCAGAGAAATGGCACTATCGGTCAATCACCGCCCGCTTCATGTTGCTTAACAATTGTGATAAGTTAACATCACTTAATTAGTCCGAGTACACCACCAGCGTTACATTTAATGTAAATATAGACTTTACAAGAACTCAACTTGTATTAAAAACTTGAAAAGCTCCAGGAATGAGCCAGTAACTTTTTTTTTAAATCCTGAACAATTTCATTTTAAATAAATAATTTGATTTTCTCTCGCTTCATGAAAACTATGAAGTAGCGTCAGCAAGTAATGGCTAACTACAAAGTCTGGGTAATAAATCAAAATAAAGGAGTTTTACAATTTTTTCTACAGGATGATGATGTACAGGCCCGCTGCGGGCCAGTGAGACACCCAGCCCGCACTCGCAATATGCGTGTCTGTAAATAATTTGGCCGAATTCCGATATTAAAAAATATGCAGAATACGTCGAATACCGAATACGAACCGATTATTCGACGCATCTAATTCAGGTTTTACTAACTACAAGGCCCTACAGTATTAGATTGTGGAATTGCGACTTTTTCAAAAATTATACTTTTGACATCAAATGGCTAAAACACACTACTGTTGTTTTATGTGAAGATCTATCATTATTATACTTAAAAAAGTTACTTCTGGTTTTGCTAGTAATAGAGATCTATTTGTTTATCGTATTGAATTAACGAAGTATTCAAATTCAGTCTGGTATATTAAGTGTTTTGCCCAGCAGTGGGCGATTTAAGATAGAAAACTAAAGCTATTCAATAAAAAGCTGCACCCATCGGTTTTTCCTCATTGTAGTTTTCATTGTAATACATTGAAGTCGGATTAATTTTTAAGTGAAAAATATATTTTCTTCACCAAGAAGCCCTGTTTCTGCTAACTATACTTGAAAATCTCCGTGTTCACACAAGGTGTACCGAATCTGTTAAAGTTTAAAGTTTGTAAGTTGGATCGTGGGAAGACTCACCTGCATCCAAACCTGATAAATAATACAACGCGTAGTGCAAGAGAAGGCGAAGAATACTGTCTATGAAGTTGTCTTTGAAATAATAATTGACATGGATTGAGTGCGCGATAGTTGTGGATGTTTGTGAAGACATATAGTTATATTTTGTTTTGGTTATTGAAAAAAAATTGTTATAAACAATTTCTTAAAAATATTACAAGCTTTTTTAAGTAAAACAGTCGAATTTCAAAACTGATCATTTCATCAACTTAGTGGCACTTAGCGTCAACACTGCGTTAAGCGTGTGTTAGATAATTTGAAACCCATAAAGTTAATTTAACGAGGTAAGTACCTAACGTTAGGTAATATTTAAAGTCAATAGTTCTAATCTTTGATGGTTAGGAGGGTAGTAATGAAAACAAGGAATAACCATTTAACATAATTTAATTTATTGGAGGCTTAACCTCTTTTAGGCTCTTTTAACGTACCACCCATTCGGAAGAACATCAGCAGAGAAGAATGGGCAAGAAACTCTGCTGGTTACCTTTTAATAATCATTAGGGCACATTACCTTACTTTATACATATACTAACATCTCCAATAACACTAATAATCCAGTTCGTTATTGAAGTATATAAATATAGCACATAGTACATAATTTAATATGTTGTACAATGTAACATACACAATATAAAATGAAAGGGCACAAAAGACAATAATTATTAAAATAAATAGCTTACTCAACTTAGGGGTTATTGGATCCTTCCAGTTCTGCAACTCACAATTGAATCCGAATAATATCATACCTTAGATGTTATCGCCTTAAAAGTCGAAGAGCAACTGCTCGCTCCACTCTGGCTTCACTCTTTTATATCCGTTAACAAACAGTATTCAAAAAGTGACAGTTGAGTCAAATTAGTGTTTAAATTGTTATTTGTTACAATACATCATTTAGTAAATTTGTCAATTCATTTTAACAATCGAGTACTAAATATTAAACATAACATAATTATATTTATAGGTAAATCAAGTATTTATCTTATTATTTAGACACATAATTATTATCATTATAATAATATATCAGTATTTATCTTATTATTTAGACACATAATTATTATCATTATAATAATATATCAGTATTTATCTTATTAATTAGACACATAATTATTATCATTATAATAATATATCACGGCCATACTGACAAGTACTTCGCTCTCGAAGTACATTAGATACCCTTTCTCTATAATCGTACTTTACTTTTTGTTTTGCCAAGTGCCTAGACGTGTCAAGTCCCCTCCACCCGCTGCTAGTGGGATAGACTTGCACCAAGCAAATGACCGACCAGCGGAAACAATTTTGTTTCGGTTACCTCGTCATGCAAGTCCCATTCACCCGCTGCTGGTGAGATAGACAAGCACCAAGTAAACGATCGCCCAGCGGATTCATTGTTACAGTCTCTGTTTTCATTGTTACAGTCATTATTTTCATTGTTACAGTCATTATTTTCATTGTTACAGTCATTATTTTCATTGTTACAGTCATTATTTTCATTGTTACAGTCACTTTTTTTTTTCATTGTTACAGTCTCTCTTTTTTACAATAAGAGAACCAATAACAGTGGTCAATTTTGTTCACAACAACTTATCACATCACGATCTTATTACATCACGATAATTTGTACTTTCATAACATTGTTTGTAACATAAGTTATTACCTTTTTTACATTAAATATCTCGTGTATAAATATTACCCTAATGTGCCTTTAGTATCAACATTATGTAAATTAACTCAATTTGCTCCATTCACCTGGCCATAGTCTCAATTTGACTTTGGCTATAATCAACAACCCGCTTGGCCAACCTGATGAACCATTACATGTGGTATTTAACATTATTGCCTGTTCTGACATTACGCTACACCTGACCATTACCTCTTGGGGTACCCGTGGCGACCAAGTGATGCTCTATTTGTAGTTCTCGAAATAACGTTTGAATTTGATTTGAACTGAAATTAGTGCCCCTATCCATTATTACCCTTGACGGAGTACTAAAATAGTTACAGTATCTCGTATAATGGGAACAAGTTCTTGGGCATTCAGAGTTTTGAGTGGTTTGAGTAAACAAAAAAAATTTTTAGTAAACCCGTCTAATAAAAGAAGAATGTATTTATACCCGTCAGTGGTTCGTTCAAATGGTCCTGTACAGTCTAAGTGGATTGTGTGAAAGGGAATAGGTATTTTATCAACAGGGTGTAAAAGCCCTTCTTTTGGACCAGGGTGACCTTTACGTTCGAGGCATATCAGGCAGTGTTCTGAATATTTTCGAATATAAGAAGCCATACGAGGAAACCTCGTGACAGTTCTCGTCATGAAAAAGTTTTAGAAGCTTAAACCTGGACCCAGGTACATTCTCATCAAGTTCCCCGGATAAAACTTGTTGAATTAAATTTTGCAATTCCAGATCATCTTGCTGGGCGATTCCTACCCAGGATCGGGGGGTTTCAATAAAATTTACAAGGCTACATACATTTGAGCAGAAATGGGGTATTCGATAGGATTGCGGCTAAGAAAATCGACATGAGCTATGTGTTTCCCTTTTTTGTAAACAATTTCAAAATTAAAATCTTGAAGGAAAGTCCACCAACGAGCAACACGTGGTAGACAGGTCAGTTGTTAGAGTACGGAATAAAACGAGTGGACTGTATAGTAATCTGGTCTATTAAGGTTATAAAGATAATAAATTATAATACAAGGCGGTCGCGCTGAAGTGCAAAATGGAAGTGAGTTGGTGGCGTGTTGCTCCGCCGCGTGGTCCCTCGTCCCCCGCCGCCTTCTCCCCGCCATAGACCGGTTTTTGTGTTAACATACTCCCGGGCCAGCAATGGAGAAGATCTTGATGATGATGTATGTAGATCAGTCCTCATCCGATGAGTGGTCCTTCCTCGTTCAACAGTGGGCAAATTTTGTGGAAAGCCCTTCTGATAGTTCCCGACTGTATTTTTATGTCGGCCACACGCGCCGCGCCGTCGGGGCCAGGATACAGCTTCAGTAGGCGACCCAGGGGCCACTGCGCCGGCGGCAGGGCTTCGTCCTTCACGACAACCAGGGCTCCCTCTGTGAGCGCGCCAGTTGAACGCTGCCATCTCGCTCTTTGGTGTAACTGGGAAATATATTCCGTGTTAAATCGTCTCCAAAAATGCTGGCGCAGCAGTTCTATCCTCTGATGTCTCGGCAGGCGTGACGTGTCACAGTCGGACATCTGTGGGTGAGGTAGCACAGTTAAGGTTCGACCAATAATGAAATGAAATGGAGTAAGGGCTGTAAGGTCGGATGGATCGGATGATAAAGGGGTCAGAGGCCTTGAATTAAGAATTCCTTCTATTTGTACAAGTAATGTATACATTTCCTCATATGTGAGGTGAGCTAAGCCTAAAACTCGTTTAAGGTGATGTTTTATAGATTTGACAGTGCTTTCCCAGAGGGCACCGAAATGTGGGGTGTACGGAGGGATAAAATGAAAGGATATGCCTTGTTCTGCAGCGCTGCTGTAGATGGAGTTACTATGCTGTTTTAGAAAGTTAGTGATCATACGAGCGGCTCCTACCAGATTCTTGCCATTATCAGAATAAATGTGATTAGGTTTGCCTCTACGAGAGATGAATCGATTGATGGCCGCCATGTAGGACGCCGTCGTCAAGTCTGTGACCAACTCCAAATGCACAGCCTTAACTGCAAAGCATACGAAGATGCATATGTATGATTTGATAAGAACACTTCCACGCCCCTTTCGGTTACTTATCATAATTGGCCCGGCGTAGTCTACTCCTACGTCACTAAATATAAAATTCGCATTAAGCCTCTGTTTAGGTAATGGTGCCATTATAGGTGTTATAGTTTTTCCTCGAAACCTTCGGCATGTTACACATGATTGTGTGGTTTGTCTGGCCAAATTACGACCTGATATAGGCCAATATAGTTGACGAATGTGTGCGAGCAATAGTTGTGGGCCGGCGTGTAATAGTGTTAAATGATATGTAGCAAACATGATTTTAGTAATGTGATGATCAGGATGCAATAAGATTGGGTATTTTTTGTCGTAGTTGTATGATGAGTTAGCTAACCTTCCGCCCACGCGAATTAATCCATTTTCACAAAAGAATGGATTAAGTGAATTTAACCTATGCCTAGCGGGAAGCTCTTTATGAACTGACAGTAACGAATATTCCTCTGAAAATTTGTCTTTTTGTACAATTTTTGCTAATTGATACCTTGCTTGGTTAAGTTCAATAGTAGATAAAGGTTTAATGATTGTGTGTGTACATTGTTTGTGATCATTAGATTTGATTTGTTTGTTTTTGCATGAATGAATGAATCTTAGTATGTAAGCAACGATGCGTGCAAGTTTGTTAAAGTTAGAAAAGCTATGATGAAATGAATGTGTGTGATTTTGTGCATCTGATTGTGTGAAATATGATTGATTCTCTGATTGGGCCCTAATTTCAGGTAGCTCGGATACGCTGAGATGTTTAGGTTGTTGAGGCCAGTCAGAGTTGTTATTCTTTCTTAGAAAGGCTGGCCCTGAAAACCATGCATATGATTTGATTAACTGCTGAGCATTAGTACACCGTGTTATGATATCTGCTGGATTTTGTTTGGTTGGTACGTAGTACCATGATTGTGGCTGACTGTGCCTTAAAATTTGTGAGATTTTATGATTTACGAATGATTGCAATTTGTGTGTGTGTGAATTAATCCAGGACAAAACGATTATAGAATCACTCCAATAAAAACATTTCGGAGTGTTGTTTTTTAAACGAAGCGATGATAAGACCTTGTTACCTAAATGAACACCGGTAAGAGCGGCACATAACTCCAGCCGTGGGATCGTTAATGTTTTTAACGGTGCTACTCTTCCCTTAGCTATTAATAATTGCAATTTGACATGATTATCGTAATCAGTGTTATAGCTACGTATATATACGCACGCTCCATAGCAGTCCCTAGATGCATCGCAAAATACATGTAATTCAATGCACCGCGCGGATTCATCGAACACATGCCTAGGTATAGCTACGTCATTGATAAAAGATAACGACTGAATGAATTTGACCCACTGAGTTTGTAGTGAAATTGGTAATTCGCTATCCCATTCAATATTACGTAACCACATTTGTTGCATTATTAATTTTGCTTCAAGTAAACAAGGGCTAATTAAGCCGAGTGGATCGAAAATGTGACCTATTGTTGATAAAATAGTGCGTTTTGTGATATTGTTTTTTGTGATGTTATCCAAATGTACTGAATAAAAAATTTTATCATCTTGAATATTCCAATATATGCCTAATGTTTTTGAAGGATCGTTTGTACCTAAATTTACGGGCATGTTAGTTGAATGAGAGATACCGAACCTTTCTAATACTATAGGGCTATTGGAACGCCATTTTCTTAATGGAAACTGATATTTATTTAGTTCAGAATGAACTCCTGTTGCAATTTTTAATAAGCTGATTTCATTATCGGAGCCTGACAGAAGGTCATCACAATAAAAATCGTGTATAATAACTTCGGATATAAGTTTGTAATCGACACTATCTATACTACTTTCTTGTTGAGTTGTGATTGAGTGTTCAGTGTTGATTTTATTGAGACAGTCTAATCCTATCTGTTTTATGCATCGGGTAGCTAGGTACGGTGCAGACGCCGTGCCGTAGGTGACCGTGTTAAGTGTGTATGATCGTAAAGGTTCCGTGCTATTGTACCGCCATAGTATTTGTTGCAAAGGTCTTTGATATTCGACAACTGCTATTTGTCTAAACATTTTTTCGACGTCAGAATTTACTATATATTTATGCTGTCGAAAACGTATCAAGATAGAAATTAGGTCATCTTGAATGACGGGTCCTACCAACTGTATATCATTTAGTGACAATTTTGTTGATGTTTTTGCGGAACCGTCAAATACTGATCTAAATTTGGTAGTTGTACTTGATTCGCGGATAATACCATGGTGCGGTAAATAGTACGAAGGAGGTTTTGAACTATTTGAATGCATGATCGTGTTATTTTTATTATTATTTGTGATTGAATGTGCATGATTGAATGAATGATTAAATGATTTTGATTGTTGATTTGATTGATTGTATGATTGAGATTTTGATTTTTGATTATTTGAATGATAGTTTGAGTAATTGTGTGAATGATTATTTGAGTGTGATTGTGTGTATGTGTTTAGCGTCATGTGCCCGAGATTTATGTATTCGGTAATAAAGTCACTATACTTCCTTTTGTATTCTGAATCGGTATTCATACGATGTTCTAATGAAAGAAATCGTTTTTTAGCTTGATAATATGAGTCTCCTAAACATTCAGGAGCCGTTTTTAATGGTATTGTGACGACAAATCTACCATCGCTTTGTCTAGTAGTAGTTTGGTTAAATATTACCTCGCAAGTATCTGATTCGCTCGGGTCATTGACCTGAGATGTAGATAAGCTATCCAGTTCCCAGAATCGTGATAATTGGTCTGACTGATTATTAATGGAAAAACATGTGTTGTTTGCTTGTTTATTTAATTCTGGAGTACAACCTGAGACTAACCAGCCGAATTCAGTTTCTTGTAATGTAGGCTGTTGTTTACCTAATTGAATTCGACCACTACCCATTATTTTCCAAAATATATCCGCGCCAAGCAAGATATCAATTGCAGCCGGTTCATGGAAATATGGGTCAGCTAACTTAATGTGTTTTGGTAAGTCTATGTACCGTGTTTGAATGCGTATGCTAGGTATCGAGTTTGATATGTTTTCGAGTACTAAGCATGATATGCCGACTGTGAATGAATTGTGTAATGATTGTAATTGTATGTTAGTTCTATGAAATATGTTTGTTTGATGTTGATTGATGCCTGATACTGTGCCATGAATTGATTCTAAAGGTAAATTGAGTGTAATGCACAAGTTTTTTGTAATGTAACTGGAAGTACTACCGCTGTCTAGTAAGGCCCTCGCTTTGTGTAACTGGCCGTTACTACTGCGCACGTTCACTACTGTCGTAGAAAGCAAAACAGATGTATGTTCTGTGTTGGTGAGTGTAATTTGTGATCCCTTAGGCCTCTCCAGATGCAACATGGTGTTATGTTTTTGAGAACAGTACTTACATGCACCACCACGACAAGACTTGAGTTCATGCCCTGGATATAAGCAGTTCGAACAAATATTTAGTTTAGAAATTTTATCAATTCGAGTTTCTACTGACATTTGCTTAAATACAGGGCATGAAAACACGTAATGTTGGGCTTTACATAAAGGGCAATTAGGGGTCCTAGGTGTGTTCGCATGAGCTTGTGAAAGATGTTTGTGTGACTTTGTGTGATCAGATGTGAGATAAGTTTTATTGATTTGCTTACTTTCCTCTAAATTTTGTAATAAATCAGCTCGATCTTTAAGGTATGATTTTAAATCTTGAAGAACGGGCATTTTATCTAGGCTATTCTTGAGTTCCTCCCAGTATCTGAGCGTCATGGAGTCTAGTTTACTAGCAACAAGATATATTATTAAAGTATCCCAGTACTGTGTATTTTCTCCTAAATTATCGAGAGCTCTTAGATTTTTATTTAATGTGTCTAATAGTTGTCTCAATGCCGCTGCAGATTCTCTTTGAGTGGTCGGAATGTTGAATAACGCGTGAACATGATTAGTTACTAACTGACGTGTGTTATTGAACCGGTCAGTGATAAGCTCCCAGGCAACCCGGTAATTGTCTGATGACATCTCTAATGATTTTATAATTTGTGCAGCTTCGCCTTGCAAAGAAGCACGTAGGTAGTGGAATTTTTGAATATTGTCTATACTGGAATTTCTGTGTATAAGAGATTCAAATGTATCGCGGAATTCGAGCCAATTATGATATTCGCCTGAGAAGTGTGGAAGGTCAATAGTTGGTAATTTAATAAAGGACTTGGTCCCACCTGCATTTGGAGTTAGTACAGACCCGCCGCCGACGTCCGACGGCTCGTTGTCTCTCAGCAGCTGCATGGCGCGCGCGAGTTGAATTTGATACTCTGTCTCAAATTCCTCCCGCTCTTTTAACTGCTCCTCTGAAAAGCCAACGATGTCGTCTATCATACTCTGATTTTCTTCAAAATCGTTCGCAAGTGAGTTGTAAGTCTTTAAACGATTTTGTAATTGCAAGATATCTAATTCGGGTATTAATTTTATTTTCTTACATTTCAAAGAATCTATGAAGTTTTTGAAAATAGTGACCTTTGCTTTATGGCTAGCTCGTTTTCTTTTAAATGAATTGAGTCGATATGAATCGCTTTCGCCGTCACTAGTCATATTATTAGTTAGTTAAATACGGTTATGAAATTTAATAAATGTAAAAACCGTAAATAATAGGTACTTAAACTTATTATGAAGGATGGTAGGCGCCGCACGATGTCTACTTTACCCTATGAATTGCGTAGGCAAGTGTCCAACCACCGTGCGCACAGAATTCGGCGAAGTAAGCTGAAGTGTAAAAAAAATGGTATGAAATTATGAAGAAAATAAGTTCTATTGTGTTCTGGAATTACTTGTTATGTAGGACGATAAGATATTGAGTCGACAATTATGTTATGAAAATATGGGGGTAGATTGAAAAAATGTGGGATGATGAAATAATTACTTTGATGAAATAATGCTAATATGAATGTAATATTGTGGATAGATTGGTAAATTGTGATGAAATATTGGGAATGAAATATTTGAATGAGAGGGCCAGGTGTCAGAGGAGAATGAAATTGGTTCGAACTCACAACTGCTGCTACCAAACCCTTGTGATCGTCCGGTGCGTCCGGTGCTGGTGCGCTGGGTGCTGGTCGACGCTGTCGCCGCTGCTGCGAGGACTGTTGTAGTTTAGATGCTTGATCGCCAGCTGAATCCCAAGCTGGCTGTGTGTTTTTGCGACTTCTTTCTTGCTAAATTTTTACGCGACTCGAAAAAATGTTGTATTTTTTTTTTATCTTAGGACGGTGTCGAAGGACCATATAGACAGGTCAGTTGTTAGAGTACGGAATAAAACTAGTGGACTGTATAGTAATCTGGTCTATTAAGGTTATAAAGATAATAAATTATAATACAAGGCGGTCGCGCTGAAGTGCAAAATGGAAGTGAGTTGGTGGCGTGTTGCTCCGCCGCGTGGTCCCTCGTCCCCCGCCGCCTTCTCCCCGCCATAGACCGGTTTTTGTGTTAACACGTGGTGAGAGATCAATCTTGTTCATTGTGGCTTTAACAGAACTAAAAAGCTTAAATTTGATGCCTGGAAATATTTAAAAGCGTTATAAATAGCCAGTGTTTCTAAATCATATGAGACATATTTATATTCAGCTAAGGATGTTCTTTTGTTAAAATAAGTCACGACCTTTTTTTTCCATTCTCAACTCTTTGTACTAGTATAGTCCCGTAACCCAATGAACTAGCGTCTGTATAGACTTCAGTTGGTTGGTTATGATCAAATACAGTGAGTAGTGGTTTTGTGGACAATTGCCTAATGACATAGTCCCCAGCCGCATCCTGCTCTACTCCCCGTTCCCAAAATTTGGAATGAATTTACGGAAATAACTTGCAAGTCCCATGAATTGACGTACCTGCTTAATAGTTTTTGGTGTAGGAGAGTTTACTAGAGCGGCTACTTTTGTTTCACTAGGTCTTATACCTTCGTGAGTAATGATGCGACCTAAACATTCTATACTTTCGACAAAAAAAACATTTATACTTCTTGAGATTAATTGTAAACCCTTTGCAGCAGTTCCATCGCTGCTCCAGCCAAACTCCCTGGAGAGTGTCTCGATGTTGTTACACCACGACTCGGCGCCTAGATCACTTGTAGTCGGGTCGAAGATAGGCAGGGCAACGTCATCATCTTTACGCCGGGAAACAGCATCTTTAATCGCCCTAGGAAGATCTTGTAAGGCAGGGATTTCCATCCTGGAATTATACATAAAACTGATTGGGTAGATGACTGGATACGATCCCACTTCTGATGTTAGATAATTTGAAACCCATAAAGTTAATTTAACGAGGTAAGTACCTAACGTTAGGTAATATTTAAAGTCAATAGTTCTAATCTTTGATGGTTAGGAGGGTAGTAATGAAAACAAGGAATAACCATTTAACATAATTTAATTTATTGGAGGCTTAACCTCTTTTAGGCTCTTTTAACGTACCACCCATTCGGAAGAACATCAGCAGAGAAGAATGGGCAAGAAACTCTGCTGGTTACCTTTTAATAATCATTAGGGCACATTACCTTACTTTATACATATACTAACATCTCCAATAACACTAATAATCCAGTTCGTTATTGAAGTATATAAATATAGCACATAGTACATAATTTAATATGTTGTACAATGTAACATACACAATATAAAATGAAAGGGCACAAAAGACAATAATTATTAAAATAAATAGCTTACTCAACTTAGGGGTTATTGGATCCTTCCAGTTCTGCAACTCACAATTGAATCCGAATAATATCATACCTTAGATGTTATCGCCTTAAAAGTCGAAGAGCAACTGCTCGCTCCACTCTGGCTTCACTCTTTTATATCCGTTAACAAACAGTATTCAAAAAGTGACAGTTGAGTCAAATTAGTGTTTAAATTGTTATTTGTTACAATACATCATTTAGTAAATTTGTCAATTCATTTTAACAATCGAGTACTAAATATTAAACATAACATAATTATATTTATAGGTAAATCAAGTATTTATCTTATTATTTAGACACATAATTATTATCATTATAATAATATATCAGTATTTATCTTATTATTTAGACACATAATTATTATCATTATAATAATATATCAGTATTTATCTTATTAATTAGACACATAATTATTATCATTATAATAATATATCACGTGCGTGCACACGCGGCGGGCGCACGCTCCGGTTCACTTTTGAATGACACCGCACGCAACGGGTGCACGGGAGGGTTCACTTTTGTATGAAGCCACACGCGGCGGGCGCACGCGGCGTGCGTGTCGGCCCTTAAAGCGCAAGACATACATAGTGCGGATGCGAGTGTGACACCTTTCATACAAATACCAGTAACACAACGTCACGTGATGACGTGACCCGCACCCGGCACCCGCACCCGGCCCACACCCGCACTATGTGTGTCTTGCACTGTACGACACTAGTTAGCATGTCAACAAGCAGGTAGTTGAAAAGCTAAATAATCTACTTCAAAAATAATGTAGTCTTAGAATCGTTAATATTTTACGTTTGGATAAGAATTGTTTTGGATGCGTGAATTAATGGCAGCCCCGCAGTTTTGATGTTTCCGAACAAAGTCCATCCAACCTTACAAATTGTGATCCATGTGTCAAGAACAGAATTCGATACGAATATCATGTATTTTTTTCAATATCGTTTTTTTAAGTTTCATATTATATAGTAACTAGCTGCGCCCCGCGGTTTTACCCACGTTGTGCCCGTTCCCGTGGGAATTAATAATAGCTCGACCAATTTTGTGCTTCACATAAACCATTTACTAAATAGTCCAAACAGAGCCTAAACATTTGAATGGGTGAGCTCGTTCTTGAGTTATAAAATTACTACGAAAAGTGGCTTTGATTTTTATATTTATAGATTTGAAACTAGACTCATTTACATGCAGTTTAAAGGGTTGTTAATTCTGCTGCATTAACTTACGTACTCAGAGACGTCAAATGCTTAAGCTAAGACTTAATGAGTGATTTTGAAATGTATTGTATGAGAAATTACGTCCAATAATATCGATTTAATATACGTCTCTGAGTGCGGCAGTTATTGTTTAGCTTCGGTATTTCAATTGCCGTTTACTTTATTTAAATATACAATAATTTGTGTATGGTTTACTTTAACTTCAACACAAAAAGTTCCAGTTAACCTTTCAGTGGTGTATGCAAATTTCATGAAAACAATTTTGTTTCCAATCAACTCGAGCGAACGAAATGTTGCGATCAGTTGTTCCGAGATTTTACTCAGTTTTCAGAACCGATCAAAAACTTAGTAAATAAATAAATAAATAGCTTTTCCGTGCAATCCAATAGATGGAGCTAGCGTGAACATTTTGTAGATCGTTTACGTTAACGTCACTAGTGGCACTCGCTTGCCAAGACATGTTTTCTTAATTGAAGTAAAATAATAAAAATAATTTAAAAACCGGATCGGTTAATATAAGTAACTTCAGTCAACCAAATAAATAAATGTTTACAGTTATCGGTTACTGAATACAGCCAGCCTAAAAAATACGACACAAAAGCGGCTCTCACACTTCACTAGCTTGTAAACTCGCTCCTAAGTTTCAAATAAAACCTTGGCACTATCTCTATCCAGTTAATATTGTGAAAGCCAACATCCTACGTGCATCGCCTGCGAATGAGCCGGCTATAGTTCGTCCGTTTTATACCGGATGCCGGTTGTTATCTTTTTATTTTATTTGTACTGTTCTCAATCGTATGTTATGCCCGGGGGCGTTAAATTTCAATGATGTGTGCTTGGAAAATGTATTGGAGTTTGATCAAAATCTTTAGTTGCAGTGAAGTACTTGGTGCTTTTTCGCAATAGCTTGTATATAGGTAGTACTTTACGTATGCTTTCCTATGCTGCTATGATTTATTGATAGATACAGTTCATATATTCGTTGCTTTCCTACGTTTCACGTATTGTTAAACGATTGGTGACTCCCGAGTGTAGCATAATACCATATTTTAGAATTGCATATTTTGAATTGAAAAAAATCTCCGTGGAACAGTAAGTAACAGTAGGGATGATTAAGATGCAAAAAACTTACTGTAAGTTAGTCGCCATTATGTAACATCCGGTGATTTCAACATGCAACATGCGGTGGCATTCGGCGACGTAATGTACGATTCCTACCAAACGAAGCGGTGGCGGCTGAATGCGCTGTAACGCATTTCACTCTATGCTCAAGTAAATTCTGACTTCTATACAAAGGTAAGGTAAGGTTCATGTCTGCATGGTTGTTTACTCTGCTAGGACTGCGCACGTATGCCACCGGCGCGTGCTCGCGCATTCGCTGCGACACGAGGCGCTGCGGTCCGATCGAGCTCAAACGACAGGAACTAAGGCAAACGCATTACTATAAATGTCATACATCTCCTATTCTCTCTCAGGTTAAAAACAAACCGTCTTCACCCAAGTATCAGCTGATACATAGAATATAATATTAAATGGACGTGGCATGTCCGTCCCTTGGCCGCCGTCCAGCAGCATCGAGTACTCAGTTATTTACTTGTCTGCAATTTACTGCTCAAATTGTGGTCACATTCTCGCCAGAGTGCGCCGTAAAGATTAATAAATACTCAGCGGGTTGAAAAATAAATCAATTAGTTGTTGTACAGGTTTGTAAAATGTGATAAATATGGTAAACTTTAAGGTTGATATTGCAGCACTCTTTTGCAGCCAGAGAAGACCAAGCCAATACTGTATTTTCAAATATACCTACCACCTTTACTGTAGGTATGTCTACTTTATACTTTTCAACCTCTAACGCAAAAGAGATACGTTTATAAGTTCTTCTTCTTCTTCATCATCGAGTGGATGGCCAACCTGACCAATCCTGGTGTCAGAGTTATTGAACCGCCAAAGGCCTCTGACATGGCTCATGTAACGACTACTATCCGTAGAAAGTAACCGGGACCGACGGCTTAACGTGCCCTCTGAAGCACGGAATCATCTTACTTTTCCGGCAATCAGGTGATTCAGCCTGTAATGCCCTAACCAAACTGAGGACAGTCTCATAAAGAGATTTTTGTGAGATATCCTCACCGGGAATCGAACCCGCAACCTCTGGATCGTGAACCGGGCGCTCAAACCACAAGACCACGGAGGCTGTTGTTGTTTATAAGTTTGACGTCGATATGTTTGCGTGTGTGGTGTGCGGGTCTGTCTGTCGCGTTACGTTGCTTAACAATCGCATTGTAGTAGCATTGCTTCGTCAAACTACGCCACGAGCGCTGCGTATCATACCTATATATCATCCTCAGATATCATCTATCGGCTCATTAGCCCGATATATCTTTACCCTCCAAATACCCGTTATCTCCTTCAAACAGTATATCAGATCAAAAATAGCGCTCCTGAAATAGTCCCGTAATGGTCCCGGGAGTATCGCGACAGCTCTCATCCAGTAATGACATCTGCGGGGACCTCCTCGAGACCATAACGACGACAGAAAACTGAAACTTGTAGATATTCAGCGAAGTCCCACTGCAGTAGTATGTTATATTCAGTACAGTAGGTAAATAATAAAAGATGGAAATTTCAAACATAACTTTTTCGAGCGAGTAACCGAGTTTAAACCGTAGGGTTTTTATGAGAAATACAAAATTTTTTGTAAATCGATTAAGACGGGTCAATTCTGTAAGCATTTTTTTACCGAAATATTTTTTGAGATCTTTGAGGTATCAGGTTACAAACATACAAAAATAATACTCGAATAGAACCTCCTGCTTTGGTTTTTGAAATCGGTTAAAATAATGTTGTTAGTATCCGTTCCTGCAGGAATTTCGGGATAAAATATATCCCAAGTGTTATTCTGATGTTTAACCTATATAACTGTAAAGTTCTTTGAACTCCGTTTAGTGGTTTTTTTTGTTTGAGTGAAAGAGTAACAAACATATATACATATCCTCACAAACTTTCGCATTTATAATATTATAGTAGGATGTTCTACCTGTTTCCATTATTTTCAAGGGACTTTCACTGCAGTAGTAAGAAAGCTACTAATATCGTTAATAACATCAAGTATTTCTTACCTTTCTTTACTGCAAAAGCTCGCTCCTTATTACTGAATGCAATTCCGCATCTTAGCGTTGTAATAATCAGCAACTAAGATATTTCATTCAGAACTCCGTTTCAGGTATCCAAGGAGAGTTTCGTATCTCACCGAATGCTTTATTTATAAACAAAATTATATCAGTATAATATTTCATTTTCCTGTAAAGGAATTCTCTTTGATGTACACAAAGGCACTCGAGAGAATACGGTGCATAAATTTTCAAAAACAGTGTCGTTATAGTATGTGCAAAGATGGAACATTTTGTGCATGAACACTGCACCGTAGTAACACGTGTATTGCCTTTGAATATTACGAAGTTAAATTGCTTTTGCCCAGCTGTGGGGTTAGAAGAGGTTGTTACCTTGTTTCTATGTTTCTTTAGAATATTTTGTATTCTATTTGGACAAATATGTTGCTATGTACTACGTCGGGCTACGTAAATATAAGAAGAAAGAGTTTTGATTAATGTTTATGAAAATTGACTTTTCAAGATGTACAGTTGTAAATCTGGAAAAAGAGACTCAAACACCACCAAATCATGTCGGGTACAGACAAAAAGGACTATCTTAACTACAAAAAGGATTTTCTTAACTAAACTACCACCTCTCAATGGATGGATATCTTTATAAAACCTTTTTTCTCCTAAACCTGATTATAGTTACCTGATTTTCCAATGAACTTTATTTCTTAATACTTAAAACATAATATTTTCCCATAACTCATTATACAACCATGCAGCTTGCATTGAAATACGTATTTACCTCTGCAGCCCAAAGACTTCGCTAATTACATTCAGACTGAAAGTTTAACTCTGCAAAATACACAATTGTTACCTAGTTAAATATACGAGATAAGACTGCTGCGATACAAAGGTGGACCGGCCCGTCGTGGCCTGGCCCAAAACAACCGGGAAAAGTGTTTAATTCCTACCAGTATCGGTTCGGCCTATCGTGGCTCGACCCTACATCCATCCATGGCTTTGTTTCTACAGCGAACCATCACGACATAGCTAGTTGCCATCACTATATAATTTAATATTGGATTTTGACCTTGGTCTTATACCTAGATTAAAATCCAATATGTTGTCTTCCCAATCAATAAGTTCATGTGAATTATAAAATGACAGAACGAATTAAAACTAAAAAATAGGCAAGATCGAAAAAATAGGAAGTAGTAGGGTTGCGGATACAATAGAAAAGTCTGGTGGTAATGACTGGCCGAGCAGGTGAGTGAGGGTTCGATTTCATTGAAGTGGAGCGGAGCGGTGTTCAATTGACCAATCACAGCGCATTAAAATCTCATTGTAATTGGTTAATCTAACCCCACACCACTCCGCTTAACTGGGAACTGAGACTGGGCCGCTCCAGGCCGGGCCGTCGCGGTCGAGTGGAAAGCCCTAAAAGAGTAACAGCAAACAACTTTTTTCCATGTACGTTACGGACGAAAGTTATGGCTTATAAATGCAAATTTGTTCTTTAGAAGTTGCATAAATATGATAATAAGACTTGCTCACTCCGAGATTAGAAGTGAGCCCCGTGTCCGGTGACTGAGTTTTATTATTTACTTCTTCAAGTTGATAATGTGATTTTCTTTTTAAGTGTAAATGAATCTAATAATATTTGTAAGATAGGTTTTTAGGCGAGGGTTTCGGTATCCAGTAATAATCGAATTATTCTCTTTGTATTGAATAGCCACTTGGATAATGGATTATTTTCTATCCTGACACCAGAATTGGTGACTAACTTACTCGAAATCAATGAATAATAGCACTATTAGTATTACCTACAAATAAATAAAGAAGTCTACAATAATGCTTAAAACACCACTTCCCGTATTCCAATTGAGCTAAAATGTCTCATACACGATTTAGATAACATAACATGACAAAGAAAATTAAAAGCTTGTTATTTTTTTATCTAAGTAGGTATTGTATTTGGCAAGCGGGTGATTACGCCTAATCCTCCTCACTGTACTGATATCTTCAGTGAGATGCGAGGCCTTTGAGCAGCAGTACAGAACAGTAACGAAGAGAACAGTAGGGACATTGCAGACATTGCATTGAGATTTTGTCATTCTTTACTTCTATTTATTTTGATTCGTGTAATGTTTTGTGATTCTTTCCGTTCTTTTGGGAATTTCGATGGTATTTTTAGTTTACTCCCACTTGTTCTGTTGAGTAGTTCTGTTGACTACTCAACAGAACAGTGCCCTGAGTGTGAGTTTTTCTAACTTTACTACTGCGTTCACGTTGCGTAAAAATTGTATGAAAACCGAAAAAGCGCCTCTTGCGGACGAATTGTGAAACTCAGAATGCGAGTGTAAGTTTTAAACGCAAACTATATAGTTAGAATAAACGCAACGGGCGCGTAAATAGGGCGTTTTTGACACTTGGCGCGAGTGTGAGCACCCATTTTGACACTTCGTAATACTTCGTATAGTTAACTTGAGTTAACTAAAGTTGACGCGATAGTTATGTCACTCACCTTCATATTTAGTAGTGAATGTCAGCAAATCAAACTAAAAATTGAATTGAATTGAGAAGTAGTGTTCATTGAAGCCATATTGAAGCTCATTAAAGTTTAAATTAATAATGGCTAGTCGATTCAAAGAATATTACTACTCTCCCGAGAGTCGATTTTACCTGGCTTGGAGGATGTTATCTTTAGCTCGGACCCAAGAAGAACGCAATAATTTGCGGTCATTGCGGGTGAAGCAGCGAAATTTATTTAATCCTATTAATCTTCCGGACCATGAGAGACCAAGAATATATCTCAAAAGATGTGCAGTGTATATATTGATGAAGTGACCAAAGCTCTAATACATCCTCATATGTTGAATAAATATATTCATTTCCCTGATACTACTTACTTCAGCCTGGCAGGAAATTAGTCACAGGTAGGTGAAGTGTGATGTTAAATAATTCAGAAAAAGGGCAATATAATTATTTTAAACTCATTTTTTATATATTTTTATATTTTATTCCTCTTATTGTAAACCAATTAAAAACTATTCCATAGAATCTATTTTGAAATAGCTGATTTTGGTTTGATTTGACCATATTTCAACAAAATAATTAATGTTGCTTATTGGTTTCAGGAGATTCTGGTTACCCACAGAGGCCGTGGTTGATGACTCCATTTCTGAATCCTGCTACAGGCTCACCAGAAGCCAATTATAATATGAAACATTCGGTGGCCAGAGTTAAAATAGAAAACACATTTTGCCATTTTAAGAACCGATGGCGCTGTTTAAGTAATGATCGTGTCCTTCATTACAAGCCAGCCAAGTGTGCCAAGATTATTCAAGCATGTTGTGTGCTGCACAACTTGGCACTTGATTTTAATTTGAATGATCCTGATGGAGATATTCAAATGGGTATGCTATATTTTTTTATTGGACTGATATTGACTGATAATTTTTTAACTGATAATTTTTATTTATTTGCATTTTTGTTTTAGAAGACTGTGATAATCAAATTTACTGCGAGCATGGAGGAAGTGCCACAACAGATTTTATCAGAGGTAGAGCTGTAAGAGATCAATTAGTACGGAGAATTATGTAAATAAAACTTTATTGAATCTTTAATTGCGTTTTATTACAAATAAAATCAAAATACAAAATACAAATAAAGAAAACCAGAGGTAGAGCTGTAAGAGATCAATTAGTACGTAGAATTATGTAAATAAAACTTTATTGAATCTTTAATTGCATTTTATTACAAATAAAATCAAAATACATAATACAAATATAAATATAAAAGGTGATGTAAAATATTAGGATAGGTGAAAAAACATGTATAAATACAACATCTGACTTTTAATTAAATAATTATATTATCAGTCATTACCGATAACATAATTAATTTGTTGTTTTAATCATTTTAATAGCTATGCTATGCATTATAAAAACAAATCTCAAGTACACTGAGTGAACAATAACTTAACTTTGTCTATAAAAGGCAATTTGCTTATTGGGTCTAACTTAACACAAAGTTTAAAACATTATCCACAAAATTTGATTTGTTTTGGTTATTTTCTGCTCGGCAAAACCACCATAAATGGTTGTATTTACCGTCTCCTCAATTGTGATTAGGTTTCATCTCTTGCATATTTGACAATTTTCTGGTATTCTACAAGCATTACAATGGAGGTGAATAGGCATCACATTGATATTTTTGAGAACGGGCTTGCTGGGGTGCTTGGTAGATAGATACAACTGCATGAGATCCGCTGGTAGGTGCATTGTTACCAACTGGGGGTCATTGGTGACTTGGTGACTGAGAACTATCAGTTCTGTGTGACTGAAAGAAAAGTAATACATATTAGAATATGACAGTAATAAACAAGAAATATTAATTTTAAACTATCAAAGGTAGCATCTATTATTGTAGATTCTACAAGTATTTTCGCCAATTGATTGACATGACAAGTTCATTCAGTATTTCTTGGATAGAAGGTAACTCATGTTTGTAGCTTCAACTAAAGCTTTGTTTATATTATTGTACTCTGTTTATAACCTCAAAGTACAAAGTAAACGACATTCAATATGGAATTCACAATATACTGAAATAAGAACTTGTCACGTAATTAACCTTCTAAATTGTAATTGTGATTGTACTTACAAATACTTCCTTCATTTGGTGCATTTCCGATAACTATCAAGCGCTTTTAGAATAATATTGTCTTGAAATATTGCATTGTTTGTTTATCATAATAAAAATTTTAATCGTTTTAAGCGCCATCTAGTATCGTCAGACAGCAACTTAGAGCCACAGATCACAGATATTACGATTGTGACAGGTGACAGATGACAGTGACAGACATATGAGGCATACAACCCGTCCGAATTAAAGTGAGATAGTGAACTATGTCGAGCTAAGCAAATGCTACACTTCTCACTCCGGTCGGGTTACCAAACGTCGCTACAAGAACGCCAACATAAGGAAAAAAGTTAACTATTGTTAACTATCGAGGGAGTGAGGGAACGAGCACGTCTAAGTAAAGATTCTTCGGACTCGCACTCGCACTTTTACACTTTACGAATAGATTGTCGTCAACTCGATTTACGCTGTAGTAGAGTTAACTCAATTTTTGAATGAAACTCGCACTCAGGCTACAGGTGAGTAAGTAATGGTAAAAAAAAGTCCCAGTAGTTCTGTCAACAGAACTACTTAACAGAACAGGTGGGAGTAAACGGTATTTTTAACCATATAGTGAAAAATAGTACTGTTTAGTTTGAAAACGACATTATAATGGTTTAATTCATGAAAAGGTATAATTTTAATGTTCACAGCTAACAAACAATATGGTGACCGATATTCATTCACCGCCCTCCGGGGAAATCAGCTAATTTAGTTTGTGTGTTCTGACCGTATTATACTACCTTCATTGAAATGCAGTTTTTACATAATAAGTACCTATATTTTATCTATATTTTTTATATAAAATCTCAATAGATGTTAGAAAATGAAACCACATGATGGGTTGTCGATGCTTAGCACATAGAAAAGGTAAATAAACAGAACCTCCTCCTTTTAGAAGTCGGTTAACCACCTACTTCCCACTCTAAGGCCTCATTTACGGATTGGCGTGTTACAAATTTTTGTACGAATACTCACACAATTTGCACTCATTATACTAAATGAAACGGGTTTGTATCGCGTTAGAATATATTTAAAATACATACTCGATGCGCGACGTTTCAGATTACACCGCTCGAGGTCACCAGATGACTCTGGGAAGTTTCTGACCCCGGTGTCGGATTTCTTAGACCGCCTAAAGGTCATGGTCATGGTCTGACGATTGAAACAACCGGGACAGACTACTTGACATGCCCTCCGAAACACATTGCTATTGAACTCGCCGGTTCGCAGATTATAAACTCGCTTAGTAAAAAAGGTGCGACGATTAATGGTCGTAGCACACATATCAACTCGGAAAGGGATCGTCACCGTATCGCCTCGCCGTCAACCAGGCGTCAACCAGGCGTCAACCTATCGTAAGCGCGTCACCGTGCGATCAGCAGCTCCGAATCGACTCGGCTACGGCTAGGCGACGCCGCGCTTACGGCTCGCCGGTCGCTGGTTGACGACGGCTGGGCGGGGTGCCTCGCGGGAACGAAGAAACGCAAGCTAGGGTACGGAGAGTCGTAAGACAGCGTACGGAGAGACGTAAGCGCGGGTACGGAGAGACGTAAGCGCGGGTACGGAGAGACGTAAGCGCGGGTACGGCAAGTCGACCACGCACCGTACTGCGGTTTGTGAGCTTGTCCCGAGGCGAGGCGATTACGTTACGATTCCGATAAGTGTGCGTTGCAGTAGGGAGTTTCATACAAAGAATACTGAACGGCTCGAGTTGATACGTTTACGTTCCGTTTACGAGTTGATATGTGTGCTACGACCATAAAAAAACATTTAAATCCACAACTTCAATGAGTAAATTAATTGACAATAACAAAGTGAGCTTTCTACTAACACCACTATATTATAAGCTAACTCTAATTCCAACCCGATACATGAAAAGCGACAAAATCAGAGATTGAATATAAAATCATGTGCGGTCAAACGAATGCCCCGATAATCGGTTTTAAGTTCATCCATGCGATATCGACGTGATCTCTACATTCACGGAATATCGATTTAATGCGATAATATTGTACTGAGTGATGAGTATCGATAATGCTGGTAAATCAATCGCATCTCGTACGATGTAACGGGTGTAATTAATTTTAAGGTGAATTTGCAGTTGACGTATTATAAAATAGAGTCTAAGGGCCGATACTGTGTTAAGCGTACGCATGCCGCGGTTCCATACAAAAGTGAACCGTCGCGGGTGCCCGTCGCGGGTGCCCGTCGCGTGCGGTGTCATACAAAAGAGAACCGCCGCGTGTGCCCGCCGCGTGCCCACGCGACGGGCGCACGCTTAACGCAGTGTTGACCCTACAAGTCTACAGAACAAATTTTCAATAAAACCAACGAACGAAAACCATCGTTTTGCACTCAAACCTCAAACCTTAAAGTGATTCAAAAGATAATACACTTTTTGTCTTTTGAATCACTTGAAGGTTTGTGACTACTTTTCATGCCAAAATTCCCACAGGAACGGGTACAACATCGGTAAAAGCGCGGGATACTGCCAGTTTATATGTTTACACTTTTTCTCCTTATTACAATGACATACGACAAAAAACTGTACAGCTAATAGTTTATGGCTTCTAAGTAAAGAGCCTCATAATGTCTATAATGTACCACTGCTATCTCACTCACCATCCTCTCATCTCACTGAGAATCAGTACAGCTCTAATCTGTGAGAGTAATCACCACTACTCCTCAGTACCTATCTCTATGAAATAGGCGACGCTTCATCTCTGATCTCTAATTTCTGTGGCGAGAAGCTTCTGTTCTCCGCGACTCCTCCCGCGTCCAACAGATGTCACCTAGATGCAAGTTAGAACAAGTTAACATTATTTTGTCAGTTTAGTTGGGTTGGTTGAAAATGTAAAAATGTATGAGCATTTTTATCAAAGAAAAAAATTGTATATTATATATTATACTTATATCATTTAAACCTAACAAACCATTATTTCTAGTATGTTTCATGTTCCCCAAAATATATCAAAAAGGAAAGGTCACCGGTTGCCAAGGAAAATCTGCAAAACATCGAGATAAGAGTAATCAATCAAGTGTTTAGGGCACGGCAAATATTGACAAATTATATTCAAATCGGGTCGCGCCCGAGGGCGATTTAATAAAAAACCGGCCAAGTGCGAGTCGGACTCGCCCATGAAGGGTTCCGTAGCAGCGAGTAACATAATAAAGAAGTTCTTGAAATAAATGTTTTTTTATTTACATTTGAGTTATTGAATGAATAATCAGTATTTTTTTGCGGTTTACGATTTATGTCGTAAAAAAAAAACTACTAACTAGACCTCGTTCAAACCAATTTTCGGTGTTAGATTACATTGTTATGTACATCATATATTTTTTTTAGTTTTATCATTCTCTTATTTTAGAAGTTACAGGGGGGGACACACACATTTTACCACTTTGGAAGAGTCTCTCGCGCAAACTATTCAGTTTAGAAAAAAATGATATTAGAAACCTCAATACCATTTTTGAAGACCTATCCATAGATACCCCACACGTATGGGTTTGATGAAAAAAAAAATATTTTTTTCATTTCTAAGTATGGGAGACCCCCCTAAAATTTTATTTTTTTTCTATTTTAGTGTGAAAATATTAATGCGGTTCACAGAATACATCTACACACTAAGTTTCAACAACATAGCTCTTATAGTTTCGGAGAAAAAAGGCTGTGACATACGGACAGACAGACAGACAGACGGACGGACAGACAGACAGACAGACATGACGAATCTATAAGGGTTCCGTTTTTGCCATTTGGCTACGGAACCCTAAAAAATACCTAAACATTTTGTGAAAAAAAATCCTTTTATGATCAAGGACGGTGTACAGTGAACCTTGCTGACAGTCGGCCCACTTTAACGAATATGAACCGCCCATCATATCCTACTAATATTATAAATGCGAAAGTTTGTGGGGATGTATGTATAGACAAGTCGCGCCCCGCGGTGTTACCCGCGATGTACCCGTCCCCCCAGGGATTTCGGAATAAAATGTATACAATGTGTTAATAACCTGATGTATAACTAACCTATATTACTGTTAAGTTTCATCAAAATTCGTTCAGTAGTTTTTGCGTGAAAGAGTAACAAACATACGCAAAAACTATTCAACGGATTTTTATAAAACTTTACAGTAATATAGATCATACATCAGAATAACACATGGGATATATTTTATCCCAAATTCTTGCGAGAACGGATACTAAGCGGGCAACACAGCGGGGCGCGGCTAGTGTAGCTATATACCAAAAATAGTCGTAAAAAATACTTTAAATCGGTTCATAAATGGTAATAATGTCGGTA
The DNA here is from genome assembly GCA_951394245.1 of Cyclophora punctaria. Taxonomy (NCBI): domain Eukaryota; kingdom Metazoa; phylum Arthropoda; class Insecta; order Lepidoptera; family Geometridae; genus Cyclophora; species Cyclophora punctaria. The sequence continues at coordinate 8,875,319 of OX596186.1, forward strand.
AACGTGAGTACATCTATCTTCTATAATATAAGAATGAATCGCTGTATGTGTTGCTAAGCGCAAATCTCGAGACTTGCTGAACCGATTTCACTAATTTTTTTTTTTTAATATTCCTCAAAGTATGATGATGGTTCTTACAGAGAGAAAAAAATAAAAATTGCCTGAAAAGTTTAAAAATCTCGATATTCCCACGGGAACAGGGGCGCTGCGGGTGAATCCGCGGGACACAGCTAGTACAAATAAAATTAATCTAAATTAAGAACTGTACATAGCTTTTATATGTAGTCGGGTAAAAATGCAATTTTAAATTTAAACAAATCTTTAGATGTTATAAGCGTAGGATACCGCACCATTCAACACATTTTTTGAATGTGGGTAGTTTGAAATAATATTGAGAATGCAGACGATACTCGCTGCTCCAGCCAGTCTTCCCGCGACCACGAGCGGTGTAATTCGCTCGAAATGTCGTACCTACGTAATTTATTTAAAACTTTATTAATAACGTGATAGTGTTCCGGTTGGTTAGTTATAGTGAGTGTAAATAGAGTGAGTTTATTTAGTGTATTGAAATCCTGATCTACTTGGCCATGGTTCACCAGAAATCGATGTCAAAAATCTTCCAACTGGCTAAGTAATTTTTAATCTTCTACTAGCTTATCCCGTGGTTTTTATAGCAGTTTCCGTGGGAATATTTTAGCCGCTATCCTACCAATTAGGGGACTGGAATGCATTTAAAGAACTAACATCGATCATATTTATTTTCAATCTACATGTCAAAGGTCGAGGGTTAGGAAGAATTTTGTGCAATGGCTTTTATCTATTTGCCTCTATCACTATCGCACAAACCGGTGAAACAGCAATAGCGTCAGCGTCACCAGCCGCCAGCGCATTGTGCGAGTGAGATAGTAGTATCATTATGTGCAAGTGACAGAGACAGATAGTGTTCGACTAAAATGTATACTAAATGTCACTGTCACAAGGAAGGCGAGGAAGATAATATAACCCTATCAAATTACGAGGTACTGTGTTTTGAAAGACCTGCTGTTTGTTTCAAGACAATTTCACTTTACCGAGTTTTCATTGTTCATTGTTTCTGTTTGCTCTTCTGTTCATTCACAGAGCATAGAAGCACCGTAGGGAGCGCGTGGTGCTTCTATATGCTCTGTGGTTCATCTTCTGTTACTACTGGCTTGAAACTTGACATTGAAGTTGTCAGCTACATATTGTTCCCTCCTGTTGTTCCCTCTTTTAATTATTTAGACTATTTTTTCCTGCTTCGCGCTATAATAATGACCATCCTACTAAATATTATAAATTCGAAAGTTTGTGAGGAGGTTTGTAGTATGTGTGTTTGTTACTTTATCACGAAAAAGTTCTTGTACAAATTTGGCTGAAACTTATACATCAGAATACCACATGGGATATATTTTATCGCAAAATTCCCGCGGGAACCGGTACGACACCGAGGGGCACAGCTAGTGTTGTATAATAACTATAATAAGATACCGTTACTGACGTAACATAACTGAAACGCGGGCTGGTTCCGGGAATTGAAATAGGTATACAACCCTACGTATACTTCCTAGAAGGAAATTGTATGTTACGGTTGGGACATGACTAACCCTATAGCCTAGCCTTGTAGTTAGGCTTATTGTCGACTTCAGACGCCCTGTCTGTAAACGTGTCTAGAATTAAATATTGTAATCCTAGACTTCAGGCACAATACCTATTATTTCAGATCGTAGTTGTTTGACTTCTGTTGGTATTTGAATATTGTTTTATCGATAGATGTCGATATTAAAAGTAACGTTATAAATAACGGTATCGTAAAACTATCGAAACTAAACTAAACTACTATATATATTATAAAACAAAGTCCGCGGCCGCGTCTGTCTGTCTGTCTGTTAGCGACAAACTCAAATAGGTACTACTGCACGGATTTTGACGCGATTTAAAAAAAATAGATAGTGATTCAAGAGGAACGTTTATTTATATGTATAAAAATTCCCGAAATTCCCACGGGAACGGGCTCAACGCGGGTAAAACCGCGGGGCGCTGCTAGTATTTATAAATCACGGTAAGCTGGCTACATTAAATTCGATTGAATTATTGAAGAGGATGGTTTGTGACTACATTTCATGTCAAAATTCTCACAGGCATGGGTATAACCGTGTGGCAATGTGTGTATATATGTTTTTGATTTTATTTTATATCGCTTCTTGCCGTACCTACACTATTTACTATTAAATAATGGAAGTATTGATTCAACATTTAATTTAAAGCTACATTAGCGAGGTCCCGCGAGCGCGCGATCTCTCTATTAAACATTGTAATCATACAGACGCTCCCTCAGGAGTAACGCTACTTTAAAATATTGCTTTTCTAATTGCGTAACTAAATGGAATTGAACTTCGTAATGGAAATGAATTAATATTTCAAAAGGTGTTTATGATTCCGACTTTTTTAATGGCTGTGGTCTGCGGTTTTTTCCGCTACCGTGCTTCGGAGGGTACGTAAAAGATTCCGTCACGGTCTCTCAATCAATTGACCGGAGGCCTTTAGGCGGTCTAAAAACTCTGATATTTGAGTTGGCCACCAACCTACACGAACTTACTCATTTTACCCGTATTAGGCCTGTTACAGCTGAAGGTATAAATCTTATAAAGGCCCAGTCGTTATCGAATTGTAGCTAGACAAACAAACAGCAAGAAAATTTATGAATTATTTGAATTATTTACGAATGCATAGAGAAGCGAAAGTACGCGAGAGTTAAATAAATCTCTTAATCAAATACGAACGTTAATCCTGAACGTTCTATCTTATTTTTTATTGGGTATTTTGAACGGTCGATGTTTTAAAGATGTTCGATGTTCGATTATTTGGTATTCAATATGGCGAAGGTAACCTAGTTGTAATGGTAAAACCTTTTTTATCATCATGACTATTATTAAGGTATTTATTTTTTATAGATACACGTTTTAATCGCTAGTACTCACACAATATTCCCAACCAATAACCCGCTCTCTTTATCACCTGTTTATTGAAATGAAAACTCGTGTAAAAGCTGAAAAATGTCGCTTGTAGCGAATTAATTCATGCATATATAAACCGGTCGATTAAAAATGTAGCGCGCGGCTTGCGGTGTCACCCACAAAGAATGGTAACAGGATTCGGGGCAAACCTAATTTGGTCGGGTTGCTATCTCGAGGGACGGAATTAAATTAGAAAAATAGCTTTTTGTTTCTTTCTATAGATGTGAAAGTGTTTAATACAGGTTGTTTCTATGTAGGGATGGGGTAAGCTTTGGATTTCGAGTTTTGATATTTGATACTGTGACTCTCGTTCTAGTGAATTCACTACTTACCGAATACTTCATAGATAGACGAAGCGTAGCACTCGTGTCATAGTTTGACTAAACGATGTTAGCTCATTGCAATTGTTAAGCAACTTGCAACTCGGTCGGTACTTGGATGGGTGGCCGATAGTGGTACTTCTATCTGAGCGCTACCGTGCTTCGGAGGGCACGTTAAGCAGTCCGTGCCAGTTGTTTCAACTGTCAGACCATTTAGAAGGCCTTTGTGATGTGTTGAAAAATTAAGCGGATTATAAACACGATGTTTCGCGACGTACTCGTTCAAATTAAGAACCCAAAGGTCCCAACTCTATTCAACATTTAGTAAAGCAAGCGAGTTCGGTACTTCACTATGCACATAATGAGAGAAAAACAGCGGTCTCTTTTTATGTTGTTGTTTTAGGCATTTAAATCTGGGTCGGTTCAGCCGCTTGAAGAATGTAGTACCTTGGCCTAACGGTTTTTGTTCATACTTTACATTGAGTCGAATAAACGGGGCTTTCATCGACTCGTGTTTTAAAATTTGCTTGCGAAAATATTGTTTACTAACGCGTCCCGTGGTTATACCCACGTTGTGTCCGTTCCCGTAGGAATTTCAGGAAAACATAACTATATACCTTCCCGTTATAATCGAATACAAAACAATAATTCAAATCGGATTGTTAATTTTTGAGATTAGCGCTTTCAAACAAAAACAATCAAAACACAACTTTTACGATTTAATTACGTCAAATCATCAAATCATCAAATCAATCTCTACCAAGGAAGCATTCGACTTCTGAGTAAGGGCGTAAGAATACAATTGAATTAACTACCAAGACAAAATGCTAAGGGCCACATTAATAAACGCGTATTTATAACATTTTAGCTATCAAATGGTTTGTCACTTTCTGACATACACAATTTTCCGAAGAGCAAATAGTAGAGTGCCTTAAGCATCTAGAATTGAAAAAGCTCGGAATCCAATTACTGTCAACGAATTATTATGAGACCTGTTGGATTGTATTGTTGATAAGGTATATTAAAATGTTTACCAATTAAAAATCGTTGCTTTTTATTTAATAATAAAATAAATAAATTAAGGCATATAATATAAGACATTACGAGCTTAACTAATTCTTTCAACCCCTAATTTACCCTCTTCGGGGTGGAATTTCCAAAATTCCTTTTGTAATCTTTAACTACGTTAATTAAAGAACCTACATGTAAAATTTGAAGCAAATACATTAAAGGAATTTAAAAACTCATACAAACTTTCAACCCCTAAATTACCTTATTAGGGGTAGATTTTCCGAAACTTTTTTAATTAGTGGTTATTTTCTTTGTATAAATAACCTACATGCAAAATTTGAAGCCAATACATCAAAGGAATAAAAAGTTGCATATAAGCGATCATCCCCTATTTTACGCTCTTAGGGATGGAATTTCCAAAATTCCTTTTGTAATCTTTATCTAAATTAAATAAAGAACCTACATGCAAAATTTGAAGCAAATCCATTAAAGAATTTTAAAAAATTGTAAAACTTTCAACCCCTAATTTACTCTCTTAGGGGTGGAATTTCAAAAAATCCTTTCTTAGCGGATGCTTACGTCATAGCATCTACCTGCATGCCAAATTTCAGCTCGATCCGTCTAGTTTGGATATAAATATCAGTATTTCTTGAAATTAGTGTCAAATTAAGAAAAACAAAAAAGCAACGAAAAAAAATTGGTAAACTTTTTAGTAATTTATGTATAAAACATAATGCAGAAGGTCTCACATTAATACATTGACAGTAATTGGAGTCCGAGGTCAAACTCCCCAAGCACTCTACTAAAAAGAGAAAAAACACTTTATAACAGTGTTTTAGTTAGAGCGATTATTAATAAGGCTGTAAGTGTTGCGTTACTTCCAATAAACTCGAGACACTTCCCAAAGGCTTGTATGAATGCTAAAAATTTGGCAACAAGAGCGGAACATAATGCTCGCGAGTAAAGCACCGGCACTAAGTCCATTAACCGATTTATAGGGACAAATTCTCCTTCTCCTGGCGCCGTGCCCAGCGAGTGCTTTATACGTATTTTCCATCAGCTCTGCTTATCCGAATCCACTTCCAGACTACATCTTAAATCGCAAGACTTGGAGAAACAAGCCTTTTAATTATAAACTAGAGTATACGATATTAATGTAACTACAGTAGGTAGATAACGAGTTTACTGCAAAAATTGGTTACATCAGTCATATGAGGACGCATGACACTACATCGCGTCCATAAATTAACAGAGATCGCAGTCGCTGTAGCCGAAATCGTCTATGAAGGATAACCTATATAATATACTTTTAGTTATATATACATTTTGATAGTGGTATTTTCATCTAAGCTCCACCGCGCTTTGGAGGGCAGTTATCGACCATGCCGAATGCCTTAGGCAGGGTGGTGTAAACACTCTAACACCACGGATAGCCAATAATCTACTAGAACTCAATTCCTTCTTCAAGTTTTCTAAGTCCATGTTTTTAGTGCACTAAGTTAAGATATTCCGACTTTCTGAGTCGCTAGCTTTGTAACGGTCCTATTTGCAACTTATAAAATATTTGTTACCTAACCAAAAGTATAATGATTAAATCTTGAAGATAAACTTCTTAGAAGTTAAATAAAAGAACACACAACATTTTCCTTGTTTTATAAAAGAATTACCACCATTTTTAATTCAAATGCGTAAGTTACCGTTAATGGTGTTAAATTGGACATTTTCCATAGTACCTGTACTAATATAAAAATGGTACCTTTGTCGTTGTAATTAGCGACACGACATGACGAGGGTACGGACACATTTTAAATATCCCATCTCATCGTGTTCGCAAACGTTTTGTTCAGGTGACAAAGAAATATTTTTTTATCATATTACTTTCAAATTTTTAGGGACGCCATTATTCTCGTTTCTTTAAAACGTACTTTTAATATGAACTTTTGGAAGAAAATGTATATTGTATATTTTATATTAACTCATAAGCATAAGCAAAGTATTAGTCTTTGTCCCACTGCAGGGCTCTTCCTCTCATCTCACTGAAGCTATCAGTATAGTCTAGTGAAAAAAGTTAGGTCTAATCACCACGCTTGCCATCTATTCATATTTATTTTCATACGAACGAACGAATACGTCTCGTAAGTAAATAAATATGTAACAGGACTAATTTAGACTCCGTATGTGGCAATATTATCATAGCGACATGTGACGTGGACCGGTGTGTGCGACATGTACACAATTCTATTCAGTGTTTCAGCTCTCCATTCAGTCATACACGGAAAACATAGAGATAGGTTATGAGCTAAATTGTTTTGAAAGTTTTCAGCATTTTTTTGATTTTATTGACTTTGACAACTTGTATTTTCAACTTTGTTATATTTTGCTCTTTTTAGAATTTTTTAACCTACTTTAGAAAAGGAGGAGATTTAAATATAGTTACCTATAATCCTCCTCACTGCACTGATATCTTCAGTGAAATGAGTGACCTTTGCCCAGCTGTGGAACATTACCGGCTAATACTTTTTTATGACTAAAACATTATACAAATTATTTGAACTATCGGTGTACTTCAAAAGAACTTCAATAAACACGTGTCATGTTATTTTCTAAAACATAGAGTTTTATAAAAGCTGTAGACACAAAATTATAGTGTACAGTAGTACACGTGAGTTTTTAATATTATACTGGTAGAGACTAATTCCTGTCATTTGTAACTCTCTTAATTGTCCGGCACAATGTATAATTTGCAATGAAATTATTTTTCTTGTGTATTTTTCATTCGTTCATTTGAACTGTTGACTGGACTAACTCTTATTTAACTTTGTTGACTCAAGTTGAATTTTTCCATGTTGAAGTGAAATGTTTTGGAAAATATAATAACAGGTGTAAAAATAAACTTAATTTGCAACTTTTAAAAAGATATTTGTCTTCTTTTAACCGATTTCAAAAACGGAGGAGGTTCCTCAATTTGACCGTATTTATGCTTTTTCTCATTGTGTTTAGTTTTGAAATAATCATGTTGAGATAAATAATACTTACTATTTCGATTAATCTAGATGTAGTCCAAAAATGCATTTCTCAAAATATTAATGTAGGTATATTATGATGACTTGTATATTATAGCAAAACTTATAAGTGCGAGAGGGTTTAAATAATACAAAAAATATATGAAATCCGTATTTTATTCATCCATATCAGTAATCATGTTTCATTCAGTATCCATTCCTCACAATTGGTCCATCCACATAATCTCATCGCACACAATTTATGAGTTTGGAAATGTGCATATAATGGCTATTTTATGTTATTTAAAACACAAATCATTTCTTTATTCACGTCACCAATGACTTATTATTATTTTATATAAACCTTCATCATATAAATGAAGGTAAAATAAACAACTAATTTAACTGAAAATCTTCGAAAATGTATCTTAAGATGAACCATGATTAATCCTAATAAAGGGTAATAGTGATTTATACAAGTATCTAAAAGGTGATTTATACAAGTATACCTAAATGAAACTTTTCTGAGAAACTTTGAAAAATGCCATTATCTGCACATTCCCACAACACATGGCTCAACACATTCAATTATTAACTAATTACTAAATAAAATACATATATTTACATATTTTACAATTATTATTTTAATATACAATAAAATATTCAACTTGTAAAGCGGTACTATTATTATTATTATCGTCAACGCATTTTGTTATTAAAATTTAATAGTTCAACTATAATAATCCATATATTTTCGTTAAGAAATGTTACTTAATAATATAATTTATTTAATTCTCCTAAGTATATACAATAATTATTATTAGAATATAATATTTATTTCCTAAATACAATTTTCATTTACTATTTTAATAGTTTAAAGTGTTCTTTAACAAAACGTGGCAATTTTAATAATGTGCTTGGACTATTAGATTCATTTACATTTCGTAACAATTATATTTCCTTTTAATTTATATTTAACAAAGGTGGACATTTAAACAAAGTTAATTGATTAATTAAAGAAAGATTTAACAGAAATTTAATATTTAACAATTCTTGGAATTCATTTTTGAATAAAATGGCACAGAATGTTTTTTCTGCGTAATTTTCCGTTCATTTTACATTCAATATCAAAGGTAACTCATATGTATGTTTTTGAAGTCTGTACAGCAAACACCGTAATATTTAGGTTTTTAATATGCAGCTTTAATATTTAAACACCCGACGCAAAAGTAAGAGTGTTCGAATATTGAAATGTGTAATAACTGAACAACATTGTATTTAGTACATATTGCTATTTATTTAAAAAAACAAGATTGTTTTTACTTAAAAATTGAAAGTTTGGAGATCATATTGAAAAACTGTCATCATCAAAAAAATCGCACATTTTAATCAAAATATTGAAAACCATTTAGAAACTGAACTCGCAATCAGTTAAAATTATTTAGATGTTAAACGTTTAGTCAAAACACTATCTTATTATGATAAATATCTACCGGAACAGGAAACCGACGTTAGCTGCGGGCAACAGTTTCAACTAGTTGTTTGAGCTTTCGAAAGCTTTCATTGAACTTTGTGCCTTTGGGGGGAATTGACATGCGGAAGGTGAACGTAACTTTTTGAGGTATTGAAGCTTTTAGTACTCGTAGTGTTACCCGCAGCGTACCCGCGCTTGGGGAAGTTTTGGGATAAATGTGGCTTATGTTCTTTCTTTTAGGTTCTTTTTGGTTATAATCGGTGTAGTGGTTGGACGTGAATGAGCACCAGATAGGCAGAGTCATATACTTTTGTTATAGTTTTATAATTTACAACCCAACGAGGGATGTTAAAAGTTAAATAATGAACTTTATCGATTTTAGTATACGTTGAAAAAAAGAAACGTGCTTTCATAGGAATTTTATTAAAACATGGTCGAATGTTTAAAACATACAACATTTGTGAGTTTTCGTTTTCCAAACCTTTATTTTAAACCAACTCCTGTATATCAGATTTAAAAACACAGCGCCTATAATATTCGCGCGCAAAATTTAATAATTTCATTAGGAACAGCAATTCAGCTGAAAATTGAATTTGTTTCATTCGGAGACTGCCTCCTTGGGTAACTGCCAGTTCTATTAATTTAAACACTTCCTTTAGGCTTTCATAGACAAAACTAAATTATCGAACAAAGAAAAACAAAATGGTTATTATTTCATTCGTTTTGAATTTAGAACGGTCCTACGTTCCGACATACTGCTTTACTCAGAGACGTCAATACATTTGACAATAGCTAAATGTAGAATTTTTCTGTCATTAAGATGAGTTATTCTCTTAAGATATCATTGGTGTATCTGAGTGCGAAAAGACTTAATTTAATAACACTCTTTTTTTGCGTTGAAAGTTAAACACAAATGCAATTAAAAATAACATAATATAGAACATTATTGTTGGCGACGACGTCTGGGTGTCAAGTATATATTCAAAGTATTTATATATGTAGTAGTATCAGTTGGTTAGATTCCATAATAAAAGCTTAGAGCGTAGTTTGGGTCTAATAAACCGTGTGTGAATTTGTACGGGTGTATGTATTTAGTTAATCAATTTTTGATACTTTTGTCCGTGTTTATAAACATATAAAATCATAATATACCTACATACGAGTAGCGAATAGGCAAAGGGATGTTCAGTTCATTGTCGAGAAAAATGAAAGCTTACTATGAGTCCGAAATAAATGTTGAGCATACCTACTTAGTGCTTTGTCATATTGAAAGTTTTATAATAACCACGAACCACTCAAAAACAATTTTCAACTTTTTAATACGACAAAGTTGTAAAGTGCTATTTTCGTGGACTAACTGTCGCATCGTTGTATCTACCATGCTAAGTATTTGTTTATTAACAAAGAAGTTTTATACTTTAATAACTAAAAATAACCATTGATAATATATACTTTAAAACATTTAAAAATAAGTATTAACGTAAACTTAAGATTTTCGTCACATATTAGTTAAGCACTTAGAATAAACAGTATTATCCATAGACATATAATGTTGGTATAAAAATTAACATACAAAACCTTGACGGAATGAAGATATAAAAACTAATTACTTTACAATGTTATTTTTTAAATCTTTTACATTAAAACATCATAAGTAGGCTTACTATAAAATTACATAGACCACAATTCATTTGACAAATATATTTGGATACTGTTTTAGGCATTTAGTATTATAGTACTAACATGGGTTACTCATACTGTTTTTACAACGAAAAAACCTGTCAAAGTACGCATACTATATTTTCAAATTGCGAAAAATTATATTATACTATTATTAGTATAGGGTTTGGGTTTTATTTCACGATTTGGATTGTAATTTATTTGAATTTTAATTGTATTAAGACAAATTAAAGTTGTGAAATGAGCTTAAAACCTATATACTATTTTTTTATTACATCGTCTGAAGGCATAAATGATTTGCCAAACGAATTGAGACCTACACACAATGTACATTAAAGTTAAACTTGCGTAGCATTATCACTGGTCATTAAGAACGGTTCTTTCACTTCACAAGAGTTGCGTTTCTTTGGCTTTGGCGGCGGTTTCGGGGCAGTCCGGTTTCTACTCAAGCCATTCACATTAACACTGTAGTTTATACGGAGATCCCTTGGGGTTTTGAACCCTTCGTGTTCAGTCAGAAGTACCTTCAAAGGTCTTTCGGATGCCTTCAAAGGGTTCGACATGACTTGAAGGGCCAGCAACTGGTTATGGATGTTAGGGGAACTCAAGCTGTTCCTGGGAATTGTCGCATGGGGAGTCCCCGGAGCTGGCGACGGCGCCGGCTCCAACTCTTCAGAATCTTGGAACCTGGACATTTTGTGGACAGGACCAAGATCCATTTCACTTTTGTTCAAACTGTAGTAGTTTCCCCCATTTCCAAACAACCTCATATTAAACGTTTCATAGTAAGGAATCACTCCGTTTAACGTTGAAAAAACTTGAGGCCTCAAATGTGCATCAGGGAGCTTCGGTCTTCTGGGAAGAGTCACATAACCCTTCTGGCTTATCAAAGGGACAGAGCCTTGGTACTGAGGGGTTCTGTAGAATGCTGCGTTGATAGCATTGACGCCGTAAGCTGGTGACTTTGGGCTTTCTACTGTATGTGAGGTGCTGGGGGCTTGTGGACCTCTCAGGGGGAAGGAGAGGAGGTCCGGGGGGTACGCCTGGTGGTCCACGAGGCGGTCCATCAGAATCGTCTCCTGCGAGATGTTGGAGAGTTCCACCTCTTGGTGCTGTGGCTCTTCGGTGGGTGCTGTTGAAAAGAACATCGGATTAATATGTTTTGTTTTTATCTAAAAATTTTATTATTAGAGGATTTAGCTGTATTAAAGTGGCCGTGACATACAGACGGACGGCGGGACGAACAAAGAAAGCCTCTACGAAACCCTATGAAAAACTTTTACTACATTTTTAAAGCGTAGTCGGCGAATTTACTGCATGCTCGTCGGCTAAGTCTGTCCAATATAATCGAATTGTATTTATTAAGTAGCTGATCTTAAACTCTAACCACGTGCACAGGTCGATAATTCTTTAAAGAGTACAAAGTGCAATGAATCAACCGCCAATGTGTCATTTTTGTGAGCTTACGAGCTGTCAATTGATGAATTGAATAGATTGAAGCTTCACCTTCATTTTTCAATCTCACTCGCTCTCACTCTCAAGCTATACAACACCAAAACGTTAACTTCAATAAAGAATAGTTGAACAAATAATAATCATACAAAAAGATTACTTTTTCGCTTGTTGAAAGTAAATGGTTCTAAAAGTAGATTAAACAATAGCTGTAACATCTAATTTAATTCTCCCGCTGAATTTCTTATCCAAATAAAAGCAATGAAGAACAAACTCTAGACCACTTTGTAAATAACGGAGCATTAAACTAAGTACGGTTTAGTGTTACTTTTAATATTGAGCTGAACATTTGCGTTATATCAAATCTGTTTAAGACTGCGCAGACCAAGTCTAGGCGGTTACCTAGATAGTATAGAGAACATAAGAAAGAGTGCACAAAGAAAAAACATCTAAGATTTTTTAAAGGCTGTCATAAACTATTTTCTTTGTAAAGACTACGAGTAAAGAATTATATCGAAAAATGTTGTTATAGGTTAAAGAAAGATAGACTGCATTGCATTGACCATATCAGAGGCCTTTAGGGGGAAACAACTCTGACACCAGGTCCAGGTATGGCCACTAACCTACTCGAAATGAATGAATGAATTCATTGAGGTAATCTTTAAACTGTCCCCTCTAGTCTGCGCAGCCCTAAACAAAACAAAGAGACGAAGCAACCACAATTTTAAAAACATCAACAGTAAAAAGATTTCGCTCATAAAATTTCGTCGTCCGCTTTTGAGTGGTTCCAGAGATAGAATCAGCTCTCCGACATTCAAACAAAAATTGGGCGAAATGTGGGAGTGGTGCCAAGGACTATTATATTCAGACTGTTTTGTGTACGCTGACTATCAAATTGTATCACACTGAACCGAGTCGTCCTTTGTGCAAGTTATGTTCGTTCGAATTATAGTGCAGTTCGATACATACTCGTATGAGTGCATGAGTGTTCTATTTTTGAGATATTAGTTAGAGTAGTGTAACAATAGACAAAGAAAATGAAATGGAATTGAAATTATTGTTGAAGCCTAATTTCTTTCGCATAAATAAAGGGTTAACCTCTGAATCAAAGATAAGAAGCTACATTTTTGTATATAAATACTTTTCTTTTGACGTTCCAAAGAGTTGTCGCAACAATCTCATACAATTCTGTGTCTGACCCGTGAGTTACTCAAGATCAAATCACAACACCAAATAGTTTTTTGACATATCTCGATCCTGGCACTGTTATCAGCGCTATTTTTATGTATCGTGATCTTCCCGATATTAGTGTAACTGTGGTTAGTATTTTCTAATTATGGTTTAATATAACTATGTATTTTTGGATTAACATTACAATTGACTTCGGTGTCAATTTCGCAATTTGTTTTACAAAATAATGAATATTCGAAGTGAACGCATTATAATTGATGAAACAAAATGCCTTTTATTCGGTTACAAAAATGAACAGTTTTTGGAATTAATAATGTAAATGATTGTTGACCACAACAATACTCTAATATTACTTTGATTTAGTAATAATAGGATACGATAGAAAAATATATTTCATTTACAATTATTATGTGGCTATCTATTTGTTTCATTTAATGATAAGATTCGGAATCGGACCCTTACGACCCGTTTGTATATGCTATAGCGCTAGCAAAAATACATCATCTATAAAAAGTTCTACTGTCTAGCTATCACGATTTATGAGATATAGCATATGTTTGTAATCAGTCTTTGTTATAGGGAACCGTTGTTACCCTTCGAATACGTAGGCTAAAAACTCAAAGTTGAATCTCACCTATAACGGGTTCAGTTTCCAGTAGCGTCCTGTTCAGGTCGGACACGTCGGTTCCGGCGCCCAGCGGGGGCTCGTACTTGCGCGGTGGTTTTATCACCGGGTTCACCTCCACCTTCCCCCCCTTTTCCAACTCCGAGCCCACTGACGCCTCAATCAACACCTCCCCATTGGAAGACCTCGCGTCATTCTTAATCAGTCTTTTAATTTCATTATTCTGCGTCGAATAATAACACACCACCATCGTTGCAGCAAATATTATCACAATCGCTGTGAGACAACCGACGAGGATCGCGAAGCTGTCGGTGTCCATGCCCGCTATGCTGCCGGCTCCGTACTTGGACAACATTAGGGTGAGCGTCTTCTCGTCTCGACCTCCAGGGTTCTCCGCGACGCACGTGTAGTTCCCTCTGTCCGCGTACCTCGCGTTCACGACCGTCAGGTTAACCCAACGAATCAAATCCATGGTGCTCTCGGTCACTACGTATCTCAATTCCCCGAACGCCTTCAACTCGATCATTTTCCCGCTGTACCGCCAGGACACCTCAGGCGTCGGGTTGCCGACTACTTTACAAGTGAGCGTCACGTTTTCGTCGTAACTCCTGACCACCGCGCCCGGCGCCGGCTCGAGGATGGTCGGCCGACACGCGAAGTTGCCCGAGTCTAACTCGTTCCACAGTTTGTCCTGCACGGGCGCGGGCTCGGCGCACGCCGTGGGCGGTGTGTACAGGTTGTGACTGATCACCCAGTCCCGGAACGACTGCAGGTTGCAGTCGCAGCGCCACGGGTTGTTGTGCAAATCCAACCCCGACAAGTTCCGTAAGCCCATCAAAGTTTCCGGCTTCATGTGACTCAGGTTATTGCCGTCAAACCTCAGTATCTTGAGTTGGGGCAAGTTGACGAACGCTTTGGTTCCGATCCGAACTATTTGATTATTGCTCGCTTCTACTTTCTGCAGGAACTTCAAGTTTCGAAACAGTCCGTCCTCGAACTTCTCGATCAAGTTATTGCTCAAGTTTATTAACCTCAGCTTCTCGGTGCCTTTGAATGTGTCCGGATGGAGGTGGCGGATCTTGTTCTTAGAGAGGTCGAGTTCGATCATTATTGCTAAAGTAACGAATGCGGTTTTGTGGATGGTTTCGAGACTGCAGTCTTTGAGGAAAAGTTTTTTCAAGTTGCTGAGTCCAACTTTCTTGAACGCTTCGGGGTGTAGTTGGTGCAGGTTGTTGTTGGAGAGGTCTAGTATTTGTATGTCATTGCTGAGGTTGGCGGGGATGGTGCGGAGGCTGGCGTTGGCGCAGTTGGCGGCTTTGTTGCCGGACTGCCAGCGGCAGTCGCAGGGGCGCTGGCACTCGGTGGTGAAGTCGGCGGCGGCGGCGGCCAGCAGCGCCAGCGGGACCAGCGCCGCCCTCACCCATGACGTCCAGTGTGGAGGGGCCATGTTGGTCGGTCGGTCATCGCTTCGTCTCCTTGCATTCCTGATGGTGGTCAGGCTTTCGACGCATTTGGGGTCTGAAACAATTGAAATTATCACATTGAGTGGTACATTTTGATAAATTCTTGTTAAAGAGACTGTCAATGATCAATGACAAAATGATTGTTGGGTGAAACAAGTGGACTTTAAAATGTATAGAATGAAATTAAAATTCAGTTGACATTAATGAGCGTACACTTCATAACTGAAAAATTGTTTAACCTATGACCTTTATAATTATTTAACAATGTGATAAAACCACTCAAAGTTATTTTACCCAGCATTCCCAACTTCCAATTTAATATAACTCGAAATATAAGTTATGAAATAAATTCTCAAAGCCCAGTGCTCCTGTAGATACCGGCACAATATTTAGTAGCACCGGGAGCCAATATTTACATGATGCAGACTACAAGATACGACACAGCACTCGGTCCCCGACCAAAGATTTAATCATAAACTCAAAGAGCTAAGATACTTATACAATATCAATCAAAGAACGTAGTGCAAAAACCTTTATACAATATGCAGTCATAGAACCTTGTCATATTAAAATATTTTTCATATACAGTAACAAGACGACGTGAATTCTAATTTCTATATAATCTGACAGGGTACTCAAGTTACATTCGCAACAGTGTTAGGAGTACGGCAGCAACTATTGTTACGCTTTCTCGCATTCACATAATAAGGTGTTTGCAGTTCGGCGACTACATTGCAAAACTAGTATAGTTGGGACTATAAAAAAAATCATAAACTCAAAATGTCAAGTTTGTAAATCGCTACCCGGCTACGCTTTAACCCAAACATAACCAGGTGCTTCGACTATATTCCACCGACGTGACGAGTTTGTTCTAAGCGCCTGGACGAAACAGCACATTGAAATAACTTCCGTAGAGAAACCGCTTCTATTATTGAGGGTTGATATTCCACTGCAGATATGCTGTGCGACGTTGTTATACTATGTTTTTTTTTTATGTAAGTTCCAATTATATGGTTCATCATTGATAGAAACGGATTCACTCCATCTAAGCTATACTTTTCATATGAAAAATGCGTGCTATGGCCACGTGCTACGGATTCCTGCTACGAATGTGTGCTACGGATTCCTGCTACGTTGTGTGCTACGGATTCCTGCTACGATGTGTGCTACGGATTCCTGCTACGATGTGTGCTACGAATTCCTGCTACGATGTGTGCTACGGATTCCTGCTACGATGTGTGCTACGGATTCCTGCTACGATGTGTGCTACGGATTCCTGCTACGATGTGTGCTACGGATACCTGCTACGATGTGAGCTACGGATTCCTGCTACGATTGCAGATGTTAGCTTTGTATGTGTTATCTTCATAATACATGTAAGTCGTTACCGTACGTGGTAGCATCAGTAAATACGGTTATAATCAATCAAGCTATCATGCCTCATTTTTCAACCAAAGACAACTTCCTTCCATCAAGGTAAAAGGTTTAGTGATGGGTAAGAATGTAATGAAATCACTTAATCTTTTTCTCTTCACACAGGAATCGCCATCAGCTGGAAAATCGACCACATTCACGTTTTAATATAAATATACTCGTAGTTTCACCATGTGAATATTAATGGTATTAAATTAATTAATTAATTACCAATCATATTAAACGCATCGTAATAAGCAATGTAGCATAACTTTAGTGGAAAAGCACCCTCATAGTTAAGTATAAATAATGCTGCAGCATCCCTGGATTTCAGGGATGCGCTCCCGACGTTACATGTTTTGCTTATTATTAGCTGTTGCTTTATATTAATAGTTGGATTAACGAATGACACGCGGTGCGGAGATTATATGAGGAATGTTACTCTGTTTTGTCTTGTTTTGGAAAATGTCTTGACGTGACAAACTGTATTTAAGTAGAGAATAGCAAAATGTTTAGTTTTTAACCATCGACGCCAAAGAGGGTTACAGAGAGGGGAACAATCTAATACCAAAATATCAAAACCCGCAAAAACGGTTATTTTTTTCTCATATTCTGTTATAGGTTTATAACAAAGATTTGTGGCGGCACATTTTGTTAGATTTTTCTCCACGAATGAAATATATTTAGGGAACGATAAAACGATCGAATGGTGACAATCCTCGATACGTCACGTGGGATTACGTATTGATGTGTAGGGTGACCATGGTATGGGAAAAAATGGGATATTATTATACAGATAAACACATTTGAGAACGAACTATGTCTAGGTTTTATGCTTATGTTTATTAAATTAAGTAATTAAAAGGTAAAAAAGTTATATTCTAGTATTAATTGTTGGGGAACGCTCAACAGTAACCTCCGTCGTACGTAAATTCTCGTTTTAACAAATATTAAAAGGTTGTATGTTTTTATAAAAATAATCTGATAAATAGTGGAGCTTAATACTTATGAATACTTTACTAAACAAGCTCAAATTTTTTCATACTGTAAACATAATAAAAGTTATTTGCATTTTATAATATTTTAATAGAACGGCCAACACACTGAGGCAGGCGCCAGCGACAACCCACCCAACATATTTTACTGCTAATATTTTTCTTTCATATTCAGACGTTCATTTGCATAATTGTGAGATAATCCAAAATATTAAAACAAATTAGTGTCCGTCAGAGTGACCGTATGGTAATTTAGTTTTAAACTTTTAGAGTTTAATGAGATGAAACAAACAAGCGCAGTTGTTGGGAGAGCGAAATATGAGCGTTTGGAAATATTAGTTTATGAGGCTGCGCGGTACTCATGCGAACGGTCAGTTTCAGACAACTTGCGCGAAAGTTGATTTTATTAAATATATTTATAATTTGTATGAAATGATGTTCATCTTTAGTTTATATTATTATATACAAGTCAATTAGGTTGTGTAGTGCTCAGGACGCTGTATGTCTAAGCGATTATTAAGCAACGTGCAGCGCGGCCACCGATTGAATGAGTCGTTAGTGGTATCTGAGTACTACTGTGCATTGAACACGTTAATCTGTCGCTGAACAGGACTAACCAGGGCTGGCCGTTAACCTACTCGAAAAGAATGCCTAAATTAGGAAAGTCAAATCGTTTCTTAATTCTGTAAGATGAAAAATGTATCATGTGAAGTGTAAGTTGAAATTTTCCTGTAGATAGAAGTCGATTTGTAAGTGTTATTTCCAAAGGATGCAATACGTCTGAAAACTGATAAGGAGCTAGAGATTTAGAATAGCAACAATGTTGCGTGTCGAGCGAGCAACAATTGTCTAGATATATTATTATTAAACAACAACAATAAATAATATCCACAATAGTTCCTCGTTTGGACACCCTACTCCAAACAACTGAAACTGTCGTTTTAACAAAAAACATCATTTTTGTATAAATCTCCTAATGTCTTGTTCACATGTCATTCCGACCCTCGCATTATTAAGTAATTAACTCTTATTACCTCGTCATTAAGGTTCATTATTGTGCAAGGTAAATGTTAGGGTCATTTGGGAAAATTGACTTTCTCTCTCATACCTATTGTTATCAAATGATGGTGTCCGTATATTTTTGGAGGCAAAATAATGGTGATTTGGTGACTCGTTTTGGTCAGGAACAAATTATGATAATAACTTTTTTAGGATACATAAGCGGGAAATATAGTAATCTAGGTATTTGTATGCAGATGTAAGATGAATAGCAGACATTTTTAAGAAGACATATTGTTTTCACGTCATGACATTCAAATAGAACGTGATTTTTGAAATGTAATTTTTTTATTTATGCGTCTGTAAAAAAGAGTTTATTTCATTCATTTTTGCTTTTATACACAATATAATTTTAATAATACATGGCATGACGACAATAGCTTTGCGATTCAAGCTCATGGACACAGTCTCTTAGCTCGCAGCTCGTAAACGCCTTTTTATCATAAACAATTTTCACATTCTAAAAATGCTTCAACTTTTCCCAAACAATTATTTTTTATCTCACCCAACTTGAAAATCGGCGCTTATCTCTATATGTCCCTGTATGTCCTGATCTTTCCTTCAGATTCCTCACTTCCTGCCTGATATACCCACATCACAGTTGGACTCTTTCCTCATTGAGCCCACCAACAGGTAAAGCTTCGTCATCCGGTGCTTATAACCCTCGATGTAGCAGGTATAAGATGCGGCCGAAACACTTACTTAGTTAAAATATTAAGTAGTAAATAAATGTAGTAACCTGTAATGTCCCACTGCTGGGCAAAGGCCTCTCATCTCACTGAAGATATCAGTACAGTAAGAAGAATTAGGCGTTATCAGTACTTATTTGAAACGGTTCGTTTTATGATGACAGTACGATAGTCGAGATTCGGTTATGTAGAATTTACCTCTATCATACTCAGGGTACGTACATGACTGCGGAATACTACTTATACTGTGAAAATTGATACATCGAAAACTTTATACCGACGCTTTCATAGTTCCTCATACTACTACAAAGTAAGTTCGAATGTCGAAGTGTAATGTCCCAATACTGGGCAAAGGCTTCTTACCAATATATTTTTTTCAATTGGTACAAAGAAAAACGTGACACTGAAACCGCTATTAGCCAAGCCAGGAGCGGTACAAAATGGGTAACTCTGTCCGCCGGGTACAGTACCAGGACACCAGCACTCCCGAGGATACCTCTTGGTAAAGAAGTCACGTTTGCACTAAGTGTTGGAAGGACATTTGTGCAAATATTTGCCTTCCCTCAAGAATTTCCTTCGACCTTTACTTTGTGTCGAAATGTTCCAGTTCCTGGAACTTCTTTCCGTGGGATTTCGTTCAGTTCTTTTTATTATTAGATGTCGTTTTTATGATGTAGTTTGAAGAATAATGATGTTCGAGTTCTGGCTTGTATTGTGTTCTTAATGTATAGAAAATCTGAGTAATATACTGGAAATATCAACTATTTTTTGACTGAACATTAGTGATATTGTTAGAAGTGATAAATACATTGTTTTGAACACCAAAATAATCCCTTTTTCCATTTATAACTAAACAAAATTACATAAAAGTCATATTGACAAAACTTGAAAAGAAAACATTTTTAAAGAGATAGTTAATTTTGAATATTTCATAGTTCACAATATAATTTCAAAAACGTTCATTAAAATCAAATCTTCAAATACCATTCCTTTGTAATAAACTAGTCATAGCTGATCAAACACGAGTAATAAATGAAGTCGAATAGCTCGACACAATAAATAAATACGAGTCGATCGCTCCGACGCAATAAATACTAATACTCGTACAATGACTTATAGCGCTCTCTTGTGAAAGAAAACAGCTCTCTAACTTTATTTGGTAGAAAGTACTCAATGTTTCAATATTACAGATACCTTTATTAATAACTAGCTGTGCTTCGCGGTTTCACCCGCAGCGCATCCGTTCCCGTATGACTTTAGGGATAAAATGTATCCCATGTGTTATTTTGATGTATAATCTATGTTACTGTAAAGGTTCATCTAAATCTGTTCAGTAGATTTTGCGTGAAAGAGTAACAAACATACATCCATACATATGAGTACATCCATCCTCAAAACTTTCGCATTTATAATATCAATAGGTGTTATTCAAGAATACCTCCTTAATTTATCTAACTAACTTACAAATAATATTAACTTCGCCAACCTCCCAAACAGAAACTTACTTGTTAAAGTTTCAACGAGTTATACCGAATTGAGCCAATTCCATTGTTTTCCATACAAATCGTTGGAATCCAATTTGTTTTATGTTTTTCAAATAAACCTAAATTGCTATTGTGCCGATAACATCTCTTATTCCGAACAATGAGCGCGAGTGTACCCGCGCGTGTTAATATGTCTTGTGATTCTTAAAACTTAGTAACTGTATTGAGTATTTTGTAGTCGAATGTACTTTCAGTCAGCCTTTGAAAATTTCGAGCACGATAATACTTTGTCATTTAACAAAAAAATTCTCATTGACAGTTCAGTAAGTATAAAAAGTTTGAATGTATCGTGGTATGACAAGGTATGACAAGCATAAGCGTGTTTGACATGGAGTGGGTTCACTCGGAGCCTGCGCCCACTAACTTCACAACAGTCTTCAGTCAGACTAGTTCAAACGACTGTCTTCACCAGTATAACAGTGGTGCAGTTGTGTGTACAACTTGTTTAATGTAACAGACAAAAAGTCCGCTTAACTTCTTTTCTGAGACCAGAAAATTGACGAACTACAAATGTGATTATAGTGAGCTAAGGCTTTCAAGAGTCTAGTCTGCAAATTTTAAGTAGGTACAAATATTTTAGTCTAACCGACAAAAAGTAATTCAAACCTCTTTGCTTAAAGCCAAAAGATTACTTGCTATACGAGTATGTCTTGGTCTATAGTGTTCGAAACTGAAACTTGTCCAACTCTACAACGATTTACACACTAAAATACCAAAATAGTGAAAACCTACACATTCACACACATACCCACCTACACAGTATATATGAATACTTGCATCGCGTGTACAGTCTGTCAAAATATACACGTTTTGTGCCTTAGTATAGTTTATGAGTGCGAACTACGGAAGAAAGTTGCGTGACACACTAGGCAGGCCGAAAATAGACTTTATTAAACGTTCTTCGCTTTTTGGAACTAAATATGTTATACTAATGTTAAAGAGGAAGGTGGTCTCTTGTTAGTGTGATGTTAGCAAACGACCGCGGTTTCACTCGCGTGAACCTGTATATTTGGGCATAAAAGTAACCAATGTATTATTCTACACTTTAACCTATTTCTGTGAAAAAAATTATTCAGAACCTGTTTATAATAGTTTTTGCGTAAAATAGGTAAAGTATGAATCTACGCATCTCATAGTTAATCGGCACTGACCTAATTTAAGATCTAATCATTTTTTTAAATTATCCAACTCGCTGTTCCAAACTCTCAAAACTAATGATAATGATCGTTTAGCTCAGCGATCATTATTTCATCAGATTGATTAGTATCAATGAAAACATAAAACCAAATAAAACACTTCAGTTTCAAAGTAACTTCTAAGTAACTAACGTGTACGCTAAAACAAATACACAAACTTAACAAACAGATTCCCATTACCCAAGCCCACATCTCGACCGAGTAATAAATAAGCCGGGAAAAGGTTTCAGTAAACAGAGAAAAAAACCAATGACACCTCATTGCGGGGGCTGTTGCCTTAAAGGATTACTTGACCAGATATCCACACTTTGTTAGAGAAATGACCCTTTTCACCGTTATAAATAAACAGAGAAATAAAACAAGCGCAGCATTTTTTCGTGTGTGATTTCAGCCGTAAGCTACGCCCTTTGCGAGGCTCTGATATACGGCTGTAGGGCTCTGATACTGTATGTCTGTTAATCGTTTTAATGTTAATTTTTTGGGCAGTTTTCACATTTTACGGTCCTTTGTATTAAGTTCCTATTTGAAGGTCCCTCGTAAATAAAGGACTGCCTACGCCGTAGATATCTTATATTCACAAAACATTAACTACATCAAAATAGGGATTTGTTTATTCTATTTCAGTAGCTTTAAATGTTTTATTTTTCCGAAGAGTATCGAATTCATAGTATTTTCGAATAATTGTTTTGACATTAAATGAATTGAGTTAAAACTCTATTTACATTCAATCGTTTTAGAAATGTTTCCACAGAACTGTAAACTATTTATAAAAACTGCCCGAAAACCCATTAGAACATTCTAATGACACTAGTCCATAGTATCTAACCTACGTCGAATACAATAAGAATATTCGAGGAATATGCGCACTCATCATCAAATGCTACTTCTCTATAGAAAACACAAACACTAAGGGACCCAAATCGAAGGTCCCCCTACTTACCGAGTCATTGTCGGGTAGAAGTGTATAGAAATAAATAAATGTACGGTTATGTCGAGAGATTGTATATAAACGAACCCGCATGGTATTTGGCAATATGAGCCTGAGAACATTATAGTCTTACGAGACGTCAAATGCTTCCTTAGTAGAGATTTAATGAGTAATTTTGAGATTTATAATGTATGAAAATTTACGTCAAAAAGTTAAGTGTCGATTTAAGACTGACTTGTTGACGTAAATAAAACTGTTTCAGTCACCTTAACATTTTTGGAAAAAATCTTCAGCGTAAAGTCTTTTAGAGGTTATGTATCCAGTGTGCGGTCTTTCGTACGTTTTCATAGAGCAGAAAACTTTCTAAGTAACCGCCAATAGAAGTCACTAAAAAGTTATTCGTCGCTTGCAACAAGCGGTAAGTAAGTTCGAGGAGGTTCGTGGCCAACCTTAGTGTTAGAGTTTTAGACCGCCTAAAAGCCTCCGACGTGGTCTAACGATTGAAATAACTGGGACCGACAATGTAACCCTTCGAAGCACGGTATCATTCAAAAAGCAATGCCACTATCGGCCCCCTATCCAAGTAGAGGACAGACCATGTCAGAGGTCCGGTGTAAAAACTCCGACATCAGCATTGGCCACTTACTCGAACTTACTTTAGTCACCAACTCTATTGGACCTGTCGAAACAAAACACCAAAAGTTTATGTAACATTTTGACCAGAATAATTTGACCTTCCCCTAACACTGCGACTTAAACACGAGTTAAGTGTTAATCACTCCATGCAAGGCAAACAGTTTTATTACTTGCGGAACTAAATCTATTAAAGCCAAGGGCGTGACCTAGCAGATTATACAAACTAGCCAATATGTAAGGCTTTGCTTGCAATTTACAGTAGAGCAAAAAGCCTACATAATGGTTAAGCGATGATATTTTTTAAATTTTATTTTAAACCTAAGCAAATCTTTCAGTTTTAAGCTGACTTCAAAAAAAGGAGAAGCTTTCTCATTTTTAACTACACTGTAAAGTTTCATCCGAATCCTTCCAGTAGTTTTTGCGTGAAAGAGTAACAATCATACCTACATATATTTTCACGAACTTTCGCATTTATAATTTTAGTAGGACTGTTACATCCTATTTGTGTACTGATTGAAAGCACCACTAATAATACTTCAAACAAATCCATTCCATTGAAATTCGAGTACCCTCGTTATCAACGTCTCAAACTGAAACAATTATTACATTTCACGTTTCGTATTATGATTGGGAGCGGATAATAAATACAACACATAATAGTGGAAGGTGAAAGTGTGGCTCAACACGCCATCCCTAACAGAGGATTGTCACGAAACTATTGGTGTGGGGCGTCTGCACTGGGCGAGTTACTAACCAGCTCGACTTGTTCGATCAAAGTGTTGATATGTCTGTGACTTGTTCGATTTTTAAAACAAATATTTATTTTTAAACTTTATCTTTATTTTATGTTTATTGTTATAGTGTATGGGAATATCACGTGATAGTCACGAGTCTCTCATACATTTTGACGGTGTATAACCAAAAAGAATGCGCGAAGTTATTGTCTATAGGGACAGTTAAACTGGTTCGATCAAAAAGTGAAGACTAAGATTTGAGATATTGTATGTTTTAAATTACTATTGCATGACGCCTATAAAAAACGAAATTTTAGGCGGATTGCACAAGTACGTTTAATTTTATTTAGCGCCTATGTTTAACACGTAAAACTCATTATCAAATTATTCACGCCGTGATTTTAATTCGTCACAATTCTCTGTATACTTGAAACATTAAAACCATTTCCAGATTCCCAATTAATGTCCCACTTGCCATACTACTGGCATGACAACTAACCCCGCGTGGACTTTTCATTAAATACCTCACTTATCAGTCTCGTGGTCTCCAAAATTGTTTAGTGAAAGCGCGTGGCTTCGTTTCACTCGGAATGAAGTTAGTTTAAAGTTCTGTTCATAAGGGGCGAGTCTAGACTAGTTTAGTACTTCTAAAACAGATAACGAAATATATCTAATATTAAATGTGGTTTGGTTTTCACCAAAAATGTTTCAAGAAATTGTTTATTATAAGTTTTGGGTAAAACTTTTTACATGGTACTGAGAAAACGTTATACGAAGACTGTTTAACTTTGAAAGTACTAAAGATGACTGTATAAATAAGTAGTTTATATATATTCTGACTAAAATAAAGTTACATTTAATATTATCGAAGCATAAACGATTCTGCTTTAACAAATAAATCTTGGAAAAGAAAAATGTCAAAACTCTGCTTTGAATCAATTTAATTTTTTTTTCTAGTAATTGTGCCAATAAATGATTATTTTATTTTATTTTTTATTTTTAAACGTTTTTGCAGCAAGCAACATTACAGCAAGCAAGCAACAACTGCCGACCGCAAGCACCACTACTGGTTTATATGAATCTCTATGAAATTTCGAGTGCGGTGATACTGCTGCTTGCGGTCGGCAGTTGCTGCCTACTGCTGCGGTCGCTACCGAAAATACCTTATACTTTATTCTTACCTCCACTCTTGTCCAAATCATCCGTGACCTTTATCCTAGGTTAATAAAACAGAAAGAAGCTTTTCGTAGAACATATCTCAACATCCAACATTTGTTGCTAAGAATATCGAATACTAATGAAACAGGTTTCTTTTTATCTTTCACGTTTCACCTGAACTGATTCCAGAATATATTTTATTTAGAAAGACATTTATCTAACGAATGTCAGCGTTATTTATCTTCGGTATTGCAAATGTTTTTTTATCGTTAGTCAGACTTAAGAGGTCTAGATGAATGGTGAAATCTGGTTGGTAGACTTGTGTGATGTATTGTTGATTGCAAATAATATGAAGGTAAGTCGACATCGAATATTTCATCTTGTTTAAGATTTAGAAAACTCGGCGTTTCGCAAATGTTTATACGAATACTTGTACAAATGTTCGTATTTAATGTTTTTACGATAGATAAAGGTGCGTTTAGATCAACATACGACTGAAGCGAGGAAGAATGTTCTATATTCGAACTCGCAAGAATAACAATGAAAAGGAAGAATAATTTTCGTCTACTCCGAACAATATTTTACGAAACGAACACTCGGTTGTTAAGTCTAAACACATCTTTATTTTCGGCTTAGTAACTTGAGCTAGAAAAGTTAATAATTCAAGAACATTTCAACTCGCTGTTGTATTATTAAATCCTGAAATACGATGTAAGATACTTATTACATGCTAAGTTAGATAATTACGTTTTCTGAGAAGTACGTATCTGAGGGTTGGATCAACACATGAAATAACAATATAATGATTTTCCTTATATTAGAATCACAGTGAAACGAAAATAGATACTTGTTTTCGTAGTAAAGAATATAATAAAGCCGTTATTTTTCAATGTCTCTCCTAAAATAATATATTAAAATATGAACGTAAAATAATTATTCTTTTGCTTTTAAGAAATTTGATATTTTTCACTAAATACTTCCTACTTTCAATCATACCTCTGGTTTGAGATCACCAACCCACATTATGCAACCGTGGTGATGACGCTTAATCCTCCTCACTGTACTGATCTTCAGTGAGATAAGAGGCCTTTACGTAGCAGTGTGACATTACCGGCTAATACTTTTATTTTACAAACTTACCAAGTAATGTCGAAATCGACATAAGGGTTTATAATCAGCACATTAACACGCGGATAATTCAATTATTTCGACATAATTTTTCGACAAATGTGTGAATCGAATATATTCCCACACCGGTGTTGATCCCCGGGCGATCGATTCCCCGTAGCGTATTATTGACCTCTGTCACGTCCCGAGTCACGCTGTCACGCGACTCACACAACCTTGTCACGCTAATGCATAAAATGTTGGATACATTAGGCGTAATTGTTTTAGAAAAATAATTTGGACTTTTTTGTTGGGTGTAATTTTGAGAACGGATTGTTGTAACGTGGAAATATAACTAAGTTTGATAATAAGTATAGGTTAAAACGTGATTATTTGTTGCTTCGAATTGTCCCATTTTTAACAATTTAAAAACCTTAATTTTTTATCCTATGTCGTCCCACACTGCTGGGCAAGGGGTAATTTACAACGAATTTCACATCTATTGTTCGTTTCAATTTGTATTTTAATTGCATCAAATAGAACACTGTTTAAAACGAACTTGATTTGTTTTTAAATATAATTCGGTGAAATAAAAGTCAATGAAAATACAGGTACGGCCATGCCGACTTCTACTTGACTTGGCGAGGGTACTGCCGAGCCCCTAGATTAAGAATGCAATTCCCCTTATTTTTGGTCTTTATGCAGATATTTTATTTAACATATACCTATAATAAATAGTACTGTGGCAATTGAAACCCTTTTCATTCGATTCAAACTTTTAAAACATCATTGATTCTAAAACATAATGCGATAGATTGCCGTCTCATGTTAAGAAATCCAATTCGGTGTGAGAGGTTTCAGAAAAGTCTATGAATAGCAAGCTCGAACGGTAAAGTTCTATCGGTTGTTTCAGAGCCTAAATGATGCGAAATTACTTCAAGAAAATGCGGTTAACAAACAATTTACAAATTAACTACCTGCAATTATTTAGACTAAACAACTCTGCCAAATTAGTTTCGGCGATTAACATTTTAAAACGTCCCAAGAAACGCGACACTAATTGTTCCTAATGAAGAAAAACGACAATTAATTTCAACTTCTAGAAGCGACAATTAAAAATTCAAAAGGTTTTTACATTTAATCTTTGTTCAAAAAATATAACAAGTTAGTGGCGAGTTGGACAAAAAGCCAGCACGGGGCTGTTAAAAATTAAACAATGGATAGTGGAGGCTTTGTCGTTGTCGCAGTGGCGAAGTGAAAATTGTAACTTTGAACGCGGAGAGAGCGCTAATGGAAGTGTCAGCGAATAACTTACAATAGGTGGCGCTAGTTATGCAAATTACATGGCGCCTTGTTCTGCGCTGTTTGTTTTCTATGTTACGTTTGTTTTAGTTTAACTAAACTATAGTTGCTTAGAGTTATCTTTGGAAATGAGACGGCTTCGATGTTTATACTAACACCATGTGAGTTTGTTTTGCTAATACTTGTTTTGATTAGACTAATTGCTATTTAATGTTATTTTCTCCTTTTACAACGCCTTCTTAAAATCTCTATTTAGATTTGATATGAAAAAAAAAATTATACACTATTACTTTTTCCTGACAAATAGCAACGATACCCATAAATGTGTAAAAACTCTATGAAACAATTGAATCAAGAAATATAAGACTGGAATTTACAGAAATTTTATTATATTAGACATTTGCATCAACTAAAGTGTTGACAACCAAAGTTGCTACTCTCGTGTAGTGAATATATCGTTCACATTCGAGGCACCTTTGTATTCGATGTCACATCCATTAGCACTATCGCGCCGCGCGAGCTCGCGGCCCGTTTCATTCCAATGCCTATCCGTTGTAATTTGGCGCCGACACACCACCAACTTTCCTTTTGATGGACATTTTAATGGTTTCGTTCGGAATTATCTTTTATGATACATAGTTTGTAATGTTTCCTCATGTGTAGGGACCTTAATTAAAAACATGATTGTTTATTAAGCGGACCGTTTGGGCCTGAATTGGGGTTATTAGGGAAGTTTTTATTAGTTTAACTTCAAACATTTACTTAATGAAATTCATTTAGTTTATGACAGATTTGTGGGTAGGAAATGAGCATTAATAACCTCTATATGTAAGTACTCTCTATTCATAGCGAGAGAGGTTGCTTTTGTTTCATAGTTGTTTTATTTCACGAGTACTTGTAGTTGTAATTAAGTTACACGCGTTATTTATACTAATCTGACATTCCTCACACATAGCGAATAACTATCGAATGATTTTTGCCCGTTTACTCAAACTATGCTGTAGCTACTTCAAAGACAATTTTAACAGGATTTTGCAAGAACTATGATGCTCACTAAGACAATGTTTAAAAAAGAAACTAACTGTATCTTTAGTGATATACTCGTAACAGTACAGAAATTTATATTAAAGAGATATTATAATTATATTTAAGAAAGTGAAAATAATGCTATTTCAAAACTATTGTTTAAACACTTGACATCGCCTGTGTACAAATCCTCTTTGATCCACATCAACTATGACCTAATTACCCATTTCACTCTGACCTCCACAGTCATTCGGTCTCAAGTCGAACACTTGTAAAACTTCCCGGTAAATATAAACCGCAGGGCTCAATTTACATTGGTCGAGCCGCGGTACTAATCTCTTATTACTTGGCTAAGCGGCTTAGAGATAAACCATAGTATTTAAGTTTATCATGTTTCATCCAGCTTACTTTGATAAATTGAAAATTTATGGTTCTTGTTTTTTCTTTGTTGTTTCTAAGGTGGCGCAAGTCGCAAATGTGTCTTGAGGGAGACGGGTTGTTGCTGCCGACCGCAACTTCGCACACAACTTAAGGTATGTTTTGTTTGTAAATCTAGATATACACAAACACATGCCTAACTAGAACAATGATCATCATAGTAAACAATAGTGAAATGGTAGCACACATCTATACTAATTTTAAGAATAAGATTTTTCCCGCTGAACAAAATGAATGAGTGTGACCTCACTAAATATGAGAAAATGACGTAAGCGCAACCTACAACAAATTCACAGTAGCGCCATCTACTGGATCTCGCGTGGAACCGCCGTGCGGAACAGTTATTATACTATCCTACATTTACATAGTTTCATGGGAGCTGTTTCAGACTACCGATTTCAGGCACGTAATTATAAGCTCATCAAAGCACATTAAATATAAGCGTACCTTTTACCACGTGCACAATTATACGAGCCGATTGAATTGCTAGTTTTTTTTAAACTCAAAAACTTGTGCGTTTAACATTATAGGGATTCATTCATATCAAGTAGGTTAGTGGCGAACCCTATTCTCGGAGTTTTTAGACCGCCTAAGGGCTCGGACTTGGTCTTTTATGGGCAAATATATAGCATTATAGGCAAAAAATTTAATTGCAAAATTTACAAACAAGCGCCATCTATTGGACCGCGGGTGGAACTATCGCGCGGAACGTTTATTAATATTTAGGAAAACCCTACTCTAAAACCGTAAAAGCAGCAAAAACACCAATACTCCTTATCGCACTTAGCAACGCCGCATTCCTTTAAACCGACGCGACTCCTCGAAACATCAAAAGAATAATGTATCAGACCACGTCCGACGCATTATCTCGGAATATCTAAGTAACTTATTTCTTATATCCGAAACGAATACTCGTCATGTTTAGCGAGTTACAATAGGAGGAAAAAAAAGTGCCATTCAAAGTGGCTACCGAATTAGAAACCATGGATACAGTCAAAACAAAATGAGGGTGCGTTTTCGTTGAAGCGGAGCGGAGCATAAAGCCCGGTTTCCACTGCAAGCGGAGCGGGCTCATTAATGACTCCGTTAAATTACCATTGCGTTACTTGTATAGACGCATAACACGTCAGTCTTAACAAAAACACGTAATGGCTGCCAAACGGAGTCATTAATGGGTCCGTTCCGCTCGCAGTGGAAACCGGGCTTTACGAAGCGGAGCTGTGCGGAGCTCAATCGACCAATCACAACGCATTGAAATTGTCAAAATCTTTTCGTGATGCCTTGTGATTGGGCTACAAAGTATGATGTGCATCACTTCGACGTTCGAGTAGATTAGCGGTTAACCCTGAGTTGTTAGACCGCCTGAAGACCTTCGACAAACTTCTAACATCATCTAAGTACATTCGTGTTACAAACCATGATTTGCATCTCTTACATCAATAATCTCTACAAACCCATGAAGTTTTTGCACCATTGCGTCACCCTATTCAACCTCTAACAGATGTTAACCCCAAAACACCCTGAAAAATACCCAAAACCAACCCTCTCGCAAATCCAATTTTGCTAAAACTCAATCTATCTTTCTTATCAATGTTAGTAATCTCTGCAAAGTTATGTCCGAAGTTTCGCGGCGGATGGGCCCCTATCAAACTTGATCCTTGCGCTATAAATCTATTAAATGACAATAATTAACCGACGGTGACGTCATCAGGAGCTCGGATCGTTAGGAATGTGTACAAGATTTGTAAATTGATTAATGGGTAAATAGATTTGTTTTGATACAAAGTTCTACTGAAGTTTTAGCCTATAATATCGCACTGCACTGCGGAGCAATGACCTGTATCCTTACTGAAGATAGCAATATAGGAGGGCTTAGGCGTAATGAGCAAGTGTATTGTTATTCCGATGTCTGATGTAGATTGAAAAATTATTAGCAGGATTTGTAGTAGATTGGAAGATTCGTAGCAGAAATCGTAGTCAGTGTTGATGACATTCGTAGCAGAGTCCGTAGTCATTTTGGGAGATTCATAGTAGAGTTCGTAGTCAGCTTTGATGATTTGTAGCAGAGTTCGTAGTCAGTTTTGGCATTCGTAGCAGATTTAGTAGTTAAATTCGTAGCCGGGTAAGTTGTTGGTTCAGCATCAACGAGTCGTATTCTATACCAATCTTCTTAACCATCAAAATAGTTAAAAACAGGACCAAAATGTTCACGTAAATAACACGTACAAACGTACCTACATACATAAACATACATATAGTATAGTATAAAATACGATTCGTGGCACTGACATAATAATTCAGGATTGTGGAATAAAATCCATCACCGAGCCAATTCTGCGGTGACACGATCCCATTCATTGGATCACGTGCGGATATATCTTAAGGGCGGAAGAAATCAATATATTCCACGTTTAGGGGTTACCTTTTAAAAGGGTGATGACGGCAGCCTGCCGATAAATCGAAGTCACTTCTGAGTCATGGTATATTTAACTGATTTCTTTTCTACCAAGAACTATTTTTATCGTGTCTTTTTTAATGTTCGTAATCTCTTTCCCTCTCTCCATTTGAAACAACCAACACTTAATCTCAATCTTCCACACTTCATTAGGACTGATGTTTACTTTTCATCTTCATAATAACAGTTTCATTTAGGAACCATGTTACATTGTCGGTCACAGCTGCCGCGGCGCATTCAAATCTGCACCCTCCCTACTATGTAGTCTTTAAGACGATCTTAAAACTCACCAGACGACACCAGGACTGGCCCCTGACCTGATGAGTGTTGTTTGAAGGAAGTATTTGACATCTCTTGACTATGGGTAGTCAAGAGATGTCAAATACTTCCTTAGAAGAGATTTAATCAGTGATTTTGACATGTATGAAAAATAGCGCCAATTAGTTAAGTGTCAATTTAATGGACGTCTGAGTGCGGAAGTCACTATTAATATAAACAGGTTGAAATCAACAAAGAGATAGAAGTATCTCCAACCATTATCGTCAACTCATCACATCAAATCATGACGTGGACATCAAAACCCACTCTAAGCCTACCTTAATCCATGGTCATTGTTGAAGTTGAAATAATTATTTAAATGATTAATAAACTTCAAGTAAATTAACACGTATTTGCAATTTCGGGACCCTTCAGTGAGGCAGTTGTTCACAATCACTTCTGTTGGCCGTCATAATCGAGTACCCTGGACGGGAGTGGTACAAGGTATTGGAAACAGCGAATCTATACGAATATTATAAAGAGGTAAAGATTCTAACTTTGTTTGTTTTTTTGTAAGGACTTATATCTGAAACTACCAATCCGATTTGAATAATTATTTTTGTAATAGACAGCCACATTTAACGGAAAGGTCATAGGATTTTTTCATCCCGAAATTTCCACGGGAACGGACACAGTGTGGGTAAAGCCGTGGGGTGATGCTAGTTGAAGAATATTTTTTTGATCAAAAGATGATCATCTGTGTCCAGGTAACTCGGTCCCTTTTTGATGGGTGACTACTACAGGGTTGACCTAGATAATGAGCGTAGATCTGTAACTGCCGCACACAGAGACATCCAATGTCCATTAAACCAACACTTAACTAATTAACGTAATGTTATAACATTATATGCAAAATCACACATTAAATCTTTACTAAGGAATCGTTTGACAGAAGAATCACTCATTAAATTATATTCTAAAGAAGCATTTGACGTCTCTGAATACTGGCGTAAGTTTATTAGTTTAATAAACACCTTTGTTAGTCTGAAAATAAGGTTCCCTTGAATTGACTTCGGTTTCGTGCCTGTATAACACATGATCAGAATAACACATGGGATACATTTTATCCCGATTTTTTTGCGGGAACGGGTACAACGTGGGTAACACCGGGGGGCTAGTTTTTCATTAGCATGAATTGAATAGCCCCACTGGACCAGGTTTAATCTTGACCTTGAAGAAGTGTCAAGTTTGTGTTTTACTAAAAATAAAAAGTACTCTTTATCATTTGAAACGCCTATATCCTTCTCAATGTCAGACCTTTGCCCTGCAGTGAAATAATACCAACTCTTGCTCAGAGAGACGCGGGGCGTGAAGGTGTGTTTTCAGTAACGACGCAAAAGCAAACAGCAGTGTCACCGCTTTCAAAATTTCATAGAGATTCATAAAAACCGGTAGTGGTGCTTGCGGTCGGCAGTTGCTATTCGCTCCTGCGGTCGCTACCGAAAACAGACCTTAACACATCAATTAAAAACAAAATCCCACTCGTCTCTTCCTATGAAGGTGAACTAGAAACAGTGAAATCACCGCAAGCCACAACCGCTGTCACCTCCTCCTTAGAAACATAAGCTTTAAACACTCCGGCTTAAACTTCGTAATAACTGTTTGAGAGATTCAGATTATAACATAGTTTGAACACCTCTCGGGCCTATTCCCTGCGTTTACATACTTGTAAGCCAGTTTCGTATCAAATTGGATTTGTGTCGTAAGATTTAATATAAATTGTTCGTTTCGTGCGGAAAGTTTTACCGGTTGTGCAAGGTAATTTTTGGAAAGGTTTTATGGTATCACGCTTTCATCACAGATCATTTTTAGACTGACCTGTGTTAACGGAGTCTTGTTTTGGTCATTCAACATCAATAATTGCGGTAATCTTCAGTCATGACCAATAAGTGACGGACCAAGTCTGTGATATCTCTTTACAAGTTGAACTGCCTCAACACTACAACTGAAAAAAGTATTATCTGACTGAACCACGATCATAAGCCTTCAAACAACAATCCAATACGGAAGTGACGCGGAACTAAACACTCAGTACAAATTGGGTCAAACAAAGAGGAGGCACTTGGAAACGAATTATATTGTCATTGGAGCACCTCCGCCGTACGTTATCCTTGTCTTTATACGGATATGACTAGTGTTGTAACTACTAGTATAGTCACTTGACTTCGGTTGCTGTCTTAAAAATCATCAATACTAATAAAATAAAACTAAGAATTTGTTTTTGTTTGTCGCACTAATCTCAGAAACTAGCAAACCAATTTGAATAATTATTTTTGTATTGGATAGCTTCATTCAACGGGAAGGTTATAGGCTGTTTTTATCCCAAAATTCTGGCGGGAACTTGCATAATGCGTGTAAAACGAAGCGAAGCGCTTCTAACGAGGTATATAATTAAAAATTAATCTCTTGTTGTTAGTTGTCATGACTTGTTCTTAGTTGTTATGTTAATTATTTGTCATGGCCTCATGACTCTGACTTGACTTTTTTAATACATTTTGATAGTAGAAGTAGAAGCGAAGCGTTATTTGATAGGTTCAGACTTTTTACAACACTCTTAGTATTTGTTTACACAAAGTATTGTTTAATACTGAATTTTTCATTCAAGTATTTACTTGTCATGAGTTTTTTTCACAAATTTATTCAACGCGAACCCACTAAAAGTTCTACACAAAAAAATATTTTCGATTCTCTTCAGACACACAACCAACCCCTCCCTACCCTATGACACGATTATATCAAGGGCGAGGGTATCCCGTAAGTTCAGGGATTCCGAGGGTCCTATGACAGTTTTATTATAGTTTCATCCCAACCAGATGTTGAGAAATAGGCCTTGAGACTTTATGGAGATTGACAGGTTTTAGAGGGTTTTTCGAATAAGGTTCTTGATGTAGGTGCTTTGTACAGGTGAATAGTACCTTGTCATAATAAAATAATGTGTTTTTAGAGCGATCTATACTAATGTAACTTACTGAAGAATTAGTTTTTTTTTTGTTTGTTTGAACGCGCAGAAACTACTAATCCGATTTCAATAATTATTTTTGTAATAGATAGACATTTAACAGGAAGGTTAGAGACTATTTTTCAATCCGAAATTCCCACAGAAATTGGCACAACGTGGGTAAAAACGCGGGTGCTACTTGTCGTATGATCTGTTAGTTTACTAGCACTCACCAGCTCGCTGCTTGTATTCTCGCTCAATCTAAACGATGCTAACTCCTCGCAAATTCGTCTAGGCTGACAAAAAACAGTTTTGGTTGCGTCAAACAAGTCAGTCGCAGTCTAGAGGCTGTTTGGACTGAAGTAGGCTCATTCTTATTCATAAGCGCTTATAAACAGCATTTTAGCTATCAACATATTTGTTCCTTTCCGTCGATACACAATTTTGTAAAGAACAAAAGAGACAAAACACTGTAAGTGTTTTGGATACAGAGCGATTATGAATAAGTGTTTAACTAATACAATAAAAAATCAGTGCTCATTCTTATAATGATACGAGTATAATCTCATTGTCTCAACAATAAGGAAAACCAAAGCATAAACAACAATAGAACCGATCAACGTGAACAATACACCGACAAAAGCATAACACCGCTTTCCTTAACGGTTGGGTAACGTGTCATAATTAGGTTTCATCGCTTAGAGCTGCTTAGCATAATTTAATTCTTAGTGCAAAGACATTTGCACCGTAGCTGGTAACTTTGTAAGCCAGGGTTGTCAGCTCACAGATATAGGGAGATAATTGACTTTGGGGGAAACTGCAGCTGTAGCGTTACTTAGAGAGAAAATGAAGCTATATTAATATTATTTAAGTTATTTAACGATCTGCATTTTCAGTACCTAACCAGCCTTTGGCAATCGTCGTGATTATTCCTAATCCTCCTCACTGTACTGATATCTTCAGTGAAATGAGACGCCTTTGCCCAGCAGTGGGCCATTACGGGCTTATACTTTACTTTTCCCAGTGCTGGGTTAAAACTTCGGTACTAGCGAGGTAATGATCTATATAAATTAACTAGCTGTGCCCTGTGGCTTCATCCGCAGCTCACGCGTTTCCGAAATTACCAAACGACTTTTAATTTTTTTTATTCCGAATTGTCTTATTTCTGATAAAGCTTAATAAAATAAAAGACAATTCTTCAAATCGGTCTAGCCGTTCTAGAGGTGTCATGGTGTGACTAATTCACTATGACATAACGTGAATAGATGCAAACTAGTGGTGTGTAAAAATGTCGTATCTGAACACCAGTTCTCATTTTATCTACTAGTTTCTTTAAAGAGATTTGCAAACAGTTACTCAAAGCACTAAATAAATACTTCATTTTACGTTCAAAGAATAACCTTAAAAGTGCAGTTTAAACTTAGCAAAAGCACCAACTCGCGTTCAGAGAGAAACTAAAAAAACAAAACACGATCGATTTCTAATTAACACGTTAAATCACTTATCGTAAATTCCGATCTCTGTGAATCTGAAATCCGGACAGACAAGCGTTTCGTCGGAAAAATTCTTTAAAGCACAACCAATATCCGGAAAATGCTGTGAAGCGTTTTAAAGTCGAATACCGGAGCGTTGTTTGTGTATTGAAAATATGTTCCTACTTCAGCGATTCGTGTTCCGGTGACAGTTTGATGTACGGCGGCGCGGGGACATGGTCGGAACAGCGTCGGAGAGACGTATTGACATCTAACATGCGTGACAGCAATGTATAGCATACTAGCCGCACCCCGCCGTGTTACCCACGCTGTACACTTTCCCGTGGGAATTTCGGAATAATAGTCCCATATGTTATTCTGATGTTTAATCTATATTACTGTAAAGTTTCATCCAAATCCGTCCAGTAGTTTTTTTGTGAAAGATTAACAAATATACATACATCATCACAAATTTTCGCATTTGTCATATTAGTAGGGCAAGAAAGATCTCAGCCAGCGCGTGCCACCAGCGCTTACCGGCACTGAGAAGCGTTGGTAGCTGGTAGGTAGCTTAAGCGATAAGCGATAATAAGAAGCTATTCAAAGTAGACACATGTATCCATTTGATATTTCTGATCACGACAATGTTCTAAGTTGTTTAGGTTTTATGTGAATATAGTTTCTTTATCTATATCGAGACTATCTATCCTCCTCACTGTACTGATATCTTCAGTGAGATGAGAGGATTTTGCCCAGAAATGGGACATTACAGGCTAATATTTTTTTGTTGACTTGTTTAAACTGAGTATTTTTTTTAAATAGAAAGGCTGTAAATGTTTGACAGTTTACTAAACTTT
Source organism: Cyclophora punctaria (assembly GCA_951394245.1). Classification (NCBI taxonomy): domain Eukaryota; kingdom Metazoa; phylum Arthropoda; class Insecta; order Lepidoptera; family Geometridae; genus Cyclophora; species Cyclophora punctaria. Next base: position 8,912,834 of record OX596186.1, read on the forward strand.
TATGAATCCAGAGATATTCATTTTAACTTGAGACCGATAACGTACAATTATAATTATTTGTAATCACATGTGTGAACAGTTACCAATATACGATATTCAAAATACCATCCGACGAATACGGTTGTGTTTGTTACAACACTAGTAAATCGCAGTTAATTAATAAACAATTATAAACTTAATCCCACTTAATCAAGTAATCGCGGCCCTGCCACCTCCTCAATGAATCATCGATTCCGGAACCGGAAGTCAAACTCATTATATAACAACTCTTGCTAATGTGGCGCGAACGAACTTACGTACAGAGTCAACGTTTAAATAAAATATTACTTTTGTTTCACTTAGCTTAAAGTAGGTTAAGTATGGTTTTAAGTTGGAAGATACTAGATTATTATGTTAAGTTTGTTGTGAAATATGTGGGGAAAGCTACTAATACTGACTTTGGCGTAGTTGGCTTACCAACGTCGCTGTTTACAAGCTGTAAGCCAGTGATACATACTTAACAAATCATAATACTAGAAGAGCCCGTGGGAATTTCAGGATGAAAATGATTTAAATTGGATTGGTAGTTTCTGAGATTAGCACGCTATACAAATTTAAAAACCGAATCCTTCAGCTTTATATATCACTATAGATATATACCTATTTAAAACTGTGTTTACAATACGCGACACAGTTCATATCTCTCACTACTAACAACATGTTATATCAATATTTTCGTACAACTACATATTTTAAAGTTTGTCCACTCAGAAACTATGTCAACAAACACTTCTGTGTCAAAACTATCCCGACCTGCTCAAAAACGTTTCAAGCTTTTTCATTCAACTTTCGTGTTGAAAAACTGTGAGTGTTCCATATTAAACAAACCTCTTCAAATCACAAACCACAATAGTCCGAAATTCAGCATTGTGAATTGTAAAGCTGCGCTTTCTCTTTCAAAAGCGTTTGTTGCATGTTTCACCGTCTGTTCCGGGCCTAAGTGTTCTGTGCGAACAATATTTCGTTCTTGCGGTGAATGAAATCACTTGAGCAAGCTTGACTATAAAGAGCATAAATATATATAAATAGATTATAAAGTACTACGACGTCCCACGGTTTTACCCGCATTATACCCATTGCCGAGGGAATTTCGAGATGATAAGTAGCACTTAACATAACCTTCCCGTCAAATGTGGCTATCCACTACAAAAATAGATATTCAAATCCAATAGGTTGTTTCTGATATTAACTCTTACAAACAAACAAAAAACAAACTCTTCAACTGTATTTCGTCGGTATAATTAAATGATCGAATGAGATCTTTTTTATTATTTCATCATTTATCTTCGTTCAATTATGATTGGCGGCGAACAACTGTTCGCATTTCAACTTTAAATTCCTTGTATGATAACATTGATAACACATGTTTCCTATTTTAAGCTTACTGTCATCAGACCTGCGAACATTGGCACAAAACAAATGCTTTGTTCGAACACCATGTGAACGCGAGGCTTTTTAAAACAAAACACGAACAAAGGCTCATTAGAACACTATTGTTGACTGAAGTGGCAGATTTAACACAACAGTAAACAATAAACTTAGAAAAGGTCCCGGGTATATCAACCAACAGGATTAGTCAACTAACAAAATGATAGAATCATCCCGTGACTACTTGTAACGATTATATATTCTAACGCAATACAGTCCCTTTTCGTTTTGTATAATAAGTGCAAATCGTTTGAGCTTAAAAAGTATGATAACAAAGTGATTTTAACAAGGACCATGGATCACTTCGATCAATTTGCTGGATGGATTTAAAATTCATCAGTTGATTATGCTTTTTCCCATCAAAAGAGGTCTCGATCGGCGTTTTGTGTTCGGTGTAGTAATCTCAAATTGATTTAAAAATAAAGTATGACGATCCTATATAATATGCAAAGTAAAACTTATATAATTGCTTTACAATATTAAAATAATTCTGCATAATTAACAGCTACTTCTGTGTGCATGAGATATTTTCTCCTATATCAAGTTTTTAGTCTCCTCCATATGTGCATCTTAATCAAAGGTTTCATATACAGGTAAACATTAGAAAAATAAAAATGGCCGCGGTATAACCAGAGTACGTATTCGGAGTGGTCGAATAGTACTCGAACAATCTTGATCGAGAATCAGCTTCACTCGCGAATCGCCTTTATGTTGGAACGAACGGAAATAAAATATATTTTCCATTATTGTTTTGTTTATTGTTCCACCTTTACGATTTAGATAAGGAAAACACTTTGAATTTATTCTGTTTGAAAACAATTCATTTGGTGTTTTGCATAATTGCGGTTGGGGTCGGTTTGCGATTAGGGGTTATCACCAGTTTAATAAGTATCGATTAATAGAAGAATAAGTATGCGTTATCTTGATCTTTACGTAAAAGGATATTAAAATTCGACATAAAAAATAATTTAAGACAGTCACTTTATAAAGTAAATAATT